>JACEFZ010005785.1:560000-622500 GCA_014155875.1 Cepaea nemoralis | reverse complement strand
CAGAGGCGGCAACACCGACTCCAAGACAGCCAAATGGGTTGTAAAACGTGTCCAGGGGGAGCTGTCAGACGACGAAATCATGCAACAGCTGCAGAAAGAGAACCTTCACATCAGAATCCTGAAGGCACAGCGGATCCTGACGTACTCGAAGATACCAACCACACTGGCGGTGGTGACGACTGAGGGCAACGAGATTCCCCACCTGGTGTCAATCAACAATATAACTCAACAGCCTGAATGGTTCCTACCAAGAATCAACCAATGCTCAAGATGCCAGAGGGCCGGCCACAGTCGAACAATCTGCCGCAGCAAGACGGAAATCTGCCGATACTGCGCCGACCATCACGCCTTTAAGGAGTGTCCGCTGGCCAAGCTGGACACCGACTTCAGAGCACCCAATAACAAGAGGAAGTGCGCCAACTGCCTGGGCAAGCATGGGGCAAGATACCTGGGCTGTCCGTACCTGCAACGTCACAGAGACGTCCTGAAGATAGCCACAGCCACAAGAACACCATACAACGAAGCAATGCGGAGGTGCGAGACAGCAACGGGTTGCTCACAAGCGGAAAGAACCCAACTGCAAAGCCAAATAGACCAACTAAAGAAGCAAATCAAGCTACTCCTAACACCGCCACAAACAAGCGACAATGAAGAACTGCTTACTGAAATGAAGGAGATACAGCAAAACATCAAACAAGAGATGGAGCGCATGGCCGAGTTGAAGAAGGAGAACGAAGAAATCTTACAAATTATCAAGACCGAAAGAGAATTGCACAGAGCTGAAATGGAACGATTCCAAAACAAACCAACAGAAACCACACAAGAGCTAGCAGAGAAACCGCAAGACGAAAACCAAGACACCGGGCCTGAATCACAAACAAACCAGACATCAGAAGAATGCAGAGATGAGCACCCTGACGATGACTGGCTGGGGCCCAGGGTGCGCACCTTGGAGGAGATTCGAGAAAGTTCAAGACGGGAGGAACGCATTCACCAGGAATACAAAAGGCGCTGGGATGAAAGAGAAAGGGAAAAGCCCAGGAAACTCAGAAAACCGGTAGAGTACCCAGACACATATTATGACGCTGAGAGCGAGTTTGACTATTATATAGAGGACGGAGAGATCATCCCGTGGAAGCTCAATGGAGAAGACTGCGAAAAGCAACATCAGCTATTTCTCGAAAACAGACGCAAGGAGGAAGAGAAAGACACCATCGAAAAACTCCTACGATCACTGCACAAAAATGGCCACAAAACCACCAAATAAAAAGTCCTTTTAAGGACTGAAATCAGACGAGCCAGGAGCCTTCACTAGCCAAACCACCAGAAGAGCCAGAAGCCAATGCCACCAAATGAAACTATTTGAAGAGATGCAATGCAAAGGGAAACAAACCTACAAAAACCAGACGTCACTCGAAAGAGAGCAAGATTAAAAAACAGGGTGAAAAGACCCACACAAACCCACGGATCGACTATCTAACCAACGCTGAAAGAAGCAGGTTGAGGGAGACCGAGTTTGCAATTTTTGTTTTCAATATCGGATCGGATCGGATTTCCGGGCCTCATTGTACAAACGAAACGCAGCTTGGATTTAGGAAAAACAAAGGATGCACAGACGCCATTTTTGCTCTTAGACAACTTATAGAAAAATCAATTGAATTCAATGAAACACTCTACTTAGCCTTTGTCGACCAAGAAAAGGCATTTGATAGGGTAGATAGAAACAAGCTGTGGGAAATCCTTAAACAATATGGAGTGAGTACACATCTAACAAACCTATGCAGAAGTTTATACAACAACAGTGAATGCATAGTGAGAGCAACTGGAGAACACTCAGAACCCTTCACCATAAGATCTGGAGTACGACAAGGTTGTGTCCTGTCCCCTCTCTTGTTCATAACATATATAGACAACATATGTAAAGAAACCAGCCAAGCAGTGACAGCAAGAATACCGCATGACGAGAACACAGAAGAAGAACCATCTGCAAATCTAACCATTAGAGAACTCCTGTTTGCGGAAGACCAAGCACTAATAGCAAAATCAGAAGCTGAATTACAAGACCACATGAATAGTCTAAACGAAATGTGTAGGGAACATAACATGAAAATTAGCACAAGCAAAACAGAGGTAATGACTATAACTAAAGAAGAACAAACAGCAACAATTCACCTAAACGAACATCCCTTGAAACAAGTAAAGAGCTTCAAGTACCTAGGAAGTATAATATCATCAAATGGCAGATCAGAAGACGAGATCGAAAATAGGTGCAATAAGGCAAATCAACTCATTGGACAAATGGCACCAATACTAAAGAACAAACATGTATCAATAACTACTAAGAAAGCACTTTACAACACAATCTTCCTACCAACTCTCTGCTACCAATGCCAAACCTGGACAATGACAGAAAAAGAGAAAAGAAAAATCACAACAACAGAAATGAGGTTTCTGAGAAGAATACTCAACGTATCAAGAAGAGATAAGATCAGAAATGAAGAAATCAGGACTAAAGTAGGGGTTAAAACTGCTCTAGATATTATTAGAAAGCAGCAAGTCAAATGGTTTGGCCATGCAAGTAGGCTACCAGTCAACAGCATGCCACAACAAGCAATGATGTACAGACCAGATGGAAACAGAGGAAGAGGCCGACCACGTAAACGTTGGACTGAGGGAATAACAGAATCCATGGGAATGTCGATATACGAAGCCCATAACCGGGCACTCTCACGAAGTTTATACTTCACCTCGACACCGCAAGGTACAAGAGGAACATGATGAGATGAGATGAGATGAGATTGTACAAACGCAAGCCACAACTCGTCACAAACCATGAGAAAGGCCGACTGTGCATGCGGGAAATGGTAGCTTCTCAACTCGCTACGACCACACTAGAAAAGTAAAGTCTAGAGAGAATAGAAGGACGAAAACCAGCAGCCAGTATTTGGAATCAACCAAATGAGGACCTGACATCTTGGTGTTGTCAACTGTTGACATGTGTTGTGAAGCCGTACAAACGCGTACAATACGACACACAGGACGGCCGACGTTTCGATTCTCAGAATCTCTGTCAAGGACAGGACACCACAGATAGCTAACACAACGAAATACAGCAAACACAGAAAAAAACACAACTACTCCGATGCCATGTGGGACAGAAAAGCCTAAGCGATACTAAAATCAATTTAATAAATGAAGAGCAGAAAAGAAAGTCAACTTTTGAAAAACCAACAACACTGCCGCAAATAAAGGCGGGGACTTAGCAAAGCCTTCACAGAACACAAAACTCTAACACTCCCCCCCCCCCCCCCCCCCCCCCCCAAAAAAAAAAAACGAAACAAAAAAAACCTAACAACAAGGACAAACAGAGAGTAATTTAACAATGTGAGGCTATACTTATTTGAAAGCTGAATTAGTTTACAGTAAGGGCTGTTGCCTTTTCTGTGAAGCTGTGCACACTGCAAGAAGGAATGCTGTCTCTCCGGTAAAGATGTGCAGCACTGGAAGAAGGCATGTTACCTCTGTCGTGAAAATGTGATAAGCTGCATGAAGAAATGTTGTCTCTTTGTGACGATGTGCACAGCTGGAAGAAAGAATGTTGCCTCTGTGTGAATATGTGCACAGCTGGAAGAAGGAATTTTGCCTCTAATTTGAAGATGGGCACAGCTGGAAGAAGGAATTGTGCCTCTAATGTGACGATGGGCACAGCTGGAAGAAGGAATGTTGTCTCTAATGTGAAGATGGGCACAGCTGGAAGAAGGAATGTTGCCTCTAATGTGAAGATGTGGACAGCTGGAAGAAGGAATGTTGCCTCTAATGTGAAGTTTTGCACAAATGGAAGAAGGAATGTTGCCTCTAATGTGAAGATGTGCACAGCTGGAAGAAGGAATGTTGCATCTAATGTGAAGATGTGCACAGCTGGGAAAAGGAATATTGCCTCTGTATAAAGATGTGCACAGCTGGAAGAAGGATTATTGCCTCTGTGAAGATTTGCACAACTGAAAGAAATAATATTGCCTCTAAGGTGAAGATGTGCACAGCTGGAAGAAAGAATGTTGCCTCTAATGTGAAGATCTGCACATCTGGAAGAAGGAAGGTTGCCTCTAATGTCAAGATGTGCGCAGTTGGAAGAAGGAATGTTGTCCCTGCGGTGAAGCTGATCGAAGTTTTTTCCGGTCGTTAGAGACTATGTGTTGTTAGTGGTTGTGTAATGTAGACTTTATCGCTGTCATGCTTTTTGGTCCCTCTAGTGTAATCTGTTAAAAACAACTGACAGACGACCAATAGTCAGGTACCTAACGCAGACGATTCTGTCAGACTATGGCTAGCTAGTTAACCTTCACAGATGATTCTGTCAGACTATGGCTAGCTAGTTAACTTTCACAGATGATTCTGTCAGACTATGGCTAGCTAGTTAACCTTCACAGATGATTCTGTCAGACTATGGCTAGCTAGTTAACCTTCACAGATGATTCTGTCAGACTATGGCTAGCTAGTTAACCTTCACAGATGATTCTGTCAGACGATGGCTAGCTAGTTAACTTTGATTCTGTCAGACGATGGCTAGCTAGTTAACTTTCACAGATGATTCTGTCAGACTATGGCTAGCTAGTTAACCTTGATTCTGTCAGACGATGGCTAGCTAGTTAACTTTCACAGATGATTCTGTCAGACTATGGCTAGCTAGTTAACCTTCACAGATGATTCTGTCAGACTATGGCTAGCTAGTTAACCTTCACAGATGATTCTGTCAGACTATGGCTAGCTAGTTAACTTTCACAGATGATTCTGTCAGACTATGGCTAGCTAGTTAACCTTCACAGATGATTCTGTCAGACTATGGCTAGCTAGTTAACCTTCACAGATGATTCTGTCAGACTATGGCTAGCTAGTTAACCTTCACAGATGATTCTGTCAGACTATGGCTAGCTAGTTAACTTTCACAGATGATTCTGTCAGACTATGGCTAGCTAGTTAACTTTCACAGATGATTCAGTCAGACGATGGCTAGCTAGTTAACCTTCACAGATGATTCTGTCAGACGATGGCTAGCTAGTTAAACTGTATACAGATATCTCTAGCATACGATCAGTAGTCAAGTAACTTTCACATATACTTCGGATATACGACCAGTAGCAAGTTTACTTTCGCAGATACCTTTAATATATGACCAGTAGCCAGTTAACTTTTACAGATGCATCTGACATAAGACCAGTAGAAAGTTAACTTTCACAGTTACATCTGATATATGACGAGAAGACAGTTAATTGTCACAGTTACCTCTGACATGCGACGAGTAGAAAGTAACTTTCACTGCTACCTCTGACATACGACGAGTAGACAGTTAATTTTCACAGATACCCCCGACATACAACCAGTAGCCAGTTAACTTTCACAGTTACCTCTGGCAGACAATCTTTAGTCACTAATGGAATGCCCACCATACCACCTTGAGTGTGACCCGGCTTATTTGTTTCAGAATAACTGATTAGAAAACTTGTGAGGGTGTCAGACAGGAGTAGACCTCCCACTGCGACAACTACAGCCGTGACACAAAGTGAAGTAAACAGTTATCACAAGTTCTTATCTGTGACAACTACAGCGGTGACACAAAGTGAAGTAAACAGTTATCACAAGTTCTTATCGGATGTCTTTAACAGTTCGGCTGGGGTTTGAAAGAACGTATCTGTTACATGACAGCCATCATCATCTTGTTGCAGTTCCTGTACATTATTTTCTCTCATCACAGCCCGAAAGAACATGAATATTTATGACCAGGATGAGACACAACGACGTACATTTATTGCTAGATCCAGCCCATGGATCGTGCCGTTGTTATCAATGCAGTGATATCCTTTTGTTTTTTCTATTTTTGCGTTCGCCCGTTGTGAGCTCAAGCAGAATCCATACCATACCAGTGCAACTACGTCTAGTGAATTGGACTGATGTTTTGTGTGTGGATTAGCTTTTCCTATTACCAGCGTCCCTCGCTATCAGGCGAATCCACTCCGACTTCTCTGATGTACTTGTAATATGTCTTCAAGTCAAGGACAAGAAGTCAACATTTTACTCCAACTGACTGGTGTAATGGTTGAACTCGCTAGCTCGGCATCAGCACATCGGAAGTGTAACAGCAAGTGCTATTATCCATTCGGCCATGTTATTAATGCCTTTAGAGAGGTGTCGAGAGTGGAGGACTTTGACGCCATTGAATCCACTTCGTTGTCCGGATTGAGAGATTTGGTAAGAGTTGGCACTGCCAGACGCGAAAGGCACATCGGATGAATGATGAGCTTCGTCATCCAACACAGAACTGGCACCAACAGCCGCCGGACGATGATGCATATTTTGGGGGAATCTGAGCACCTATGGGCTTGTCCGGAGTCCATGGATAATACCCCAACAGATAACCAATTAATAAATGCTAGGCTGAAGTAGATTATTACCAAAACAGAAATAGAATCGTAGCTCTGTGGACTAAAATATTGACTTCTCGTTCTTGACTTGGGGAGGTAACTTACAAGTACCTCAAAAATCGGAGTGGGTTCGCCCGGTGGCAAGGGACACTGGTAATAGGGAAAGCAAATCCGCACGCAAATTTCAGCCTAGTTCACTAGAAATAATAGCACGTGTATGGACAACGTTTGAGTTCAGAGCGAATGAGGAAAATTATTCCATTGAACGTAGCTGCCATTTGTAAAAAGTAGTTAATTTGCATTGACTCTCAAAAGGCCCACAAATGGGCGTATCAGCTGGTCGTTAAATTATCGTTAACTGACCCACTTTCAAGCTCAACACTGCTTGAACAGTGACATCTGACCATCACCCATATCAGATTGCGCGGGGACGGTAGTGGGCCAGGAATTCGATAGCCGAATGCGACGGCAGCTAATGTATAATTTATAGCAGAAAAACACGCAAAGCCGATCCTAATTTCTCAAGACGCCCAGCAGGTGCTATTTTTACTTTCCTGTAAAATAACTCATGCCTGAAATTTGAAAGAATTCGCTGTGGGTCGCTTGATGCTTGGAATGTTCTGGATTTCTCCGTGAGCAAGATGTGTATGCATGATTGCGCAATTTCCTATGTGAATTATAGCTTCCATTTCGATCGTATAAAGATGGACGTGTATACGGTTCGATCAACAAAGGTTCACATGCAAAAAACTAATTTCTATGATCGTTTAGCGATTTAAACGTGTTCACATTAAGTGCACGCGTGTCAGTTTGTGTATGTTGTCTAATGTGCCCTCTATTTTAATCTTGTTTTCGAGTCCTGTAAACCCCAATCACTACTTGTGAATTTGTTTGTGTGCTGACTTGGTGGCCTCGAGAGTTCCCCAACGCTATTTCCGTGTGTTAATTTATACATAGAAACCGATCAATCAGTTTCGTCTTTAAATATTCGTAATATAGTTAAAAGTTAGATGCATATCCTTTGCAAGACATTTGCAGTCAACACCAGCATGTTTAGCTGTTGTTGATGTCTTGTCAAGTTTTACTTTCAGTAGTTTGCCATTGCCTTCTGAACGACCGGCACCCATACCATTTCGTAAAAAAACAACGCAACTCGGTCTGCTGCCAAATCGCGCGTAGAGGGGATTAGAACGCGGGTATGCGGGATCACGAGCTGCATCCGTAACTCATCGCCACGGGGCGGGCTTTTAACATAGCCGAAATATTTCACTTCCTTTTTTAAAATATATTTTATGAACTCTTTTCATTCAAAACAATGTTTTCCCGTAGTGAATTTGAATAAAGAAGACACAAACGATAGATTGTACGATTTATTGCCTGGCATATCAGGCTGTGTCTCGTCAGGTACATACTGCAGAATTCACACATCATAAAGTGAAATAACTAGACAACTCCTTCAAGCTCAAATATACACATGTTCGCACAGTAATGTGGACTGTCTACCACGGTAATTTTAAACATGTTAGTCAGTTTATCGTCTATCAATATGCCACACGATACAGGGCAAGCTTCTTATGGTCCATTTTGATGCGATATGGCAAAAGACAAAGTACAGAATCCACCGCAGCTGCCCTTGACTATCAAGATGGCAACCGATATGATATGAACGGCAAACACACGTTTCCGCCTCAAACGGTCTCATAAAGGAGAGTAAAGGTGGGCACATGGCTAATTCTTGTAATACACATTTTATCATTGATTGTCAGAATGAGAGTACTACAATCTTATATAGAACCTGTTTTTTCTAAAAGGCAGTAAATCATGAAACGTGAATGGACGCATCATTATTAGCCTGGGAGCAATGGAGATGTGGTTCTTGAGGCGAATATTGCGAATTCCTTGGACTGCCAGAATAACTAACGATTGCCTGGAAGACGCTTTGAAACTATAACATTATATGCAACTATAAGAAAGAGATAACCCACAGTCTTTGTTCATGCAACGAAAAGAGAAGCATTGGAAAATATCGTGATAACTGGAAAGTTAATTGTGAATGGAGGCAGAGGCAGAACGAGAGAAATGATGTTGGATGCATTGAGACGATGGCAGGGAGTTGATCATCAGCAGAGTTGATCACAAACACCATGGGCCGATATCTGTGGAGAGACTTGAACACTTTCGCCATCTGGCAAGGCACATGCTGATGATCATTTTGTACAGCTAATCCACACTTCCCATTCTCCAGTTATTTACATTTGCCTTATCGCAACGTCCTCGGATTTCAAAGATAGCTGTTCTAACCGCTTATGAATCTCCCTTGAACTGGGCGACAAAACCCGAGCCTCAACACAACAAGAAGACATGCTAGTAACCCCACAAGCGGTAGTGGACATGGAGGTGCGTGTTCGACAGTGTGTAGCGTGACTCCATTCGAGAAAAAGTCAATAGGCATTACCACTCCCAAATCCCCGGGCAGGCACTTGTGTCAGGATTCTGTCACGGACTTTCCCGTTGACAACTTCGAGTACTCCAGCTCTATCTGGATGATTCTCACAATGATCTTGACCGCTATCGACACGGATACCACAGACGGGTTAAGGGAGCTGTTCGGGCTGGTTTTCCTGACGTGTGTGCATTAACTCCTGTCCTAGGAGTGGTCTGGAGTGAGTCTGTTATCAAATTTCGCCTCCCTACATCCACTCATTGTTCCTCTTGTTTGTCGGACCAACTACCGGAAATAAACGGAGGCTTTTATCGACAGTTCAGCCCAACGGTTCCCAGACTGGTGGGACCGAAGTTTTTTGGTTAAATTTTAAACATATCGTGGCTTATAGTTTGCGGTGTCCGTCTCAGGTTCCGAAGGTAACGTGTTCGATCTCAGCATAGAGCTGGGGATTATCCCAAGAACCTCTGATATCTAATAATATCAGAGCTCCTCGTGATCTCTTGCATAGTCAAGACCCAGACTTCTCGGATAAAGACGAAAAACAGGAGGTCCTAGTACAAATTGAGCACATTAAAAACTGCCACGGCATTTGGGAACCGCAAAATGTAGGCTGTGAGGTCGCTGCTATGCAAACGTACTAAGAAATAAAACGTTCCCACGGGTGAACTGAGCCTCTACCTTGGATGGAATCCGTCTAGACCAGTGTTTCCCAACGTGGGGCCTACGCCTCACAGGGGGGCAATTCGATTGTTTAGGGGGGCAATTCGAAAATGGAAGAAATCGGCTGGATATAACAAAACGGGGAGACTTGAGACTGAAGTTAACTAAATTGGAACCTGACATAAAATCTCTTTGCAGCAAGCATCAAGCGCAAGGATCTCACTAAATTTAAATAATTACTAATAGTTAAAATAATATAGAAAAATCTTTCATTAAAATTATTTTGTACTTGAATTTCAGTTCTCCATTATATGTTTTGAAAATTTACTTACTGTGTTTGCTCAATAATTTCCTAGTGATTTCTTCCTAAAACCTGTCGGTCCTTTGGCTAGGATCGGGTACATTTGCTGCTCTCCCCCCAGAAGTGCGCTTGGTCTGGTCGGGGGCCGGGATGATCAAATAATAACCCATCATATATCGTCACCTTAGATGTGGGCCTGGTGGACCACTGTGGTCAATAGCTCACAGTGAGACTAAGGGTACACACAAACAAAGGGGGAGGCGGGGGAACCAGCTTGTCTGGGGTAACCGCAAAAAAAATAAAAAAATTCACCCCACACACAGGGACGCGGGACCTGGGGGGAGGGAGGGGGAGGGGGCTCTGGCCCCCCCCTGGGAACCGTGAGTCCTTCTAAAAATAAAATTCAAGTTTCTTTAGTGAACATTTCAAGTTTTGAATATTAAAAATGATGCATATGTTGGGGGGGGGGGGGGGGGGGGGGAGATAAGAATTTTAGAAAGGCTTAGGTGGGGCATAGCACAAAAAAGGTTGGGAAACACTGGTCTAGACGAAAAACCATCTTACAAGCTCGCTTTCCCCATGTATATGATTTGTACTGAACGATGCCAAAAGGCGGCTAAAACACACCCCAGCTATGAGAAGGAAGCAGTACAATTGTGTGGCCACATTATGAGAAGACAAATTCTAACTTTCGTATAGTCACTATCTGCCTTCAATTTTTGGCTGGTTGGATAAAACATCTAAGATTCTCGGATCAAGTTGAAAGGGGGGTCGGGAATGCACTAGTTATATGTGCATTTTGCATACGTTAAAAATTCCTCCGCAATCTCATCTCATCCTGTTCCTCTTGTACCTTGTGGTGTCGAGGTGTAGCGTAAACAGCGGAAGAGTGCCCATTTAGGGACTTCGTATATCAAGATTCTCATGTAATTCAATGTCCATCGTTAACACGGTCGGCCTCTTCTTCTGATCCCAATGGGTCTGTATGTCACTGCTTGTTGGTATATACTGTCAGTTGGTAGCTTATTTATGTGTGACGACACGATTCTGAGTGTATTATTCTTTTTTCTTTTCCGCAGAGAACCTCGCCGCGATTACATTATTCTTTGGCTCGTTCGTATTTGTAGGACACCGATAGTTGTGTTTAGACACGCGTCTTCAAGTAGTTGATTATAATAGGACTGCATTATATCAGGACCGCACTTTGGAATCAAGTACATTGACTGGTTCCTGTTATGTTTATATTTTCATTTCCTTCACGAACGAACGAACGAACGAAAATCTTTATTTTCAAAGGGTTTAGAATTGGGCACGCTGGCCCGTCTGACAATCTGCCCTTCTTTTCTATTTCCTCTCATACATACCTCTCACTTTTCCTCTCACTGCCATGCCAAGAGTCACAGAGTGAGCTATATAAACTTGAAATAACTGAACAGTTTTCATTTTCTATTATACCGACGCAGTTACAATAAACGTGCATTCGCTTTTATAAAACAATTCGATATCACACTATGGGGTTGTTTGTCTATCAAGAATGATGATGACCATTCATTCATCAAGTGGGGTCGAATATATGGAAGCCGTGAAAGATGGCTGATAAGGCCTATTTTCGGCTCGAAATGTTCTTTGACAATGTGGGCAAAGAATGCTTGACGTTCCAGGAGGAGGGTCTCTTTCAGTAGGTTTTCTGTCCAGCATTTTCTTCACAGCCCTTGCAGTCCTGGTTGCTTCACAAGTGACTGCACCCTTACCTAATGATGTACGCCACGAATTTCGGTCTTTGGCAGCAGTCTCCCAAGTTTTGTGATGAATTCCAAAAGTTTTTAGTGAGATCTTCAGTGCCGTTAAAACTTTTCCTCTGGCCGCCTTGGGAGCGTTTACCATAATGCAGCTTGACGTAAAAAATCGTTTAGGGAGCCTGTGATCTGGCATGCGAGTTAAGTGACCAGCCCAGTGAATCTGATTATTCATTAGTAGAATGTAGATCCTGGGCATGGACGCTCTTGCTAGGACTTAAGTGTCTGGGATCTTGTCTTGCCATTTAATCTTCAGTAGCTTCCTAAGGCAGACTGCGTAGAAGTGGTTTAATTTCCTAGCGTGTCGCTGATAAACAGTACAGGTTTCACATGTATATAGCATATAGTGTGGATAATATGACTGCCTTGTAGACTATCAACTTTGTTTGCAGGCTTATTCCATTTCTGTCCCACACATTACTGTACTTCGTCATCAATTGTGGCAGCCTGGGACACAGTGCTGCCAAGATAGGTGAATTAGTCCACAACACTTAGTCTATGACCATTCACTTTGATATTCTGCACGGATTGATTAATCCCTGGAGCTGGCTGGTACATAACTACAGTCTTCTCCAAGTTGATATTGAGCCCAAAATTGGCCCAGGCTTATGAGAAAGCTGAGACATTATGTTGCATCCCCGCCTCTGAGTTGGCGTATAGAGCGCAATCATCAGCAGACAGGAGCTCTTTGACGGTGTTGCTGCTGTTACTTTTGGATTTAGCTTTCAGCCTTCTGAGATTGAATAACTTTCCATGCGGTAGTTGATCTCTATTCCGATGTCGTTGTTCTCTAAGGAATTCGTCAACATAGCTGAAAACATGAGGCTGAACAGTGTTGCTGTCAGGACACATCCTTGCTTCACTCCATTGGTGACAGGAAAGGGCTCAGACAGTTCACCATTTTCCTGTACTCTTGCCTGCACACCACCATTAAATAGCCGCAATATTTGTACAAACCTTCGTGGACAGCTGTATTTCGCCATAATCTTCCACAGTCCTTCTCTACTGACTGCATCAAAATCCTTTGTAAGATCAATGAAAGTGGAGAACATTTCGGAGTTCTGTTCCTGAATTTCTCTTGCAGCTGCCTTGCAGCGAAAATCATGTCAACATTTCCTCGTTCTTTTCTGAAGCCACATTGACTTTTAGGAAGAAGAACTTGGTCGAGATGGGCTGTGAGGCGAGTGAGAAGAATTCTGGTGCGTATGTTTCCTGAAGTTGAGAGCAAGGAGATGCCTCGGTGGTTGTCACAGGATTGGCGGTTTCCTTTACGTTTGTAAAGGTGGACTATTGACACGTCCTTGAAATCTTGTGACATGGTCTCGTTCACCCATATGTTTGTAAGAAGTTTGATGAAGAATGACTTGTGCGATGAATTGGATTAAAGTGAGGAAGAATTGAGAAATTCGTCGATCTCACTCTCTTGCCTAAGTCAATCTGAGTCCAGTGGCAAGACAAGTCAAGACGACTGGAGACGAATACTGGTGCAGTGGATGACCAGGGCGCTCTACGTGCCTTACCGTGCTCATTACGTTTCATAACGCTTTGCAGGTAAACGCCGTCCTGCCCGTTGAATCATCAATTATATCTTCTGCAGTCTGCCGAATCCTGTCTTCACATGCTGGGTAGACATACCCTAGTTCACCGATTGGTTTCACACCAGATCTGTTATCCACTCCTGGTTTATTCAGCCTGTCACAAATGTTGTCCGGGGGTGGCCGCTCTCAAATGCTGACAGCTACTAGGAGCCACAGGCGTGAGCTGGATGTCACGCTTGGACTAGTGGGGGATGGGCTCTGAAAATGGCATGACAGTCATCCTTACCAAAGGTACTACTAATGCCTGACACCCCAGACCCCCATATCACACTATAAATCATGATTGATTATTAACACAAGCGGCACTATGGAATTGCCATTGCTAGTGCTCGAAATGTGACTTGTCCAGCTCGGACCCTAGGCACCGTTTGAATGACGCTTGAAGGTGACAAGGCGCCCAATTCGTGTTTTTTTTTTCCACGCTGTAATGATTGCGTGTGAGCTGTAATCACTTCTAAGTCATGACCCTTCACTCGTGCTTTCATCTGGGTCATGACATTATCTGTATGGACATTTCTATTTCTTTGGTTTGATATGGCTTTTATAAACTAAAGCAAACATTTGCCTCTTGATACTTTCCATGTCGTGGCTTCTTTCTGATGACTTTCGGTTATGTTGTTAGTTGGTTTGGGCCTTGCTAGTGCTGATATTTCAATGGGTTCCGTTAAGAATGATGAGAATATGGAGGGAGAAGAATGTTGAGAATGGGAATATAGAAGAATGTGGAGAATGTGGAGAGAGAATGTTGAGAATAGGAAGAGAGAAGAACGTTGAGAAAGTGGAGAGAGGAATGTTGAGAATGTGGAGAGAGAAGAAAACAACTACTGAGGAAGTGTGATCTCTCTCTCTCTCTCTCTCTCTCTCTCTCTCTCTCTCTCTCTCTCTCTCTCTCTCTCTCTCTCTCTCTCTCTCTCTCTCTCTCTCTCTCTCTCTCTCTCAAAAAGTTATTTGCATATTCGGGACGTTGCAGTCAAAGTCAACACCAGCATTTTTTGCTGTTGTGATCTCTTGACAAGTTTACGTTCAGTAGTTTGTCATTACTTTCTGAATGACTGGCTACCATACCATTTCGTAAAGAACCAACGCAAGGCGGTCTACTGCCAAATCGCGAGCAGCTGTTTCGAACGCGAGTGTGCGGGATCACGAACTGCGTACGTAACAACTTCTCCACGGAGTGATCTACAAGTGTTACAACTCAGTGATCAAGTTATACGAAAAGACAAATGAAATGCGTGGGGCACAGCAACAGATGAGAATAGGCTAGACAAGTAGGCTTACGTGGGAACATACAAGGTGCAGAAAAAGGATAGAGAAAGATGTATGTGGAAAGCGTAACAGAAAATAGTGCAAACAATACCAGTTTCCTTAAAATATCAAATGGGGAAGATAGTTGGTGGGACAAGATCTCCTGTCTGTTCCAGTGCTGGCAGCTAAAGAAGAAGATGGTTGGTGGGACAAGATCTCCTGTCTGTTCCAGTGCTGGCAGCTAAAGAAGAAGATGGTTGGTGGGACAAGATCTCCTGTCTGTTCCAGTGCTGGCAGCTAAAGAAGAAGATGGTTGGTGGGACAAGATCTCCTGTCTGTTCCAGTGCTGGCAGCTAAAGAAGAAGATGGTTGGTGGGACAAGATCTCCTGTCTGTTCCAGTGCTGGCAGCTAAAGAAGAAGATAGTTGGTGGGACAAGATCTCCTCTCTGTTCCAGTGCTGGCAGCTAAAGAAGAAGATGGTTGGTGGGACAAGATCTCCTGTCTGTTCCAGTGCTGGCAGCTAAAGAAGAAGACGGTTGGTGGGACAAGATCTCCTGTCTGTTCCAGTGCTGGCAGCTAAAGAAGAAGATGGTTGGTGGGACAAGATCTCCTGTCTGTTCCAGTGCTGGCAGCTAAAGAAGAAGATGGTTGGTGGGACAAGATCTCCTGTCTGTTCCAGTGCTGGCAGCTAAAGAAGAAGATGGTTGGTGGGACAAGATCTCCTGTCTGTTCCAGTGCTGGCAGCTAAAGAAGAAGATGGTTGGTGGGACAAGATCTCCTGTCTGTTCCAGTGCTGGCAGCTAAAGAAGAAGATGCAGAAGAAATCTGTTTTAGAACTAACAGTTAGTTTGTCGATCCGTGTGCTTATTATATGTTTATGTTTGGCTATCACTTGATCACTCGAAACAGTCACTGTATTCAGTGCGTCGAAACAATTAAATGTTCTTGATCTTTTGCATCTGTTTTTGAACGTTGTTCTGATCACCGACAGATTCAGCATGTACTGGGTAGTTTTGTTCTGAAAGTTTGGGTCCAGAGATAGCCTTTTGGGAGTCACTGATGCAGCTATGCAGAAGAGGACTTGAAGTCTTTGTTAAATGTTAGCAGGAGGAAGGCCAACTGATACGACCAGGGTTATCAGAGGTCAATCAGCTGCGATAATTCGACAATGTGATGTTGAAGCGAACAACACCTTCTATTCTCAAGTACACATTGCACGTGTCCATCGTATTAACAGGATAAACAGATGTATGGTTCCTTGTCATTATTATAATCATCATCATCATCGCCATTTTCATCAATATCATCATCTTTAACATCATCACCATGAAGCTCATAAGTTTGTTTATTTATCACTACCATTTTACAGTGGGACAGTGATGGTGGAGTGGTTAGAACATTCTTCTATCAGAAAAGTGTATCCTGGGATCCATCTCGTGTGGTCACAGCTTCATATTTTGACATTTTATTGAACCCTTGAATCGACCTAATCTCTCATAATGGGTACCAGAAAGTAACTGAAGCCGGCGTAATAAGGGCCACATTTGCCATTCAGTCTCAGAAATATGGAGAATGGCTAAACTAATTACGAATAAGTTACACACATTCACTAATTCACGCCTGCGCACAATGGCAGAACTAAAGCAGCGTGACAAAATCACAAATGTAGAGAAGCAACGGCTGATGGAGAGAGCTACACAAATTCCAGTGAGTCAAGAGGTGAGAAAAAGAAACTAGCGCTGGATAGGGCACACATTGAACGAACGTACGAACGAACGAACGAACTTTATTTTCAAATGGGGCACGCAAGCCCGACTTACATTCGGCCCTTCCAATCTCTCACCTCTCGTTTATCAAATATCTATTGTTTTTTTGTTTTTTCCCGCGTTTCCATCCTGTTTCAGGATATTGCGGTCAACACCAGCATCTTTCAGCTGTATGTTGATTCCTAGGCTAGATTACGCTCATCAGCACGCCACGACTTTCTGAGCGACCGGCTCCATACTCTCATAAGTCACTTTTGCGATTCGAACCACTGCTAATTCTCGTCGGGTCACGTGACGAGAGTATTCGGGGTTAGCGGAGAAAGCTGCTAACTCCTCGGCCATGGAGCCGGCTAAATATCTATTGTGCATGTTAAATTTGTATGGGAAAATAAAAACATTGTCAAATAAATGTTGTGAACATAAACAATGCATATTACCATGTTAAGATAAGGCCGGTCTCCCTGGCATAGGGGTTAACGTGTTTCTCCATAATCCCGTATATTCTCATATGTAATGTATCCTGCGCGAGAATCGGTAGCGGTTCTCGCCGCATTGGTAACTTACGGGGTATGGAGCCGGTTGCTCAGAAAGCAATGGCAAACTACTGAGCGTAATCTTGCCTATACGCTGTTTACCTTTTTTCTGCCCCAATATAAAATGCCATATCTCAGTAACCAACTGAGGGAAAATTATGAGATTTAGCATATAACCTTATCATTATGTCCACCCAACAAAAATATTTTTGTTCTGGAGATTGTACAGCAGATTTCAATGTTTGTTTATATGCGGTATATAATTTACGGGTCAGAGATTAAGTCCATAATTTTAAAAGTATTACACCTACACCAAGACACATCCACGCTTTTTTAAAAATTGTCTCGTGGTTTCCGTTTTGGCACAAACTGCGCGCAGTTAAATGGGATTGTTCAGACGTGTCGTCAATGTTGGTTCTTTCAGGATACGTGATTATATAAATGAATATATAAATAAATCTTACCATTAATATAATATTAATAGCTAATATTTGAAGGTGTGAATATTGTCCAATGGGATTGAATGTGAAATTTTTTACACTTCAAAGCATCGCTATGAAGTTGTACACATATTTTTTTTTTCAAGAAGCTGATCGCAGGAAACTGTTTCATACTGTTACAAATCCCGAAAAAAGAACAGTGCTTGCATTGGGTTTGAGTAAACGGGGATTTCGTCGATGGGTGCAAGAATCTGGAATGAAACCATCACGCGATAAGCAAACGGTAGGTAGAAAGGCAATTGTAAACATCTTTGACAAGGATATCATAAGGCGAGTTATTATAAAAATTATGGATACCAAAGAAACAGTGACTGTAAGAAAATTTGGATTTGGTTCAGAAAGAACAATAACATAGAGCTATCCAAAACAACTTTGTGGAATATTATAAGGACATTAGGCTTCACTTTTAGAAAGTACCAGGGAGGTAGAAATATCCTTTGCGAGCAACCGCATTTAGGAGCCATGAGAAGCAGATACCTACGTGAAATAAGGGAAATGCACAAAGAAAATTATGACGTAGTGTATTTGGATGAGACTTGCATCAATGCGCACCACACAAGTGAAAAGGAATAGCAATAAGTGGATGGAAAGATAAAGCGATATGTGCCCAGTAGTAAAGGACTGCGTTTGGTCATAGCCTATGATGGTAGTACTCATAATGTCTTACTATAGAATGCTGGACTCGTGTTCGTATCAAAGCATACAGACAATAGAGATTATCATAATGAGATGAATGATAATGTATTTAGAGATTGGCTCGAAAATACAGTATTTCCATCCCATGATAGACCGTCTTGTCTAATCATGGACAATGCATCATATCACAATGTTGTTGCCCAAGAAGACAAAATACCTACGGCATCGAGCACAAAGGAAGCAATAAAGATATGGCTCCGAAGGGAAAGCATACCATTTCCAGAAACATATTTCAAGCTACAGTTGTTGTCCCTTGTAAAACAGGCGCAGAAAAGCAAGAAATATCAAATCGACAAGTTGATAGAAGAGCATGGCCATAGGTGCTTGAGACGTCCGCCGTATTATTCTCATTTAAACCCAATAGAACTTGTGTGGGCTAAAATTAAAGGACAGGTGGCAGCTGCCAATACTACATTCAAATTGTCTGACGTCAAGATACTAACCCAGTCCGCGCTATTAAATATTGATAACAGTTACTGGAAAAAAAAATGTGAGGACCATGTGTTGAAAGAGGAAGAGGACTATTGGAGAAATCGATGGATTGAATTTTATGCAACCGAGAGCAGTCATCAAACTACTGGAATCGTCCCACACAGATTAAGGTCTGAGCAGATCGCAGACCCTTAATTCACCTGCACGCTTACTGGGATATTTTGCTCCAACTATTGAGACGAATTGCAGGCCCTAAACATTACAGCATCAGTACAATGTCAACTAGCAACAGTTTGTATTCCATAGTGATGCATTTTCAATTCCGCAAGCCCTCAGCGGTGACAAACAACTGGTATTGAAAAATAACACACACACACACACATTAACGCATTGAATACCAACAGAAGATTAATATTGCGGTGGAAACTGACATATTATGGCATAACAAGAAACGTGAGAGCAAACACGTTGTCAAATTAGGGGACAACACACGTGCATTCGAATCAATCTATACTCTTCAATGAAAAGAGGACCAACATCTTGGTCGTTAAGAAGAAAGCCCACTACAGAAACGCTGACAACTATTTTCATAGTGCAAAACAGGTAATCATGTTCCGTCTCTGAACGGTAAACAGCAGAGCAGACAATCTTTAACGAAGACTCAAAGCGAGCCTGTCATCCATGTGTACGTGTGAACAAACTACACAGACAACTGAACAGATCCTTAAAAATGGACACATGATGACTAAATTGCGGTATCATTTCTGGTCACTTCCATACTCACATTAACACACAGCTATTTGGAAGCTTTCACGAACTCAGTATAAACAGCTAAATACATCCTAGTAACATGAATACTTGTGTACACATTATTAACCAGCAGCTGAAGAAACAAGAAGGAAATGAAAAATAAGGTAAGACATATATTCCTTCTACTTTCTTGTCAATTTACACATTATTTACCCCATGCCTCTGCTAAATTTTCTGTCTTTACTAATATTACACAATTTGCACCCCTCTCGGAAGTCTCCGTGGTCAAGCGGTCAAGCCGTCTGACTCGGGCTCCGAAGGTTGTATGTTCGATTCCGGACCGCGTCCTTCATTTCACGAGTGCATTTTTTCGGAGACTCCCGAGGGTCGTCGCTGGAGCTACGGAGTTCGTGCTTTGTGCTAGTTTGTTAGCGTGAATTCACTACATTTTCGCCAAAACATCAAAGAAATGTCGCCGCTTTCGATTATTTAAGTTGCTTTTGGACCTATCAAAGACATATTCCTTGGGTGGGGGTAAATATAAGACGGCAGGAACAATTTCATAACGATGAAACAGGACAGTCTTCAAAATAACTGATCGTGAATGACTGGCATTCACTTCTGGACAGACTATAGTACATCAACAGCAGCTGAAAAATGCTAACTGTTGACTGCAACGTCCTGTAAGGGATATGCAAAAAAAAAAAAAAGAGAGAGAGAGAGAGAGAGAGAGAGAGAGAGAGAGAGAGAGAGAGAGAGAGAGAGTGAGTGAGAGAGAGAGCGAGAGACATACGAGAGATGCACACGCACAGTGCATAATATAGCACAGCAGAGGACATATGAGGATAGTATAACTAGACATTCCCTTGTCTACAAACCACCGAGGGGACGAAATGGTGGGGGTCCTTAAACATACAGAGAAGAGAAATAAAGACAATGAGATGAATGAAATTGGGATGACATGGGGGAAGCTGCAAATAATGGCAAACGATGTGACTGGTTGGCGTGAGCTGTTTGAGGGCTTGTGCTCCAGTGGACGAAAACGGGCAAAAGAAGAAGTGGAAGCAGACCCATCCATCGCTACAACAATATGCCACATTAATAAATGGCATTCTCAAAGCTATGCATGATAACTGATTCGTTATTTCTCTTAATTCCAGCTCTTGAGTAATGCTTTGGTTTACACGTTACGTTTGGCCAAACATACTAAACATGGCTACATCGGTTTCCAGTTCCGTGTTTTCAACGTTCCTTCAACACTCATAGCGATCACTTCTTTGTTTTTGTCGGACTTTTTGACGAAACAATGAAGATTTGTGGTCTAGATGTAGTTCTAAGCCTGCTAATTCTTCCTTTGGGAATCTGCCTCGAAATCTGGGATTGAAAGCGTTAATTGACACATTTAACATACTCAACTTTTCTTTAGGAAGGCGTTTAACAATTATTTGAGCAAAAGGGTCTCATCTCATCTCATCTCATCTCATCATGTTCCTCTTGTACCTTGCGGTGTCGAGGTGAAGTATAAACAGCGGGAGAGTACCCGCTTATGGGCTTCATGTATTGATATTCCCATGGACTCTGTTATTCCCTCCACACAACATTTACGTGGTCGGCCTCTTTCTCTATTTCCATCTGGTCTATACATCATTGCTTGGTGTGGTATGCTGTTGAATGGTAACCTACTTGCATGGCCAAACCATTTGACTTGCTGCTTTCTAATAATATCTAGTGCAGCTGTAACCCCCACTTTAGTCCTTATTTCAAATGGGTAAAATATTTAAAGTTTCTTTGGCAATAAGGTTAACAAACGTAATTATTACTAGAATGGGGTTAATTAACTTTTATTCAGGAACACGCGTAAAAAGGGCACCATTATTATCATTTGCTTACATAACTTTCCTTACTTAAACAGATAGCATAGAGCATCTTTAATTGAATACCTAAGGTAGTAAATACAATGCGCAAAAAATAACATTAACATAATTATAAGGATTGTATTAATTAGTTAGTGTCACGAATCAGTCACTCTCGACTCTGCTGAATCACATTTATGCTGTAATTCCTCTGTAACATTGCCTAATAATAAACCATATTTGTATTAATGTTAAATATATATTATAATTACAACATTGATATATGTATCTTGTACTATCTTGATATATCGTCCTTCTGTCCAAATGGTAGGTCCCACTTGGCGATATATTACCCTTCGATACCGAATCACTTAAAAGAGCATTTACTTACGTTAAAATGTTTACAGTGACGTGTGATAAAATGTTACAGTAATAATTATTTATTTTAGGTAGGCATTAGAGATACAACTACGACTAGTAGCATGAAGTTAACATAATAACTGCCTGTGGTTGAAAGAGTAAAAGTAACTGTTCCTTGTAGTGGACAAGATGATATTAACAGTTGCTTGCTGTTTAAATAATTAAAGTAACAGCTTCTTGTATTATAACAATGTAAAGCAACAGATGTTTCGGACAGAAAGAGTTAAAGAGACGAGTCCAACCTAGCTCCCTAGAGTTCAACAGCAAATCTTCACCACTACTGGGACTGAAACACCAGGACGCTAATGACATAGCCATGAAGTGCCCACTACACCATTTCGATGTCCAGATGCTCGATTTACTGCAAGTGTAAAACTTTGACGCCCACTGACTGCCATCTTTCTTGTAATCTAACTAGTCGCATTAACCTGGTGAAGCTAACGCCCTCATCACTTCGGAATGACCACAGCCGTTTATTGCCAATCACTACCACGGTGTAGAGATAATGGCTATGGTCCTTCCTTTCTGGTTAAGCTGTAAAGATATCCAGGCTAATCTTTCTGTGAAACAAGCCTCAGAGTCAGAGGTTCCTGGAATGTAATTGCTGGCAGGGTCTTGATAAACTGAGACTGTTCTTGTGTTGCGTTCAATCTGTATTGTGGTGCACTAAACTTTTCTTGTGTTGCGTTAAACTTGTCTTGTGTTGCATTAAACTTGTATTATGTAGCGTTAAACTTGTCTTGTGCTACATGAATTTTCTTTGTCTAGCGTTACACTAATAATTTCTTTTTTTATGCTAAACGTGTCTGCGTTAACTAAACGTTGTGTGATTGTAGTTTTCTCGTGTGGCACTAAACTGTTCTTGTGTTATACTGAACGGTCTTTGCGTCACTCTAAGTTTCATTGTGTGACACGACACTGTTCTTGTACTAAACTGTTCACTAATTTCGTCTCACTTGTTTTGCACTTTTCATTTCTCCTTCTTAATTAAACTGTTCCACGCATTTTTTGTTGTTTTGTTAAATAACTTTTGGTTACACTAAACGTCTTTGCGTACACCAAACTTTCTTGAGTTAGACTAAACCTGATTGTCCGTTACATTAGTCTGTAAGTGTGTTACATTAATATGTCCGTGTTACACTAAACTTCTGATCTGTGTACTTAACTTTCCTTGTCTTACATAGATTTAAAATGTGAAAGAAGACTTTCAAGAAGCTACTAAAGAGAGACAAGAAATAACTCGGGTTCAGACATGTGGAACTGACAGCATTGTTGACAATAGGTTGTAGTAGTGTGACGTGTTCAGATGACATTAAACTTACCGACTAACTTGTGGATTGACAGAGACATAATGAGTTTACATTAATAACATAGGTGTACTGTGTAAAAAGCGATATAATTGTTGATATGTATTTTGAATTAAATGATATGTATATAATGTTTGATGTTGTCTAATGTATTCATTTTATCTTACATTCTGAAAATATTTTCACTGTATAGGGAAAAAAGATTCTTTGTCTAGCGTTACACTAATAATTTCTTTTTTTATGCTAAACTTGTCTTGCGTTACACTAAACGTTGTGTGATTGTAAGTTTTTCGTGTGTGGCACTAAACTGTTCTTGTGTTATACTGAACGTTCTTTGCGTCACTCTAAGTTTTCATTGTGTGACACGACACTGTTCTTGCGTTTCACTAAACGTCTCTTGTATTGCACTAAATTTCTCTTGCGCTACACTATTTTTTGTTTGTTTGTTAGGCTACTCTTTTCTTTGCATGGGATTAAATTACTCCTTCTTTACATTAAACTGTTCCCGTGTTACGCAAAATCTGTCATGTGTAAGTTGTTCTTGTGTTAAACTAAACTTGTCTTTTGGTTACACTAAACGTCTTTGCGTTACACCAAACTTTCTTGAGTTAGACTAAACCTGATTTTCCGTTACATTAGTCTGTACGTGTGTTACATTAAATATGTTCGTGTTACACTAAACTTCAGATCTGTGTACTTAACTTTCCTTGTCTTACATAGATTTAAAAATGTGAAAGAAGACTTTCAAGAAGCTACTAAAGAGAGACAAGAAATAACTCGGGTTCAGACATGCGGAACTGACAGCATTGTTGACAATAGGGTGTAGTAGTGTGACGTGTTCAGATGACATTAAGACTTGACCGACTAACCTGTTGATGAAGAGGAGAACGAAGATGATTATAATGATGAAGATGATGACGATGATAATAACATTAATGGTGATACTGATGATAATGATGGTGATAATAATGATGATGATAATGGTGATGATGATGATGATTAGGATGATAATGTTTATAATGATGATTGTGATGATGATAATGATGATGATGATAATGATAACTATAATGACGATGAGGGAAGTGTTTTCTCTAAACCACAACTCTAAGCAATGTTTTCTTTATGACAATTTGGTAACCTCTGCGTCGCCATATCAAGCAGATCAAAGCTGACGGTTACCCGCTGACTCTCGTGTTCATGAACAAATTAACAAAGTCCTGTAAATCGGTAAGCAAAGGATCCCTGGTCCTCAGATACCGAGTCCGCTTTTACCACCACGTGATGCTGAAATGGCTGTTCTTAACTAGGACAATTAAGAACAGATCAATGCAGGTGAGAGGCAGCAATAAGAAAGAGAGAATGCGGACGTTCACAGCAACGTTCGTCAATATGAAACAGCTGCCCACAGCTAAAAAACTGGCCGGGTATATGACGAAGGAGTTACGAATGCAATTCGCAATACTGCATACCGCGTTCGAAACACAGCTGTGGGCGATTTGGCAGCGAACCGCCTTGCGTTGGTTTCCATACAATGGTAAGAGTGCCGGACGTTCAGAAAGCAATGGCTAACTACTAAACATAAATGGCGAGAAATCACAAACAGCCAAGAATGCTGGGGTTGACTGCGACGTCCTGTAAAGGATATGCAACTCACTTAATTCCAGCATATACCACTCTCGATTACTAACACATTAAAAGAGGTAGGGAGCGTGTGGGTACGTGTTCGTATGAATGGAGGTGGAGGCAGTAACAGCGGCATTCCGTTGGTTAGAGGAGACTACTGCAACACACATTGTATTTATTACGGATTCAAGGAGTATGCTTAGTAAGGTGGAGAAAGGAATGTTTCGTATGGAATGGCTATGGTCGCTTCAGAGGTCACAGATTGTGAGAATTGTATGGATATTTTGCCCTGGCCATGCGGGTAGTACGGGGGAATGAACAGCCTGATAGGCTGGCAGGGAAAGCACCTCTTGGTGGTAGATTGCCTATGACAAGGGGGAGGTGGTCATGCGATTGTGGGGCTAAGTGGAGAAGGCGGGGGAACAGATTGAGAACTCGTATGTGGAAAGAATGAGATTGCGGGGGATCGACAGGGGTTCTGGGAGAATCTCAAAACAGAGCGAAGACCAGGATAACTTTAAATCAGATAGCGGTGGGAACGATTAGTAGTAGGACTTTACGCTGGCTGGTGAATGAGGGGACGGAGCACGTATGGGAATGTCCTGAGTGCAGTGATGTCGGTTCTTAACTCAACTCAACTCAACTCAACTAAACCCCGCGTCGGTGAAGTATCAAACTAAACACTCTGCAAGCATACCTTTCACGTAAATAAAGACATTAACCTCTCAACGACAACGTTGGAAATCATAAGCTAATGTCCTACCAGTGTAAACAACAGAAGCCACGTCAAGAAAACAACTAAAAGGAAAACACACTTTTCCGAAATGCAAGGAAAACATATTTATCGGAGAGGTGTAATCTTTTCCGATCGTTTCCTGAACATATCCCACTGAATATAAGTTTTACAATAATTGCCAATCGTTATTCGCGGATTTTAGCTTGGGTAAATGCAAACATTGACCTACTTCAGTGTGTGTAGAATATACGTTTATCTACGCAAACGTATATTTTGAAATAATTATATTAAGAGAGAATTCTCACGATTTTCTGGCCCGGTGGTATTAGGGTAAAAAACATTGTTTATGAGGAGGTACAAAATAGAGGTGAACATGGTTGTAAATGTAGGCGCTGGTACTAGGTTAGGGATATGTTTAGAAACGATCCAGTTGGACGGAGGGAATAGCAGAGTCCCATGGGGAATATCGATACACTGAAGCCCATAATCGGGCACTCTCACGATGTTTATACTTCTCTTCGACACTGCAAGGTACAAGATGACCATGATGAGATGAGATGAGATGAGAGTAGATCCAGTTATCACGACAAGATCTGGCATGCTTTGACTACAAAGTCAGATGAAAATGGTGATGTTGGATATTGATAAGACCTGGTGAAGGATAGGACGATGAAGTGAGGCCAAAGGGGAAGCGGTTGATTCTGCCTGCAAGAAGCTCTTCTGCATAGAGATTAATGATAACGTTTTCTAAGGATAAAAATAGGAGATATTTTGTCTATGTTAATATGACTAAGCCGGTCTCCCTGGCTAAGGGATTAAGGTCTTTCTCCGTAATCCTGTATATACACGTAGGGCAACGCAGCTGCGCGAGATTAGGTAGCGGATCGGGTCGCGCTAATTACATGGGGTATGTGAGCCGGTCGCTCAGAAATAGATTGGCAAACTACTGAGCGTAATCTTGCCAAGAAATCAACAACAACGGTAAAATGCTGGTGTTGACAGCGATGTCCTGTAAGTAGGATATGCATTAAAAGTGACTAAACTTAAAATAAAAAAAAAAATATTTATGAAACGAAGCAGAAGAGAGAGAGGGAGAGAGAGAGAGAGAGAGAGAGAGAGAGAGAGAGAGAGAGAGAGAGAGAGAGAGAGAGAGAGAGAGACAGAGACAGAGACAGAGACAGAGACAGAGACAGAAAGAGTGAGAGAAACATAGAAAAGGATGAAGAGAGAGAGGAAGAGTACGTTAGAGAAACAGAGAGAAGGAAAGAGATAGAGTCAGAGCTAGATAGAGACAGACAGAAGTAGAGAGAGAGAGAAGGGGAGAGACAAGCCGGCAGACAGATAGACACATATAGAGAAAGAGATGGGGGAAGGAATGTAGAGAAACGGAGAACACATTTTATTTCTCTGATTGTCAAAGTGTCAATGAGATCAGCCTTCATTCCAACCCTTCTTATCATTGTCTTTTATACATTAATTATTTATTATCCTAATTATTTTCATATAGTAGTAAACGTAATGCTATCAACACTGAGCATGTGTACTTACATACACGCATAAACAAATGTATACAAATGCGTACTTACCTACTTCTTGTATTACCGTACAATCCCTCTCTTTCTCTCTCTCTCTCTCTCTCTCTCTCTCTCTCTCTCTCTCTCTCTCTCTCTCTCTATCCCTCCTTCACACCAACACCCACCCAGCCACCTACACACTCACCCCCACACATACACATACACGCATAATAGATTGAAATAAAGAGCACGCCAAAAAACCTAGTCGTCACACAAGTCACATTACACTAATAGTTATTCCAGAAAACAACCGTGTCAGCAACTAACCACCAACAAATCTTCACTTCAACAAAGCCAGCAGTAACCACCCACCAAAGACAACTTCACTCCACCTCTGACAACAGTAGTCAGTCAGCCACTAACATCAGTAACCACTAAGCCACAGCAGTAATCAACCACTGAAAACAGCAATTCAGCCAGAGCAAGCAGTAATCAACCGGTGACTTCAGACATTCGCCAGCAGCAACAGAAACTCACTGGAAACAATAATAATCATCCGCCGGTGCATCTAACGCACCCGACCATAAATAAAGCATATGTCAAAAATGCAAGGAAGACATAATAGATATTACAAATCGTTTCCCTGTAAGAACATCACAGGTACTAAGATCTGTTGTAAACGATAATAGAGCATCAATCATACAGACCAACCCTTTATTTTTCCAGTCAATGATCAAAATACCGCCTTTGTTCCAAATAAAAAGAAGAGGTTTTCAGCAATCGAAGTCTCGTATTCCAGAACACGTATGATATTTTCTTCACGGAGGGGTGTGGATTTCTAGAAGTGATTTAGCATAGAATGTTAACTGGAAATCGTTGCGACACGGAAAGATTATTTGCCAGTAAATACGGTAGATGTTGCTCTTGGCTGACACTGGAATGTCGTCTGTTTTCCCGAGCGCGATCGATAAACGTTTAATCCAAATATGTCAGGTGACCTTCTCGTGAACTGAATTATTTTGAGTGGCGAGGTCAGGAGCTGCTGGGAGTAACTCACTTTCAAAGGTGGTGCTCCAGGTGCACCTGTAAAACGTATATTCAGTGGACCATGTTGAGAAAACGACTTTGACAGATGCATTTATATACGGATCTTTGGAGGTCATCATGGCAGAATGAATAAAATAGCTCGTTCTTAAACATCTGCTGTAGCTCATGCAGAAGTAGCGGGTTCAACCCTTACACCGGACAGTTGAACTAAAATGTTGACTTCCCGTCCTTGACTTGGGAACGTGCATTACAGGTACCTGTGATGTCCGAGTGGGTTCGCATGATCGCTGAAGGTACGCTGTCATAGAGAAAGCTACCTCACAAGTATAAATCTGCCTAGCAAGTCCCACGTGTATATATTATGCTTGAGTTCAAATGAGTGAAAACTAAACAGAAAACGTTTACAGCACAGTCTACGGTTTCTAACATGGTTATTACGTAACGCCAATATATATTCTCATTCATACATAAGCAAAGCATCAAACATAACACATTCGTGGCGTACATCATTTCGCAAAGGGCGTAGTCACTTTGAAGTAAACAGGTCTGCAAGAGCTGTGAAAAAAAAGGCTGGACAGAAAAACCACTGCAGGAGATACTACTCCTGGTACGTCAAGCATCCTTTGCCTATATTGTCAAAGAACATTTCAAGCCAAAATAGGCAATATCAGCCATCTTAGAGCTCATGGCTCCAAACTTTCAACACCACTGGATAGAATGAATGGTTATCATCATTCTTAATGAACAAACACCACTAATTACTTAACAATGAGTGCCTGGACAAGGCTAGTGAAGGTAGAACAGTATAACCAGAGAAGAGATGCATTAAAAACATTGTAACGACTAGAAAGATCAGTCGGAGAAGAGACAGAGACAAACCGAGAAAAATGATGCTGGATGGACTAAGACGATGACATGGCTATCATCAGCAGAGTTGATCCAGAGCCCTAAGGACTGAAAACTGCTGAGTGCGTGAACGCCTATGTGAGTTGTCAGAGCCCATGATGATGATGCCACCTTGACTGTGGTAGGTCCACCTGGGTCATGATTCTCATCAGTCTTTCTCCTGTCATGCATCCGAATCATGTACTCCAGCTTCAAGGCATGTTTTTATCGCTGATAGCAACAAATTCCCCGCTATGTGTGCCTACCCTGTAGTCACCCTGCCCTCGGGGAGACTTACATAATGTGACCGGTGCATCATGTACTGCTTATTTCTCAGAGCACCTCTTGCCCTATCCTGGAGAAAGTTAGGTTCTTTCACTTGGTGCCAGGCCATGTCAGCACTTACCCAGACGCGATTCTCTACACCGAGATTACACACTTGCAGACACGAGATAGATATACTGGCAGAGAGATACGCAGACTGACATGCAGGCAGGTATATAGACAGACAGAATATTGTACGTTGCATTAGATGAGTGGGTGGGTGGATGGATGAATGGATTGTTGGGTGGATGTATTAATGGTTGTATGGATTAATGTATTTATATACAGACAGACAGACAGACAGACAGACAGACAGACAGACAGGCAGGCAGGCAGGCAGACAGACAGACAGGCAGACAACCAGACAGATAGGCAGACGGAAGGCAGATAGACAAAGAGACAGACAGACAGATAGACAGACATACATACAGCCAGATATACAGATAAAAATAAAGACAGACAGACAGACAGACAGACAGACTTATAGAGATTGATCATTTGATTGGCAATCCGATAGATTAATTGATTTATATTTACGTTTATTTTTCATTATTTAATAATGTATGATTAAAGTAATTTTAAAGTCGTAAAATTCAGTTCCCCATTTTCTAACATTTTCTATTTAAAAAAAAAAAAAATTAACCTCAAATAACTACGTGCATGAACTGACTAACTGATTGATTAATCGATTGATTAATTTATGACTGTTTTTATTTATTTCATAATTTACAATTACAGTATTTTTAAATTCCTTTCATTGAGGTCTTCATGTATTCAGTTTCTGACATTCTCTAGCATTTTTGTTTGTTCTTAATCTTGAAATAAAGACTGCTGCTTCCTTTATTAAGGAAGGAATAATTTAGAAACGTCAATTCTCTGTGTGATTATTTAAGACATGTTACTTCCTGCCCTGGCCACCGAGTACTCTATCCCCTCTAATCATGACAACGGAACTACCGATGACAGATTGCGCAATTATCCAAATGGAATGACAAAGTCAACTCAAAGAAGCTACGACATAATACGCCAAATATAAAAGTCACCAAATCGAGTAAAATTAATGGGTTCGTGACAACACTTTTTATATCGCACTGACTGAAAAATGTAGTTCTATTGCAGGTACTTCCGCTGATTATGAAGTGTTACGTATTTCCATATTCTAGGTCACGCTATATGAGGTTCGGGTGGCCATTTCCCTTTCTTGTTATCTCCCCCCCCCCCCCCCCCCCCCCCCCGACTATTTTCAGAAAATTATCTGGTATCCATTTGTTTTACGACACACTAGTCCTTTGGATTGTAATGTTGACGCCTCGTTCAGACAGAAATGGCAAATTATTAAATGTAAAACTGCCTAGAAAATCAACAGGGGATTGATCGCAACGTCCTGCAAAGGATATTGAAAATTTGTGTAAAACGACCCCACAGCTGTAACCATTGGGGTCGACCCCACAGCCGTACCAATTGGGGTCGACTTCACAGCCTACCGATTTAGGTCTACCCCACAGCCGTACCGATTGGGAAAAACTCTTACCTTGGCTGGGGATTAAACACAGATAGCTGTCTTCACAGGGAAATGTGTTAACCACTATGCCAAAGCGGCATCTCTCTGTAACTACCTTCCGTGTTCTACATGTAATTAGTGGAGTAGTAGTATACTTACCGTGTACTTCTCGATTTCTTTTCTTTTTTGTGTACTTGTTGTATGTTTAAAGCTTTATTGCAGTTCTACTAATTCAAGTGTTAATCACCACTCCTTCCACTGGACTGTTTCTAACTGTTTCCCGTTTCATCTTCGTAGTCTGTCAAGATTGTATCAATTGTTACAGTCCGTTTCTTTTTCGTGTAGTTGTAACTGCGTGTGTTTGTTGTTTGTTTGCTGACGAAGGCTTTGGCCGCAACGTGCATTTTGTTTCTTGTGATCATGTTCTAGTACAGCTTGCCATCTACTGCACGTGACCTTGCTTCTGGAAATTGGGCTGGAATCTGTTTCTGGGCACAGACTTTCTGAAGGCCGTTGCGTTGGTCTTAAGTGTTATAAACTCAACCATCCAGGCGATTCACAAGTAACCATACACCCTGGCCTGAAGCAAATCTGTGAGATGATATAAACAATGGGGTCAAAGTTATTGTTTGGATTTTCTATCTATAGCACAGGGTTGTTGAGAGGTTAGAATAGGTTAGAATATCCGCTTTGCACGTCGTAGGGTGTGTGCTCGAATTCTGGGTACGCGTGGGGTTTTTATTTTAAAAAAAAACATTAATTACACTATTTGTCTGCTGAAGAGGGCTAAGACAAAAAGACAACTGATCACAAACATGAGAAAGACGCTAAGACAAAAAAAAAAAAGAAGAAAGAAACATATCACAAGCATTAGAAAGAGGATAAGACAAAAAATACAACTTATCACAGACATAAGAAAGAGGCTAAAATGCAATGGCAAGTTATCACAAACATCAGAAAGAGGCAAAGACAAAAAGGTAACTTATGACAAACATGATAAAGAGACTAAGGGAAAAAGGTAACTTATGGCAAACATGATAAAGATACTAAGGTAAAAAGATAAATAATGGCAACCATGTGAAAGAGGCTAAGATACAAAGGCAAGTTATCACAAACATCAGAAAGAGATAGTCGTCATTTTGTTTCCATCATCTCGAAAACCTAAAGATTGAAACATGCTACGACAACATATTCGTGGTAAGAGAAATAGAGGAAGACAGAGGGAGACGATTTATGACGGCCTTATTTTGACAGCGTGTCAGACTGTCAGCACGCGAATTAATTTATGGTCCTGGAGATCTCAAAATGTGAAGAATCAAATCTCTAAGGCTAGTCGTCACCAAGAGAAAAGAGCCATTGTAGGACAGTTGTAAGTTCAGCTCCTTGGATTCGTTGTGGTGAATGGCTTTCACGCATGACGTACGTGAGTCCCATTGTCGTTTGACTGTGCTAATCAATAATTATAATATTCCCCTGGAGCAGTGAATTAGAGTATAGTGGCAATGAACTATCGTAAACCTGTGGAGGAAATATTACCCACCAAGATATAATCCCAGTTAGTCCGGCATGGGATGCGATGAATCCTCACATGGCTGCATCCTAAATGTCTCACTGCAGAGATGTTTCAGTGTTCGTCTTGCACACTCTCTGCATTACTTTCCCCAATGGGGGTGGTATTTTAGCACTGGGTCGGGAGTAAGGCTCTACACGACTCTCACTCAGAAAGGTGCAAACCGTTTTCGTAGCTCTGACATAATGATCTCCAGTGCATTGGACTTCAGAGTGTAAACTTTCAGTATCTTAGAGATTTCACAACCAACCATCAAACCGGCCACTAAATAACTAACCAATCACGCAGTCAACCAACCAACGAACCAACCAACCAACAAACTAACCAAACAACTAACCTACCGAACAATAAAACAACCAACCAACCAACCAACCAACCAATCATCCAACCAACCAACCAACCAACCAACCAACTACACAACCAAACAAGCAATTAAGCAACGAAACAACAAAAGGAACCAACCAAACAACTAACCAACCAACCAAACAACCAAACAAGCAACCAAATAACCAACCAACCAAACACTCAGTCAACCAACCAACTAACCAACTAACAATCAAAGCAGCCAACCAGCCAACCAACAAACCAACCAACCAACCAATAATCAAACCAGCCTATTATCTATATATTTAATATGCCTAAATGTGAGTTAAATAGTCAAAGAATCTAAATCTAATTTAATCATTTGCTCAAAATATCTAAATACAATATAATCAAATGGTCAAAAATCTAAATCTAATCTAATCAAATGGTTAAAATATCTACATATAATATAATCAAATGGTCAAAATATCTCAATAAAATATAATGAAATGGTAAAAAAATCGACATCTAATCTAATCAAATTGTCAAAAATCTAACAATAGTAATGTGGAAAGCTAACCCACTCGCAGAAATCAGTCCCGTGTGCTATAAGTAGTAGCACGTTTATGGACTACGCTTGAGTTCGAATGATTTCTAATCAGTGTGAATAGTGAATAGTACGGATCATCATCACACTCAGGAAACGTCCATAGGTGCTCCGAACACCCCCCCCCCCCTCCCAATTGACATTTACGCCAGCTTATATCGACTGATCGTACCAGTTCTGAGTTGAAAATCAAATATCTTGTGCTCTTGACAAAATGTCCATGTCTGCGGCTTCTCGCTTCACTCCCATCTACCTCGCTCTTAACAAGGCAGCAGATTCCCAAGTATCAATAAAGTCATCTGTTCATAATTCTATGAATTGTTTCAAGGACTATGTTCAATATGACGTTAACTTGAAGAAAAGAAACACGCGTTTATAAATATACACAGGAAATTGAGTGGCAGGTACCAAAGCAAACTGACAAAACAAAGAAGTTCTGATGACACGCTGGTGATAGAAAGACAACAATGTAACTGACAAGATACGCACACAAACGCAGAAAATTAATTAAACTATCATTCACTGGCAATAGCGGTGATGTGGTTATATGTTTTGTATAGACATTCTTGTGGACGAATACTATGGGCGGACAGAAATACTAATAGTGCAGTTCTTCAAGATGTGGATGAATAATGTAAAGTAATTAAGGGAGTTGGGAGGGGGGAGGGGGGTGATGGCTGTGACGGAGAAGTTACATTGTCCACCTCAGGTTCAGCCGTTACCGGGTTCCATACCATCATAGGGCTGTGAGTTTGTCCAAGAACCATTGGTATCTGATGATATCACATGCCCTTTTATCTCTTGGCTAGGGCTGAGCACGTGTCCAAGAACCACTGGTATCTGATGATATCACATGCCCTTTTATCTCTTGGCTAGGGCTGGGAGTTTGTCCAAGAACCACTGGTATCTAATTATATCACACGCCCCCTGATCTCTTGGCTAGAGATGGAGTTTGTCCAAGAACCACTGATATCTGACGATATCGCGCTTCCCCTGATCTCTTGGCTAGGGCTGAGCATGTGTCCAAGAACCACTGGTATCTGATGATGCCCCTTACCCCCTGATCTCTTGGCTAGGGCTGAGAATCCGTCCAAGAACCACTGATATCTAATAGTAGCACACGCCCCCTGATCTTTCGGGTAGTGAGATCGCTTACATAGTCTTCTCGAGAGAGGGCGAAAAATAAGGGAACTCGTGTGCAAGGTGTCCACGTTAACCAGCATTACGGAAGTTGGAAATCAAAATAGTAGGCTGTAAAGCCTCTACTGTGGCAAAATTATTAGGAAAGGAAACCTAACCACGTTTAGATGTAACCCGTTATCTTGGATATTCTTTCTAGAGTAAGCTAATCTTACACAAATGCATATCGAAGTCGGACACGCTAACTTTTCAGGTGCATATTATATGTAATGAATAAAATTAATGTAACGGCGGCAAAGCTGTGGGAATTTAAACAATAGAAAATCCATCCATCCATCATGTGCCATGCCGGAAAGCGTGGGCGGTCATGACTAGCCATTTCACTCGATCACCGACATACAGGACTTCACGCTGGAGTTCACAGCAAGCGAACGCAAACAAGCAAGCAAGCAAGCAACTCGATCACCAGAGTCGTGGATCAGCTCAGTGTTCCTGTCTCGTCCATGCCATGTGGCCAAGCCATCCAGGTATTTACTTCTCGGTCTTCCCCTTGGTCTGTTCCTTTCGATCTTGGCAGTCGTCACCAAGTTCACCAATTCATCTCTTCCCATAACATGTCCAACAATGTTTGACTGTCTACGTCTAATTTCTCTAATCAATTTACGATTTCCATTTGTTTCCTGTAGTACTTGGTCATTTGTTTTTCTGTCTGTCCATGGAATTCTTTGCATTCTCCTCAGAAACCATATTTCTACAGCCATCAGATGTTTTTCAGCTTGACTGCTAATTGCCCAAGTTTCACATCCATACAAAAGTACAGGCTCTGTGTAGCACCCCAACACTTTTTCTCGTTTCAATTGACATCTTTTTATTGGTCAGTATATTTTTCATCTAGCTAAAGGCTGCTTTCGCCATGGCGATTCTTGTTCTGCAGTTTTATAGAACACAGTTACAAAAGTGTGTTCTGTAAAGCTGCATTACTTTGTGTTGTATTATATTGTTTATATAACTAGATGTAAAGAACTACCCCCGCAAGAGAAACGAAAAAGAAAAGAAAAAGATTACCAAAATGAGACGGACACAATACATGCTTTTAGAGGTATGTTATGAGGAGAAATATACTTTGAAAATCTTAGTGATAGTTGGCAAATTTGATAAGGATAAAGCATGAGGACAACAAAGAGAAAGATGCCAAGATGGCTTTTCGATGGCATAACTTGGAGAAAAACACAATCCTCATCTGATTCTCTGATGTTCGTGTGAGATTGTTAACTACTATCTACCACGTTTATCGGCAAGACACATGATGCTGCTTCTATTAGATCCATGGTATAACTTTATTATTAATGTAATTATTACAAATGGAGAAGTTAGTATGTTATAAAACCAAATAAATGTAAAATATTGGCATTGCAGATTGCGCTAAAATAGTCCGTCGCCTGTTCTCCTCGTCCGCTAAGCGTTGAAAAGACTGGTCACCTATTCTTCCGCGATTCATGGCTTTTATAATAGGATGGTGCTATTGTCTCACAGACCTCCAGCAAGTTCCTGCTTCGAGACTGTGTTATTGCCCTTAACGATGAGCTGTTCTGAAAGAATACTGTACTCTAAAGTTGTCAGCCCATCGCTGTATCAGATTTCGCTGGCTCTATACAGATCTCTTTAATTGTATGGATAGCTGCTGCGGATCCATGCATATACGATATTAAAACACATCTTTATGGTGTACACGTATTTGTGGTTTCAAATGGATGATGGACCTGGCTAATGAAGAAACTTTGTTCAGGGGTGTCTAGTTGGTCACGTGTCGAAGTAAACTTGTTCCTGCAGCGAGACAATGTGGTCATTTGGAGGTGACAGGTAATTATAGCTTAAACTGTTTTCTGTTGTCTAGTGCTCCCTCTCAAACTACTGAGCGTAAACTTACCAAGGCTTCGACGACAGCAGTACAATGCTGGTTGAGACAGCGATGCCCTGTACATTTTAGTTGCATGTCCTTCACAGAACGTAGCAGTCAACCCCAGCATTTCTGCTGTTCGTGAATCCTGAGCAAATGTTACATTCAGTAGTTTGCCACTTTTTTCTGAACGACCGGCACCTATACCTTTTTCGAAAAACCAGCACCGCTGTGTTTCGAACGCGGGTTAGTTAGTTAGTTAGTTAGTCGACAGATCATCCTCGTTGCACATCGAACCATTCAGTCCATAAGTGCTCGGATCCCCTCCTCAGCAAATCCCGCAGCGTGTAGCGGCTAACGACGCCAGTTCTGTGTTGGTTTATCAATCTTCTTTGGCGTCCTGCGTAGTGTTCTTGTTTGGCCATCCCTCTTTTAATTTGCTGCTCTCCGCAGTCTGGCCATTGTTGTAGATTCACAGTCATCACTTGGTTCTCGCAAAAGTCTCACTTCTCGTAGAGCATTCAGAATGTCAGCCTGGTCCATGGCGCGTCCGCCATCCACAGTAGCCTCACCTGCGAGCTTGTCAGCCCGCTCATTTCCTTGTACTCCCGCATGCCCTGGCACGAAGATGAATTTAATCTTTGCCAGCCGAGACCGCTTCAGAGGCAGCAACCATTCTCTTCGGATCGACCCCTCCTCTATCCTCTTGATCATGTTCATTGAGTCGCTAAGGAAACAAGCCCTAGTGAATGTCTGTGTCTCGAGCCATGTTATTGCTTTACTTACTGCCATGACTTCCATGGTCAGGCTACTTGTGGTTTCAGTGAAAGTGAAAGCACCAGAGTCCTCCTTCACAATTCTCCCTCCGGCCCGAGCTGTAAAGGCCCATGAGCTTCTCACATGTCGGACGACCGACCCATCTGTGTAGATGACCGCGTCACCGTCTAGCCGTCACCGTCTACAGTCTAACCCGGGTATTCGGGCTCACAAACCGCGTTCGCAAGACCTTAGCCACGGCGACCGGCCAATAGGATCCTGTAAATTGGATCCTGTAAATAGGATATGCAAACAAAAATTAAAAAAATTGCGTCCTCTAATTCCTGCTCCCTTTCTCTACTTTTATGAGCCTCAAACAATACATGCGCATTTATTTATGAACTGTTTTATTTGTTGTATCTCGATTGACTCGATGCATAATGTTTTTTTGTTTTTTTTAGCATATCCTTTACAGGACTTAGCTGTCAACACCAGCATCTTTCAGCTGTATGTTGATCTCTTGGCAAGATTACGCTCAGTAGTTTGCCATTGCTTTCTGAGCGGCCGGCTAATGTTATGGCCATCTTATTTCTGATGTCGTTTCTCCTTCTGCCTGTTCTGGCAACCCCTGCAGCCTTTCCCACGATATCGTCTGACATGTGGCGAGTGTAAGAAGAAACAAACTTAATCGTGTGTTGCTTGACTGCATAGTAAACTTCGGATGCTTCAGTAAATGTGTCCGTTGATAAGCCACAGTGTTTGTCATTTGGCATGTAGGATCTATATATTTTGTTGATTCGCCCGTTCTCTGTAAAGTGCTTAGATCATTAGACTCCAATACTTGTTTTGCTGTAGTGTTTGTTGTTTGTTTATAAGGGATCCTGGTGTTTTGCTGATTCCGGCTGATGATTTTCTGATTTCGGCTGATGATTTCCAAGGGATCCTGGTTGGTGGGCAAATAACTTACATAAAGGGTGACTTGATAGCAACAAGTCAGAAGGAACTACAGGAAATGATAGATATTGTGGTTAAAAAAGTGATTAAATGGGCCTTAGCTTGAATAATAGAAGGACAAAAGTCATGGTGATATCAAAGAAACAGATTGTGCCTAAATGTGCCATTAAAGTAAATGTTATTTTGGGACAGAGTACAGAAAATCAGACATCTAGGCATACGGATAACACCAGATGGAACATGCATTACAGTGATAAAGAACAGAATAGGACAATCAAATTCTGTATTCTATCAAATGAAGAACATTCTATGCAATACTTAGTTGCCATAAGAAGTGAGAAGTGGAATACTTGCATGTCACATAGAACCATTTTAACATACGCCTGCAAATCGTGGACAATTAATAAACATGCGAAAGTAGTCCTAAATACCTTGGAGATGTGGCTTTAGAGAAGAATGCTGCAAATTCAGTGGTCAGCCAGAATAAGCAATATGGATATTTTGAAGGCGGTTAATTCGCGAAGACAACTTATCACAAACATCAGAAAGAGGCAGTCATAATTATTTGGCCACACCATGAGAAGACACAAACTGGAACATAGTGTGACAGCCGGAGTGATATGTGGAAATAGAGACAGGGGAAGACAATGAGAGAAAATTCTTGTCGGTCTTGTGTCACCACACGGAAGTTAGCCAACACACGAATTGATCCATGGCGATTGGGAGATTAAATTTATGGAGAAACATGATCGCCCACTCAAAGCGCTTATTTATGATTGTTGATTTTCATATTATATTTTTCACATGTTGTGGTGTTTAAACCTTTGTTGCGTGCCTCGCTACATGTTACCAGGTAGTCGATATTGGCACACATTAGGATACACTTAAACAATATATAATGACACAAAGTAGTGCAGCTTTACATAAGAGAGTTACGACACATACAGAACGTTGCGGCGGTTAGCCTTCATCAGCAAACAAACACATTCACAAACACAACATACAGTCAAGGAGAACTCCTGTGACTACATTAGAAGGTGATGACAGGACGAGAGGAACAAATGCATGGACAAATGGAAGCAATGAAGAGGAAATGAGAATTGACAAAATGTTAATTGAAAAGAATGTTAGTCGAAGAAAATGTTTAATAGAAAAACTGTTTGTAGAGAAAAAAACTGTATACTCACCTCACGTACGGACCTGTGAATGTTTACGGAAATCTCAGGTGTATTTTTATAACGGTGCTGGATGTTACGGTACAGTGAACACATAGAAAGAAGAGGGCGGGGTAGGAGGCGTGTAAGATTGACCACGGCCCCATTGTGTTGTTGGTCTGGGTGGACGTGAGGTGAGTATACAGTTTTTTTCTCTACAAACAGTTTTTCTATTAAACATTTTCTTCGACTAACATTCTTTTCAATTAACATTTTGTCAATTCTCAATTCCTCTTCATTGCTTCCATTTTTCCATGCATTTGTTCCTCTCGTCCTGTCATCACCTTCTAATGTAGTCACAGGAGTTCTCCTTGACTGTATGTTGTGTTTGTGAATGTGTTTGTTTGCTGATGAAGGCTAACCGCCGCAACGTTCTGTATGTGTCGTAACTCTCTTATGTAAAGCTGCACTACTTTGTGTCATTATATATTGTTTAAACTTTCACAGCTTTACCGCAGTTCCACCAAATTAGGATACACTTAGAGCGATATAGGGTAGAAATAGTCAGATTAAAGATTCGAATCTCTTGCAATGACGTTTCACCAGCTCTGGTCGGGGCGTCCAATCTTGTTGTCAAACTGGCTTAGAACAGACCAGGCATCACTGTTGCCCGTGTGTTGATGGAATCTCGGGATGTTAGTCTCGGTCTGCTAGGGAATGGGTTATTCTCTCCTCGGTGAGAATTTGGAGAGGCAGTGCAGGATACTCCTCCCATTAGGTCCCTGTCCAATGGTAATCTAAGTGTATGTTTTGTATTTTGCGTCGTTTGGTTCACACTGAGACCAGGTCTCCAAACCTTCATCTGTCTGTCTGCCTGTCTGTCTGTCTGTCTGTCTGTCTGTCTGTCTGTCTGTCTGTCTGTCTGTCAGTCCGTCCGTCCTTCCGTCTATCAGTCTGTTTGTATGTCTGTGTTGGTGTACACTAACCTTCTCCTTCTAATCGATTGATTAACCTATTTCGTTTTTCTTTTCCCACAACGTACGATTGATCTGGCACTAACATTGTCTTAACTTCACGAATTATTTGTGGCCCTTTGCAAATAATGTCAGTTCATTTGTTCGTTCGTTCCAGATTCCCCGCTGTGACAACATACTTCAGCTTTTCCATTCTTGCGACATCCCCTAAGATTGTGAACTGTGGTCTCCTGAGGGGAGTAACCAGTCGCACACAAATTAACGTAATAACGTGTGATAGGCAGAGGAAGCTGTGGCATGGAAAACATGGAAGCATACCACAATAAAGTAGTATGCGATTACCACGAGGACAACAAATGATCCACATGTGAACAGTATCAGCTGGACGCAGAGTTGTTTCCAAGGCACCAGGGCCGGGTTATATACTGGCCAAGACCTATTGACGCGTCCTCGTCGAGCATCCTGGGCAACAGGTCCCTTCGGGGTCCTGGCTAAAGTCAGTAGGATCACCGCTTCCTCCGAAGTCGGAGAGTGTTTGCCTGTACGGCGAGGAACCACCAGTCTGCACACCAATAAGCCAGACATGGGACAACGGATACTCACGCAAACCTCAGGTCCTGTATGACATCACACTGATGTTGGACAATAGGATGCCTTCATCCGACATACAGGACTTCGCGTTGGAGCTCAAGCCAACGAACACAAGCAAGCAAGCAAGCAGCAGAACAGTATCAGCGACAATGTGTTTTAAGTATTTCAGTCACAACATAATTCATCTATTGCCTTCATATGATGTATAACTCCGATGAATGCACCTGACGACATGCAGCGAAATATGTCAGGAATAAATTGTTCAAGAAATGATTTACTGCTTCTTTCTTTAAAACAAATAAAGAACAAGACATACTCAGCGGCATTGGCAAATCTGTATATTCAATGAACATAACGTTGCTAGCAGGCAGAATTACCTGAAGAGAGGATGAAATATTCAATGAACATTAATTTGTTAGCAGGCATAATTACTTTAAGAGAGAGTGAAATATGGGTGCAGTATATCAGAGGTCGGCCTGGCGGCGAGGTTTAATGCATTTGCGCTTAAACTTCCGTTGCGCTGAAGGTTCGGTTGTGGGTTCTAGTTGCAAGCCCGTTAGTTTGCTTTTAGTTCAGAAGCAATGGCAAACTACTGAATGAAACAGTGTCTAGTAAATCAACTTGTGACTGGGGTTGATGGCAGCGTCCTGTAGAGGACCTAGTACATCTGATTAAAATTTCACCGACATACCAGTCCGGTGATTCTGCGTTCGAACCCACGACCTGGCGGAGTTTTAAGATTGATGGGCTTCCAGATCAACCGTGCTTACATTTCTATCAGGCAATACCAGGAGATTCAAATAAAGACCTTAAATGTGTGTGTGTGTGTGTGTGTGTGTGTGTGTGTGTGAGTGTGTGTATGCGTGTGTGTGTGTGGTGTGTGGTGTGTGTGTCAATATATTCTGAAAAATGTAAAGAACAAATGTATCATTTTTCGAAATAGTCACCACTGCGTTCAATGCCACTCCTCCAGTGCCGATAAAGTGCCTGGATCCCTGTAGAAAAAAGAAAGAAAAAATTGTCGGGGGTTACTACTCGGTGTGCCTGACCCGGTCTTGAACAGTCTGTCACAGAAATTTCGCTGTTTTGAAACTTCCTCATCATCATCAAGTGCCATCCCGGCTGGCGTAGGCGTTCATGACTCCCCACAAATCTCGGTCTTTGAATTTCTGGATCAACTCCGCTGTCGATATTCCTTCATGCCAATTTCTCAATCCACCCAGCATCATTTCGTTTGGTCTGCCTATGCCTCTCTTCCCCTACTACACTCATACACTTGCTGGACTGACAGGCATGTATCACCATACTGGACCTTTATTTGCCTATGAATTTGAATAGGTTTTACTGATTTAAAAAAAATGCAGATAGAAGAAAGCCCTTCCTTTTTGGTGCATGTAAAAAGTAGGGCGGCCATCTTTACACTGACGTTAGCGTGTTCGTCTGCACCGTATATCACCGGATATTGACAGGTTATAAAACAATGGCATGGCTATTGTACTTTCTATTACACATACTTTACTTATGTCATCTATAACAACACTTTACTTTTATCACCGATAAAAACACTTTACTTATATCAACGATAACAACACCTAATAATAATGGAGCCAGACGAATTAAAACTGAGAACATCAGACAAGAAACAAATAAAACAAATAGCATCACAAATATAATCATTCTCAGGAGGAGGATTGCACATCGGGAGGAAGCTAAAGAAAAGAGCGGAAGTGAAGTGGAGTAGGAAGTGAATGAAACTGCAGTAGCGATACAGCAAGTTTCTTCATTTCCTAAAGCGAACTCTATATGTCGACTCTGTTTAACTTCACGACTATAGCAGGGTAGGCTTCGAGTTAACCTTCCTTGCCTTGCCGTTTAAGTGACTTAAAAAAAAAAAAAAGAACCTCCCCTCAAAGAACTACAATGCTTAACACATTCATAATTGCTCCACATGTGCCAAATTTACTAAAAGGACTGGTAAATTAGTGTCTCGGTAATCACATTTAGGTGAAGATTCTAAATGCTAAAATAATTACGAAAAGAGCCATTGGTGTGTAGGAGTAAACCACACGGAAAAAATAAATAGCTGTAGCAGCAGTGTCCAGAGTTTCGTTTCCTGTTTGTTGTTATAATTAGATAAAAATAACATAGCTTTTGGCTGTCTAACGAAAGAGGGGGAGGGGGGGGGGGGGTGGCGGGCGGTGGAGTTTATCATATTTTGGACATGTAATAACAGATGAATGACAGAAGTGAAACAGAAATAAAACAAAAGATAAGAATGGCCAAATATTTCTTCAACAACATGAAATCGCTATTAACATCCATAGAGATTAACAACGCATTAATAAACAAGAAAGATCACATTTTATGAATATTTAACCCTACTATATCGCGCAGAAGTCTAGACAATGAATAAGACATTAGAAAGTCGATTTAAGGTTCTGGAGATGTGGATATACAGAAGAATATGTCGTATTTCATAGAAACAAAAACAATCAGATACAGAGGTTCTAACAAAATGGAAATGAAAAGAGGGTTGATGAAAGAAATTAAAAAAGAGGCGGTGAAGCGGGAGGTGAAAGACATGCATATATGGTATTTAGTTTGTTATACCCAGGTCTAGAATGACGAACATCATCCTTTCGTGCTGGTCAAGGTTTTGGTAGTCGCCGTTGAGATGATGCTGTTTCTTTCTGATGGTCTAGTGTTTTTTTGTTTTGTTTTTTTAGATTTTGTTATCTTCTTGTTTAACTCAATTACCCTAATGGTGAGCCTGGTAAAACTCCTTTTTTAAAACAAAAGAGATGCATAAGGTCACATGGAAACATCCAAGATCCGGCCATTGGCACCAGCTGGACTTCATCATCACACGGAGACAACATCTGAACCATATATCATTGACTCGTAGTTACCACAGTGCTGACTGTGATACGGATCATTCTTTGGTTAGTTGCAAGGGTTAGACTGAGACCAAAGAGAATCTACACAGCTAAACACAAATCTAGCCTCAGGATTAATATTATTAACACTCATGATCCTGAAAAGTGCTTTCAGTTTCAACAGCAACTTGAAGACGCTTTCACTGATACACCAGAAAATTGTACAGTAAATGAAAAGTGGGGTCAAATTAAGGAAACTCTTTATAAAACTGCCGTAGGGGTTTACGGTCACTGTGGATCATTAAGAGGCAGGACTGGTTTGCGGCCAACAGCGAGACTCTGCAGCCCTTGATTGATAAGAAGAAGAAAGCTCTCTTAAGAAACAAGGAAAGACCAACGCGTAACACTCTGAGTGAGCTTAGGCAAGCTAGGAAGGATGTGCAAAAGGCTGCCAGGCAGTGTGCAAATGATTATTGGATCAAGTTATGTGAGTCCATTCAAATCGCAAGTGATAAGGGAGACATAAGAAGCATGTATGAAGGAATAAAGAAAGCCTGCGGTCCAGTGATCAAAAGAAGTGCACCATTGAAAACCTTGACTGGAGAAATCATCACTGATAAGAAACAGCAGATGGACAGATGGGTAGAGCACTATTTGGAGCTTTACTCAAGTGAGACCAAACTAGCGGATGATGCCCTCAACGCCATAGAGGCTCTGCCAAACTCTTGACCACCTGGACACACTTCCCACCATAACAGAAGTTAAGTGTGCTATAAATGAACTTGCATCTGGCAAGGCTCCAGGTAAGGATGGAATTCCAATAGAGGTTATCAGGAGTGGGCAAGACACACTCACTATACAGATCCACCAGCTAATAGAGCTATGCTGGCGTGAAGGACAAGTCCCACAGGATTTCAAAGATTCGAGCATCATAACACTGTACAAGAACAAGGGCGATCGGAGCGACTGCAACAACTATAGGGGTATCTCACTTCTGTGTATTGTTGGAAAAGTATTTGCCAGAATTGTTCTGCGCAGACTTCAAGTCCTAGGAGATCAAGTCTACCCCGAATCACAGTGTGGCTTTCGACAGAACCGGTCTACCACTGATATGATATTCTCATTGCGACAAATGCAAGAAAAATGCCGTGAACAGAATCAACCACTGTTTATTGCCTTCATCGACCTCACAAAGGCATTTGATTTGGTCAGTCGTGAGGGTCTGTTCAAGGCACTAAAGAAGATTGGCTGCCCACCAACTCTTCTGTCCATTGTGGAATCGTTCCACACAGGCATGAAGGGTATAATCAAGTTTGATGGTGCAACTTCTGAAGAATTTGAAATCAAGAGTGGAGTTAAGCAAGGTTGTGTACTAGCTCCCACCCTCTTTGGAATATACTTTTCACTTCTACTGAAATATGCATTTCATGATCAGGATGGTGGTATATACATTCACTCACGCTCAGATGGCGGCCTCTACAATGCTCAGAGATTGAAGGCTAAGACCAAAATTAGGAGGGTACTGATCAGAGAGTTGCTTTTTGCAGATGATGCTGCAGTTACGACCCACTCTGAGGAAGAATTGCAATGTCTACTATCTGCATTCTCCAATGCTTGTTCTGAATTTGGTTTAACAATTAGCAAAAAGAAGACACAGATTATGTCACAAGGTGCACATGGGGTACCATCAATCTTTATTGACGACGCCGAACTAGAGATAGTAGACCATTTTACATATCTAGGATCAGTGGTAAATAGCAAATTATCCCTAGATCAGGAAATCAACATCCGGATTGGTAAGGCAGCAACAACAATGAACAGGTTAAGAAAAAGAGTCTGGGAGAACAGGAAGCTTACTGCCAAAACAAAAGTCCTTGTCTATCAAGCCTGTGTCCTTAGTACTCTTCTCTATGGCAGTGAAACCTGGACAACTTACTCACTACCAAGAGAACAACTTAAACAGCTTTCATATGCGGTGTCTGCGAAGAATTCTTGGTATTAAGTGGCAAGACAAAATCACAAATACTGAAGTATTGGAAAGATCAGGTTGTGTGACAGTTTATTCCATGCTCAGTCTTCGTAGACTTAGATGGATAGGACATCTTAGGAGGATGGATGATGGTAGAATACCAAAGGATATCTTTTTTGGTGAATTACAGATGGGTAAGAGATCTCAGGGTCGGCCTCTACTACGATACAAAGATGTGTGTAAGCGGGACATGATTGATACAGGCATTGATAATGCACATTGGGAGCAAGTCGCCGCTGAACGTATTGCATGGAGGGCAAATATCAGAAATGGAATAAAGTCAAAGGAGAAAATTATTGCAGAAAAGTCACACACCAAGCGTTTGAGACGTAAGATGGTGCATGATGGTGGAAATGACCACGTGTTCACATGCACCCACTGTGAACGGACATTTACAGCGCAAATTGGCCTTATCAGTCACACTCGCTACCGCCATAGTTAAAAGTTATTATGCCTTTTTTAAAGCACAAACTATCGTCTGTCAAGACGGCAAGGTGCCAATGAATGAATGAATGAATGAATGAATGAATGAGCCTGGTAAAAGGCTGAGTGGCCGCGATCAGGTAAATATAATAGTGGTTGAGAACGGAGGTCAAACCATGGTTGAAACAAATGCCTGCTAAAGTCACATGAATGTGCTGAAGGATGCATATTGATAACTTTAGGGAAAGGGAAACATAAATCATTCATCTTTTTTGTCAGTATACATTAAGAAATAGGGGAGGTTTAAGAAAGATAGAATAACAGGCAAACAAAAGACGAAGTTAAAAAACAGGAGGAGGAAAAGGAGGCGAATGGGATGGGAGGAAAAAGAAGAAGCACAAGAAGAAGAAAATGAAAACAACACTAGAATTCACCACTCAGTGCATGAAATCAATAGTAATGGTGTATATTTCAATGTATACTTGCCAGAATCCCACACACCGTGATTCTCATGTTGTGGATTGGTTTTGAAAACTTGGAAATATTTGTTTTCTGCAAACTTTTTGCAATTGGCAGCTTCTAAAAGACAGTTAGCATGTAACAAGAGACAATCAGCATTTTTTTTTTGCGCTTTTTTTTGCTCTCGCTAGCTTTGAACACAAGCGTAGTCCATACACGATAGTTCTAGTGGTGCAGGACTGAATTTTGCGTGTGGATTAGCTTTACCCATTAACAGTGACCCTCGCAATCAGGCAAATATACTCCGACTTCAGAGGAACTTGTAATTAATGTCCCTAAGCCAAACGGGACCAGTTAATTAATTTCTAGTCAGACAAGACAATATATTCCATTCAATTTTAACATCCTGGGGTTTCTTTCACAATGCATTAGAAAGAACAGCAATAGAAGACATGGATTTTGGAAGAAGAGACGGGTTAATGATTACGAAGGTGGACACAGAACATTACAGACAACCTGAGCATAAGAGGCGTGATAGTGGAACTGCTGGTCTTGATTACAGCCAGGCTTTGCAAAGGAAAACAGGTCCCGTAGCAGGAACATACAACGGTCAGTGAGGCGTTGGAATCATCACATTTGGTAGAGCTGAATACGCGGAGAAATAGGTGGTCTATCTTTCCCTCATTTAGCGAAGGATGGACAAGGTTTAACCCTTCGCCCTAATGCGCTTATGACATTATTATTGCAATCTCCTAACGATTCCACCAACGCACCTGATTTTGCAAAGGACCTGCAACATAACGAGGATGGTGCTGATGGCGAATCGTTCATAACGAGACTCGTCCTAGTAGGTCGAATCTCTAATCCGATTGGTCCATAATTGCAAATGTAAAACTTCAAACAGTCTAAAGATAAACGTAGGCAGGTTGAGCACGGAGTGTTTTCAATTATTCAGTTTGTATCAATACTGATAGTGATTGCAGGAGGTCCGCAGGCAGATAGTGCGTGCGAGCTCTCCATAAATTTGCCATATCCGATTGCCATGTTTTGGATTTGCCGTTGCTGGATTTGTGGATAATCCGTGATCTGCTGAGTCACGCAAGAAAAGTCCTGGAGGTTCTCGCACTATTAAGGGCAGTGCTAGCGGAGTCGTTAGCGAGCTGCTCTGATATGTCATGAACACGGTTGGTCACAACTGCGAACGTGAGGAGAAAATTGGCAGCCTATTCCTCCGTGCAGCTGGTCTCCCTGGCCTAAACGTTAGCGACTTTCTCCGTAATCCCGTATATTCTCGTGAGTAACGTAATCTGCGAGAGAATCGGGGTAACTCCACAGTTACACACATCAGTATCGCCTATCTTTAGCTAACTGAACAAGCGGTATTTCAGCCTGTTATGTCCTTTGCGGAGTAAGACTCCATTGGCACCTTGCCGTCTTGACAGACGATAGTTTGTGCTTTAAAAAGGCATAATAACTTTTACCTATGGCGGTAGTGAATGTGACTGATAAGGCCAAGTTGCGCCGTAAATGTCCGTTCACAGTGGGTGCATGTGAACACGTGGTCATTTCCACCATCATGCACCATCTTACGTCTCAATCGCTCGGTGTATGACTTATCTGCAATAATTTTCTCCTTCGTCTTTCCATTTCTGATGTTTGCCCTCCATGCAACACGTTCAGCGGCGACTTGCTCCCAATGTGCATTATCAATGCCTGTATAAATCATGTCCCGCTTACACACATCTTTGTATCTTAGTAGAGGCCGACCCTGAGATCTCCTACCCAACTGTAATTCACCTAAAAAGATGTCCTTTGGTATTCTACCATCATGTATCCTCCTAAGATGTCCTATCCATCTAAGTCTACGAAGACTGAGAATGGAATAAGCTGTCACACAACCTGATCTTTCCAATACTTCAGTATTTGTGATTTTGTCTTGCCACTTGACATATGCCTGGGTCAGTGACATTGAGGTGAGTGACCTGTAGCGGGACTATGAGAAAAACAACCAGCCCTGAGAAATAATGGTGAGGGTAGATGTTGACCCCCAGGGTGGATGGGGCGAGAGACAGTGTATTTTTGTGTGAAGTCAGGAGACTGAAAGGGCAGTTGCGGCTGAGACCAACTGAGGGTCGGTTCGTGTGTTTTGGAGAGTTGATGTTTAGATACCGAGCGGGTCGGTAGTCTAAGGAGAGGAGCGGAGTTAGAGATCTCCGTCTTGTGTTGTTCTCCGAGTTTTGAATGAAGGCCTAAACCCAGAGTGGGGTTGAAGAGTTAGTGTAGGCCTAGACCCAGTGTGTGGCTTGTATTGTGTGAGGTCCAGCGGTGGATAGTAGCTGGATAACTGTAGACCGAGACCCAGTGTGTGGGTTATATTGTGTGAGGTCCAGTCGTGGATAGTAGCTGGATAACTGTATGGTGAATTTGAGATTAAGCAGGCCTTGAGAAGGCAGTGATGGGTGCGTGTTAAGTTGTGAGGAGGATATATATAATCGATGGATTATATTGTTTCTGGATATAGAGTTATGTTCCGTTTGTCCGTGTTCTTTTCGTATTAAAGGATTATGTTCGCCAAAGCAATCTTGTTTAATTACTGATGGATGTGTACTACTGGGGTGAGTTGCATTGTGAGACAGGTGGCTAGTTCTACTTACACTCCATAGTGACATCAAGGAACATTGAAACCTAGACAACCACCATCTCACTTAGTTATTATATAGAACATTGTGACACCACTTAATACCAAGAATTCTTCGCAGACACCGCGTATGAAAGTTGTTTAAATGTTTCTCTTGGTGCGAGTAAGTTGTCCAGGTTTCATTGCCATAAAGAAGAGTACTAAGGACACAGGCTTGATAGACAAGGACTTTTGTTTTGGCAGTAAGCTTCCTGTTCTCCCACACTCTTTTTATTAACCTGTTCATTGTTGTTGCTGCCTTACCAATCCGGATGTTGATTTCCTGATCTAGGGATAATTTGCTATTTACCACTGATCCTAGATATGTAAAATGGTCTACCATCTCTAGTTCGGCGTCGTCAATAAAGATTCATGGCACCCCATGTGCACCTTGTGTTTAAGGTTTGTGTTTAAGTTTAAAGACTGTTACGTCAGTATCTCCTATCTTTAGCTAACTGAACAAGCGGGATTTCAGGCTGTTATGTCCTGTGCGGAGTTTAAAGACTGTTACATTAGTATCTCCTATCTTTAGCTAACTGAACAGGCGGTATTTCATCCTGTTATGTCCTGTGCGGAGTCTGAAGACTGTTACTAATAAAAAGAGGTTAAAAGTTTTAAATGTCAAGATGATCGATTTCATTGCACCGAGTATTACCCCATTTGGCTCGGTCTCTTTCAGAAAAGCCGAAAGCGTCGCATTTAGCACGAACTCTGTAGCTCTAGCGACAACCCTCAGGAGTCTCCAAGAAAATTTCCCTTGTGAACCAAATGACATAGGCCGGAAGCGAACTCACAACCTTAGGAGCGAGAAGCAGGCAGGAGTAACCAATTCGTCCACGAGGACTCCCTGTTGGTGATAACAATCGTTAAACCAGGTCAGGCTTAATAAATCAGACAGCGTCTCCACAACGAAAGTTGACCACAATAGGAGGTCAGATACGTTCTGTGTATCGCTGTGGTTTACGCTCTGACAGAACACTCATCGTTTTTCTATTGATGCTATCATCGCTCTTGTATTGATTGCCTGCATCGGGAAAAAGATAACTATGCATAAAATCATGAATTGTAGACAAAGAGAAGAAGTCTTACAAGAGAGAGAGTAAAGAATCACGTGAGAAGGAAATTGAGCACCTAATTAAGAGATACTTTCACTGGATTATCCGACTGTCAATTTCGTTTTCACCTTGCATATCAGCCATGTGTACTAGAGACTGGAAACAAAACTGTGCCATCCAACGCATCCAACGCCATTTCACAGCTGCTTATGATCGCACTTCACATCTGTCTTCAGTATTTTCATTTCCCTGAACGTTTAAATAGTTTTTTGAAATGAAAATTAAGCTTTCCAACTGTGTATAATGCCATTGGAGTGAGTTAGAGGGTGAAACACCGACAGAACAAGCGAGAGAGGGGAGAGAGAGAGAGAGAGAGAGAGAGAGAGAGAGAGAGAGAGAGAGAGAGAGAGAGAGAGAGAGAGAGAGAGAGAGAGAGAGAGAGAGAGAGAGACTTCGTAATTTCTTAAAGATTTTATCATTTGTGGCAAACGTCACCGGAAGTCGTGCTTAACTTGCAATTTCAATACCTATGCTCGCATTTTGTATTACATTTTTAACTTCCTCTTCTTCCTCCTTCTCTTATACTTCCTCCTCCTCTTCCTCATCCACTTCCTCTTCTTCTTCTTCTTCTTCTTCTTCTTCTTCTTCTTCTTCTTCTTCTTCTTCTTCTTCTTCTTCTTCTTCTTCTTCTTCTTCTTCTTCTTCTTCTTCTTCTTCTTCTTCTTCTTCTTCTTCTCGTCCTCCTTCTTCTTCTTCTTCTTACAGATTCATGCGCCAATACGAGGGTTTTTCTTTGAACGGAGTGGGTCAGATCAGTTTTGTCTGTTATATTTTAACTATTAGCACACATACACTCACACACACAGACATAATCAAACACACACACACCTAATTACGCATACATAAGTCTAGAAACATAAACACACACGACACATGGACACAAAAACGCATGCAAACATACTCACAGACATAGATATAACACTCACATACACACTCACACACATACACGTACACTACATGCATAGTTTAGAGTGCTACGACCTAAGCACCAGATATTATGAGTAATTACCAAGATAACCACAAATACAAGGCACGATGAGGGCGTACACAATAGCAAGTATATAATTGATCAGAGGAAATGTCAAGCTCCGGTATTGAGTGCATCTATCGGCACAGAAGAAACATAACGCACGCTGTTTCATAGATTGAATTCAAGGACCAACTTCAATGCACTCGAATTGAGTAATTACCAAGATAACCACAAATACAAGACACGATGAGGGCGTACACAATAGCAAGTATATAATTGATCAGAGGAAATGTCAAGCTCTGGTAGTGAGTGCATCTATCGGCACAGAAGAAACATAACGCACGATGTTTCATTGATTGAATTCAAGACCAACTTCAATGCACTCGTATTTGTCCATCGGTGCTTCGATCACTTACGTGTTAGGTCATATTAGGAGAAATTTTCCATGGTACAAAAACTCCAAGGAATCAGTAAGGATGCACGTGTGTAGAAAAGTAGTTTTGATTGCCATCGAACTGATGCTGGAAATGAATGAAAGCAAAATAGGGCTAGTTTGCACTGTAAACAATAGACACATACAGATATTGACCGTTTCGACAAACGTGTTTTTAGGAAGGGGAACCCCAAAATAAAACTTTAATAGTTTAGGTTAGGTAGTAGGCCTCTTTCATTTTCCTTTAAAAGGCTTTTTTGGTTTTGCCGGCTTGGGAAAATTTTGCCTCAGCCCCTTGGTGAGGTATAGTCCATTGGAGTAAAAATTTTCCTGGCAAAAAGGTTTCCCAGGTGGGGACAAGGAAATTTTTTCCCGCGTAAGTAAATGCTTTTGAGCCGTCCGGTCCCCTCATTTTTTTTGGGGAAATTGTTTTCCGGCTAAGGGGGGGCACCAAACCTTTTCAAACCTTTTTAGGGCTTCTGCCCCGGGAAAATCCTAGGTCGGGGAACTATTAATGGTTTTTTCTTCCTTTTTCCCCAAAAAACCCCATATCGATTTTTGGGTTTTCCCGGGGCCTCTTTCCCGGGGTAGTTTTTTCCGAAAGGAATCTTTTGGAAATACTTGGCCCCTCCAATTTGAGAAGGGAACCCCGGGAAAGGGCGCCCTTCTTCCCCTTTGAAAAGGGGTACGGGGTTTGCTCTTTCAAATTTTGTTTGTTTTTCTTCCAAAATGTTTTTGCCCGGGATAGTTTTTGCACTTTTTAAAATTTAAGGAATTTATTTCCCTTTCCGGTCTTGGGAAGGGTCAGGTTCGACCCGTGGGGAAGGTTTTCTTAACCAACAAAAGCTTTATATCTTGAGCTTTTGTACGTGTTATCATATTCTCTAAATTTTTACACCCGGAAAATTTGTTTCCTCGTCTTTTATTTCCTCTAATGAAAGATTATTTTTGTGGACCAAAACACTCGGGGCCCCCAACTTTCAATTTTTCCATTTGAAATTTTAAATTTGACGGAGGCGTACCCATCCTTGTTCCACACCTTTTTGTTGTTGTTTTTTTTGGCCCTTTCCCAAAAGCCTGCAGTGTTTTCTCTGAAGGTGATGTTTTATACATCGAGAATGCATGTCTCTTTATCTCCAGGACTGGGAGCATCTCTTCAGAGTGTGCTTCAAACCAGTCGGTTGACTTAGTTTGCTTCTTGCCAAATATTGATAGTGCTGTATTGTAGATGGTGTCGCGAAAATGACTCCATCTCTCGGTGGAATCTCCGTCTGTGGGGCCGGGCAGAGTATCCGCTAGAGCCTGCATGAATTTGTTGACCTTCTCTTTATTTTGGGTGCCACTGGTGTCAATGCGTGGTCTTCCTTCTGTTCGGCTTCTGTAGATTCTCTTGGGCTTTATCTTCACCTTGCTGGAGACGAGTGAATGGTCGGTGTCGCAGTCAGCACCATGATAGCTGCGAGTCATCCGTACATTGTGGAGGTTGCTGCGTTTAGTGAGCACCAGGTCGAGTTGGTGCCAGTTCTTTGATCTGGGGTGCCTCCATGACACCTTGTGTTGAGGTTTCGTGTCAAAGAAGGTGTTGGTCACGCACAGATTATGGTGGCTGCAGAATTCCAAGAGACGTTGTCCATTGTCATTGATCTTCCCAACGCCAAACTGTCCTAGACATGAAGGCCAAGATTCGTGGTCGGAGCCAACTCTGGCATTGAAATCCCCCAGGATAAAAAGATGTTGTTTCTCTGGTGTTTCACTGACTTCTTTGCTAAGGTCGTCATAGAACTTGTCTTTAGATTCTGATGCTGCAGTTAGTGTTGGGGCGTAAACGCTTATAATACTAACTGGGCCTGCCTCTGTCTGGAGTTGTAGCTTCAATATTCTTTCAGTGCCATCACTTGGTGGTATGATGGAATTGAGCAGCTTGTTTCTGATAGCGAAGCCAACTCCATGCTCCCTGGTCTCTCCGCACGGCTTGCCATGCCAGTAGAAAGTGAAGTCCCTCTCCTTGATGCTTCCAGATTCTTGGAGTCTGGTCTCTTGCAGGGCGACAATGTCTATCCCCAGTCTTAGCAGTTCGTTGTTTATCACTGCAGTTTTGCGGGCATCCACAATCTCATTTAGATCGTCTGAGATGCCAGGGGTCATGGTTCTTACGTTCCATGTTCCCAGCCTTAGGGCCGGTTGTTTTGTTTTTTTCTTGCTGTTAGGTGTATAGATTGCGGTCCATGTGTCAGGATTTCCCCCTAAGCTCCACACACCCTCAGGAGCAGATGAACCGTGGCGAGACAACACCTTATTGACTGGGGGCTGCCCAGCTTAGGCGGGCGGTAGCTGTCTAGTGAGATACGATGATCTCTCCCACCGTCGGAAGTAGCCCCTGGCGCCTTGCTCTACGCCAATCGAGCATTAAGACTTATAACCGGCAAATGCTACTTCCCGTGTTGTGTCACCGCTTTACGCGGTGCTGAAGTGACCTCTTCAGGGCACAAGCCTGGGCAATGGAAATCGGAGAACCAGCTGTTGCCCAGTAGCAGGTTCCCCCTCTCCACGTCGCCGATGTTGACCAAGGGAAAGGCAGTAGCCAATGCAACTTGGCATCGGTGCCGTCGCAGGAGTTGCCAGAACTATGTTGTTTACAACATGGAACTGCCTTAGGGACTCCATCTCCGGATTTGTCCTCAGGGTTTACTCCCGAAGCCTTTCCCATATGGGTATACCCGCAAGGCAGCGGAGATTTGAGATTTAGAGTTCCCTCTCTTAGAAGAGATACCAACCAAGGCTGACGAGCCTCCTCTGCCCGGGAATCAATAAGGAGGGAAGTCTACCATTCTTCCTTCCTGGCAGTGACCATACTGATCGGATGACCGTAGCCATTGTCTCTACTGAGAGATCCTCTGCCCACCGTCACTATTACAATAATAAGTAAAGGGTAAATGTCTCCTTCGCTCGGAGACGGTGCGTTGGAAACATGGAGCTGGGCGCATACGTTCATTAACCAAACGGCACTCAGTGGTGATGTGGTCAGTCTCACCCCAGTCGCTGTTACTTCACAAGACGTTTTTGGAGCAGCGGTAGTGTAGCGGCTGGACACTAGCCTGTCGTACCGGTGATCTAGGGTTCGATCAGGATGCTTTGGAATTTCTAAAATTTACCTGGGCTCCCAGGTCGAGCCAGCACAACATGAATTCTCAGCTGACAACAAAGATACCACCATGCTTGTTTGGATTGTGTTTCTGTTTTCACAGAACAGTCTTACTTTCCATTTGTCTAAATTTTATACTCGTACGGTAAAAACAGATTGTGGTTGAAAGGTTTATATGTGTATGTGACTTTTGTTTGTCGAGTTTCCAAGTTTACTTTTCCATGAATTCGTCTACACAGTGTATACTATAATCACGTAAGTAAAAGTAAAGAATCCGTGGTAACATTTCATTCTTGTGAATACAAAGTTAGGATAACTGGTAGCTAGTCTATTCTTGTGCATAGAAAGTTGAGAAAAATGCTAGCTATTTGATTCTTGTTCATGGAAAGTTAGGAAAATTGGAAGCTATCTGATTTTTGTAAATTGAATGTTACGAAAACTTTTAGTATTTGATTCTAGTGAATGCAAAGATTGGAATCTGTTGGATTCTGTTCAATACTTGGTTCTTGTAAAGACAAACTTAGCCAGACCTTTGATCACGACCCTTTGGTTGTGAATGCATCTCGATGAAGTAGAAGAGATAATGTCCTCAAATGACAGTAAGACCTGTGCCGGCGGTAGCGTAGCCATGGTCTCCCATGTTAGATAGGCCGAGGGTGCAGGGACAAGACGAAAAGAGATACAAATTTGCTGACTTGTAATGTTAGGTGGGTGTTAAAATCAATGAAAAGCAAAGCCGTAAACATGCTTGTTGATATCTCATGTGTAATACATTCACAGGCAACAACTGACACTCAAGCAACGACATTTTGAAAGCTATTGTGACTACACAGGAAATCGAACTGTCGCTTCCAGATGATCAAAGAAGCTGGCTATCCTTGACTGGTCAATTTAGCTTGCAATAGTTATATTGTCTAATATGTCCTCTGGTAACTACTCATTTCTGCTACTTATATGAGTGCTAATAAATACCTGCGAGTTTATTTCTCATGCTATTGTAATAGCACAAAGAGTTTGCCAAAACAGTTACTGCCCCAAGCCATAGACTGGCCGAAACTATGCCACGTAACGGTTTACGATGACTTTACGAATAAAGATGTGTACATCTGTAAGAACAAACATTTCTGGAAAATCTGCAAATACATTAGCTCCTAGCTACACCTTTTGCTATAGATGTAGATTTGTAAAGATTTCCTAGAATGGGTAGACAAACTGCGGCATGCATATCGGATAGCAATTATATTTATCACGCCTTGGGACTGTCGAAAGCACCGTTAAGGAGTCTCTAGCTTGTGGATCAGGACTGGAGTGTGCAGTTGTGACCACTTTATGGGCTGTCATGGACACCCTTGAAGAATACCTACCTTGTGGATCAGACCTTAGTTGGATCAAAAGAAAACAGTCCACATTATTTGGGAATTCTTAATCTTTCCTTCGCTGTTCTTTGGGCAAGTCAAGACAAGGGGGGAGGGCTGGAGAGGTGTCACTATGGGAAAGTTGGAAGGGAGAAGAGACAAAGCGAGACAAAGAGACAAGGTGCTAGTCAGACTGCCATCAGGGCATGAAGGAACTGCAGTATCATAAATGATGGCTGCACACTAGACTGAGCGATGTGGAGAGACATGATCACCAACACCACACCGCACAGTTACAATACACGCTTTGTGGATCACTTGGTACTGAATTAGATCAGTCAAGGTACAATAGCAGCTGTACAGCATCAATAATTACAAACGTGTCTTCAAACGCGAATTGTTTTGGTCTTATCAGTTATCAGTTATCAGTTATCAGTTGGGGTATCTTCATTGCACCTATGACATGTCCATAGGTGCTCAGCGTCCGGTGGCTAATAGTGCCAGTTCTGTGTTGTTTGACGAGGCACTTTGTTTTCCCGATGTACCTCTCGCGTCTGGCTGTGCCGATTCTTACTCCCAAGTCTTTCATCCTGGACAGCGATGTGGAATCACTGACGCCAAAATCCTCTGTTCTCGACATGTCTTTAAGGACGTTAATAACATCGGCACGATCCATGGGCTGGCCATCTGCAGGAGGTGCAGAGCCAGCCAGTTTATCAGCTCGTTCATTTCCCTCGACTCCCGCATGTCCCGGGACGAAGATGAAGGTGACTTTACGGACAACAGACTTCCGCAGCGACTCAGTCCACTGTCTACGTACAGATCCAGCTTCGACCTTCTGAATCATGCTCATTGAGTCACTTAGTACACACACGTTGGTATAATGCTGTGATTCCAGCCATATGAAAGCCTGTGTAACCGCCATCACCTCCATCGTCATGCTGCTCGTGGTCATAGAGTGGGCACCACTGGATTCTTGAACGGTTCGGCCCGCTGAATGGGCTGTAAATGCCCACGCACTTCTCTGCTGCTTTACAACAGATCCATCTGTATAGATGAGCACTTCGGGGTTATCTGAGTGTTCATATATGAGCGCGTTAACCTCATCATTGACAGCGGCAGGGTTCTGTTCTCTGCACCGTCTGTCGAGTGTGATAATGCAGGAGAAAGTGCACTTAAATGCTGGAGGCACCGGCACCCATTCCTTGCCGGGGTTGATACTGGTAAGTCTGCAGACCTGTCTGACGACATCTTCCGCCGGACCCATCCATGATTTGCCCCTCTTTAGCCTGTCACCCTTTTCTCTGAATATAGCGTCATGCAGAGGGTGCTGCTCATCTGCACTTATTTTTAAGTATGCAAGAGCTCTCCAGATCTTGATCCTGTGTTCCATTGTCGGGAAGTCAAGGAGGTATCTTATTGCTACACAGCTGGTGTCTCTCGTGCAGCCCAAAATGATGCGCATGGCTTCGTTTTGTACCTTTTCAAGTCTCCCAATCTGTGTAGGGCTGACAGTGAGGATGGCCAGGGCATACTCGATGCGTGAAAGCACAAGTCCTTGGAACAGAAGTATTAGCAGTCTTTGCTCGATATTGGCAGTCACCATGACTCTCATTGCTGACAAACCTTTTCGAGCTTTCATTATGACATAATCGACATGATCTCTGAAGGACAGGCTACGATCAAGCCTCTCGCCAAGATATGTCATTGACTGGGTTCTACTCAAAATGCTCACATCCATTCTTACTGCCGGCAAGTCTGTGTTCACAATATGGTTGTTTAGGGAGAACCATGTAACCGATGCCTTTGCAGGGCTGACAAGGCGCCGGCATCAGCACACCATGAGGAAATTCGATCTAGTTCGCCTGCATATCATTGGCAACCGCCTGTCTATCTCGACCCTGTCGATACACGAGGATGTCGTCAACGAATGACAGAGTCCTACCCCTCCCGTCCAACTGTTGTTCAGTGATCGGCACCGTATACACGTTGAATAGTACTGGTGACAGTGGTGAACCCTGCGGCAATCCTGGACATATCGTTATCGGCTTAGAAGACCAACTCCCGCATCTTAGCACCACCTTCCTTTGGAGCAGAACTGCAGCTATCCATCGTACAAGGTGAGGGTGCACTTTCAGTCTGAGGAGGGTTTGCATCAAGTGCTCGAAAGATACTCTGTTATATGCGTCCTCTAAGTCTATGGCGGCCGCACATGTCTCTTCTCTGACCTGAAATCCTTCGTAAACATCTTGAGCAAAGACCGCCGCATTCAGCCATGACTCTTTGTTGCGTCTGTATCCTCCAAGTGTGGGCGGGAAGCAGCTGAGTTTTTCCAAGTCACAAGCAAGTCTGTGTGCTACAGTTTTCTCCAGTAACTTGCCAGCAGTGTTCTGCATCGTGTTTTGGTCTTACTGCTCGCAAGTGATTGACATATCTCATCTCACGTCATCTCATCACATCTCATCTCATCGTTCCTTTTGTACATTGCAATGTTGAGGTGAAACATATTCAGCTGAAGTGTGCCCGTTTATGAGATTCGCATATCGAGATTCCCATGGACTCTGCTATTCCCTCTGTCCATCGTTTACATGGTCGGCCTCTTCTTATGGTTCCATTTGGTCGGTACATCATTTCTTACTGTGGTATACTGTTAATTGGTAAATCTCATTTCCGTTGTTGTAATTTTTCTTTTCTTTTATTCTGCAATTGTATAGGTTTGGCATTGATAGGATAGAATTTGTATGCATATTGAGCTGTTAAGTTTTATTTCTTTTTTTGTAAGTATCAACTGATGCTTGTTTGTTCTTTAGTATTGTTGCCATTTGTCCAATGAGTTGGTTTTCCTCATTGCATCTATTTTCGATCTCGTCTTCTGATTTTCCATTTGAAGATAATATACTTCCTAAGTACTTGAAGCTCTTTACTTGTTAAATCAATCTTTGTTGTTGTTTTTTTCTCTTTGGTTATAGTCATTACCTCTGCTTTACTGATGTTAATTTTCATGTTAAGTTCCTTACACACTTCCGAGTAGACTATTAATGTGGACTTGTAATTCTGCCTCTGATTTTACTATTAGTGTTTGAACGTCCTCAAATGGACGTTCTTTAATGCAACATATGTTGGTTAAATTTATGTTGCTTGCTGTGGACCTGTAATGTGATAGCGCCAACATATTTTGTAGGCCTAAAAGCAAGATGGAATAGGTCGCCAACTCTTTCCTCATTTTCTAAGCGTCGAACCCAGGCGTGGAACTAGCGTCCGACCGTATCGTAACAAAACCAGCACAGTTCGCTATCAAATTCGACATAAAAGCGTGGGATTGCTTGTTATATTATGACATAATTAACTATTTCTTTAACAGTTTCTCTGAAAACCAAACCCAATTTTTTATATAACGAATCCTCGTTCGCTGAATACTAAAACGTTTCTTTTATTTTAGCGAAACCTGGCCAGCTGAATGTCACAGCCGGAAACATTACTCAAGTTCCGCTTCCGTCTGTCAGCCAGTTGCCACTTTAGCTAATCCCATTGACGTTAGCTCACGTGAGACAACCCTACCCTACCAGTTTGGCCAGCGATTACGACAGTCTGAGTCCCATAATTATTCGTTGAAACGTACTTAGGCCTTTATTTTAGTTTTATACCCAAGAAAGTGTCCTCTCCTCTGGTTTAGTAGGGGTCACGTGTGCTACCAGTAAAAGTACAGGACTTTTCTACATATCTTGAAGTATATTGGGTATGTGGTGTTAGCGCCATATTTTTATTATAGAACATCTGGCAGTCGGTAGTCAGCGCGGTCATTATTTACTCCTCAAGACGCTCACCTATACCGATTTTAGGCTGGGAGGTCGGGAACTCTAATCTGCACAGTGCTCAACGACTGCACTAGCCAGGCGACCTTAATTCCGTCGACTCAAACAAAACCCACACACGTTCCCCCTGTCCAACACCGCAAGGTACTATAAGCAGATATGACAGTTTTAGAGACATGGGAGTCTTGATCAACATATGACCAACGGGTTGACGAGCGAGCGTACTAGCCACTGCGCTACCGCGGCTCTTGTGCTGCTGCGGCTTCTGCGCTACCACGGCTCCTGCGCTACTGCGGCTTCTACGCTACCACGGCTCCTGCGCTACCAGTATTGGATTCAATTAAGACCAAAAAGACAAACAAAACCCATATCAATGACATAAGCCATACTGGAGATTTAGTTTTTGTTCCATGTGTAGATAACTGAATATTTGACTTGTGTTTAGAATAACTGAACTTTTGACTCGTTGTTGGAATAATTGAGCAAAACAATGTGCAGTAAAATAGTGATACTTTTCCCAGTTAAACTTATTTTCACATAATCAGGTACTTATTTTATGAGGCTAGGTCAAATCTTTAACTAGACATAGCTAGTTGTGACACCTTTATAAAGGCATCGAGAAGATCACACACTGACAGTGCCGAGGATGGCTCGCACTAAAAACGTCGCGGAAAGACATGAGATGTCAGCAGCCGGGAAGGAGATGGCAGATTTGTGGTCCTGTGGTGACACACAGCGGCCCAACTGAAGCTGTTACTTTGTAGCTACCGACACTAGAGACCACATCTGTAGCCAGCAGCAGCGGATAAGTTCACAACCCTACCAACGAGAAGTAGCCAAGAAGCTCACCAAGGGCCCCAGCACAAGAGGACAGCAGAACTGAGGAATTCGCGAGCAAAATCCTGTGAGGCAGAGAAGCGTTGGGGAAGCTAAACTGTTGGTACTAACAACAGACAAGATACTCAGTCTGCTGGAGAACGAGCTGAGCAGACACAGCATTTCGCAGCTACGCAAGACACCGAATGGAGTCGTGGTCTCCATCAAGAAGACTGCAAAGACCACCGTATTATTGTGAAATATCACACAGAAAGAGAAAGTTGACATGGAGCTATCCCACGGCATCTGAGTGAAGCCACTCGACACCTCATTATAAAACGATTGGTCATCAAAGAGTCAAGACCCATCTCACAAACAAACAAATCATTGAGATGCTATCGAGAGAAAACTCGACACTGGAGATCACCGGTGCTGTGAGGATCATCGAGAAGAACAACCCCTCCACAGTTGTCATCATCACAGTGGAAGACCGAATGATCCCTCAGGCCATTCCTAGAGTTCTGAAGTGCTCCAGGTGCCAGAAGTTGTGACACGCCAGTGCCAACTGTAAAAGTGAGGTGGAGGTCTGCAGATACTGTTCTGGAACATACCCTTACAGCCAATGCCCTCACGTCAAGATCGGCACGAACTTCAGGTGGCCGAACACTATCGTAAAGTGCGCCAACTGACTAGGTAACCACGGCGCTAGATACCTCGGCCGCTCCTGCCACCAAGACCGTAATGAAGCACTTATGACTGCAGTAAAATACAACTTACCTTATAAAGAGACTTGGGGGCACTATGAGGCGACAACCTGCATTACGAAATCAGTGCGGAATTTGTGTGTGGGTAGGTGCGGGATATGTGAGATGACGGGGAGATGCGTGTGTGCGTGGGGGATGTGTGGTTGAGGGATGTGTGTTTGGCTGGATGGTTGGATGTGTGTGGGTTGAGGAGGATATGTGGGTGGGTGATTGTTGGTGGGTAATGGGACGGGTGGAGGATATGTGAGTGGGTGGGGAGATATGTGTGGGTGGGGGATGCGTGGGTTGGGAAATGTATGTATGCTTGGGGTGTGGGTGGATAGGATGTGTGGTTGATGTGAGTGTGTGTGGGTGGGGAGATGTGTAGGTGTGGGGATGTGGTGGATGGGTGGAAGAATGTATGTGTGCCTGGTGTGTGTGTGTGTGTGTGTGTGTGTGTGTGGTTGGGCGGGGGATGTGTGGGTGAATGGGGGATGTGTGGGTGAGTGGTGGATGTGTCTCATAACGTGTAATATGCATTGTTTATGTTTATAAAATTCATTTGACAATGTTTTTCCTATGTACTATTGATGAACGAAAGATGAGTGATTGGAAGGGCCGAATGTAAGACGGGCCTGCGTGCCTAATTTGTTACCCTTTGAAAATAAAGTCTGTTCGTTAGTTCGTTCGTTCGATCATCATCATCTCAGATCGCACAGATGCTCTACACACCGCTCATCATCATCTCAGTCCACATACAAAGGCTCTACATCCCAATCATCATACTTATGTAGCATGTCCTTTGGAGGACGTTGCTGTCTTCACGGTCCACCGTCAGGTTATTCAATTCTATTAAGATGTCCCTCCCTCGTGCATCTTCATGTCCCCAATTTCATCAACGTGTTTCTCAATCCCAGCCCCGTCTTCCATTAACCTGGCCACCCATCACAATTCTTCCCCAACCACTCTGTTATTATATATCCAAATTATTTGAGTTCCCGAAACATAAAACTGTTTTTAAGCCAGTGTTCTTCGATGTTCACATCTGGCAGAATTCCATTAGTTGCCTTCTTCTAGGCTAAGCTATTTTCAAAACTTGGCTGTTCTAATTTTTTCTTTAGTGGTCGTGGGATGGACATCCGTTTGTCACATTAAAGATGCATGCTCTCGACGATCCTACTTTAATGTGTTTGCTGGTATTGCGCCATATGTATTTGATAATGTTTATACTTTGGATATCTATAGCTGGTTTACGTCGGACTTATTTTGATGTCTCCATTGCTATTCATTATGACACAAGATTCTCAAAGATTGTCATATGTTTAATTTCTTCATTTGGAGAGGGAGGTGGGGA
>JACEFZ010005785.1:485000-550000 GCA_014155875.1 Cepaea nemoralis | reverse complement strand
CGGAACTGGCGTAACCGGATAGGGCAGATAGACTTTCATGAAATAGAAATAAACCTTTGTAAGAGTTGCGTGCCTAGCGGCGTTCCTACCACGAGAAATTAAACAGAATAATGGAATTTGAATCTAGAGGCAATGAAACAATGCTTTAGAATTATTACAGACAATGCAGATTCCGTCTATCACGGCCGTGACACGATGTTTGCAGACGGCAAGAACTGGCGCGATGGTAATGTGCTCTGGTTGACTTGATTACGAAAGCTATTCTACAACTTCATAATTAAGTGCTGCTGGATTTATTCTTCGTTCTCAACCACCTCGATCTCCTCCTCCTTTTCCTTTTCCTCCTTCGTCTTCTTTCTAGAACCGTACTTATCTGAAAAAGTAATCCTGCCTCCGCTGAGGATTGATCCCAAGGTTGGTTTCTTGGTAGGCAAGCGCACAAACCACTATGCCACTATGACTCCATAGAGAATAAGCTTCACACAAATCCATGCCGAAATCAGACACATTGACATTAATTTGTTGTATGGTTTTTAATCTCTTCGTTATTTACCTGTATAAGTAATGGGATTGAGTTGAGCTAAGAACCAACATCACTGCACTCAGGACACTCCCTTATGCGTTCCGTCCCCTCGTTTAACAGCCAGCGAAGAGTCATACTATTAATCATTCCCACCGCCATCTGATTGAAAGCTCTCCTAGTTTTCCCTCTCAGGTTTGAGATTCTACCAGAACCCCATGCCAATCACCCACAATCTCATCCTTTCCACATACGGGTTCTCAATCTGTTTCCCCACCTTCTCCACCTGGTCTCACAGGCGCACGAACAGCTCTCCATTGTCCATAGGTAATCTACAACAGAGAGATGCATTCCTGCCAGCCTATCAACCTGTTCATTTCCCCGCACTGACGCATGACCAGAGCAAAAAAATCCATACAGTTCTTACAATCCGTGACCTCTGAAGCGAGTTGAGCCATTCTACACGAAAATTTCCTTTCTCCACTTTGCACAGCATACTCCTTGAGTCCACGATGAAGACAATGTATTGCAGTGGTCTACTCTAAAAAACGGAAAGCATCTGTGACTGCTTCCGGGCCTCACTCCCTCCCCCCCCCCCCTCTTCCATGCTGGAGGTCGTTAAGTAAATGGGAAAACGTAAAAACCCATTTTACACGCACTAGGCGCATTGGGCGTAAGGTGATAAACCCATATTAGTACAGACCAACTAGCACTCGATGAGTGATGTGTTCAGAAACACACCGACGACGTTTACTTCTCAAGACATGTCTTAGTATATATTTTAGTATGTGCCGACCTGGCCGCCCAGGTTGATATTTACAACTTCGAGTTGTCCCCGATGTGAATCGAACCCGTGACCACCAGGTACAGGCGAGCGGCTAGCCACTACCGTGGCCCCATTTATCTGTGTGCGACTGAACAATTATGGACTGGTGATGACATCATTTCTCCTGGTAGGGCATGATTTCTCCTGGTAGAACATGATTTCTCTTGGTAGGACATGATTTCTCCTGGTAGGACATAATTTCTCCTGGTAGGACATGATTTCTCCTGGTAGGGAATAATTTCTCCTGGTAGGATATGATTTCTCTTGGTATGACATGATTTCTCCTATTAGGACATGATTTCTCCTGGTAGGACATGATTTCTCCTTGTAGGACATGATTTCTCTTGGTAGGACATGATTTCTCCTGGTAGGCAGGCAACATACTTAACCCGTGCATGGTCATTCAATCTCCATCATTATGGGGAATTACTCTGTCGCTCTTGCTGACGCGCAGCGTGCGAAGTTTGTAGTCCTCATCAGGCTTATTCGTGCTTCGACGATTAGCTTATTCGTGCTTCGACGATCAAAAAACAGTGCTCCAGGTCCTGATGGCATAAGATACGACGACATAAATAGGTGTACCGACAATGAGCTAGAGAAACTAGCAGACATGTACAACAACAATATAGGGAGTGCTAGCATCAAGGAGGAATGGTTACACAGCTATCTGATTCCCTTGCCGAAGCCTGACAAAGACCACAAAAAAAATTCAGGGATATCGAATTATAACCATGCAGAATACAATAGGCAAGCTGCTGGAGAAGGTAACTGCCAGGAAAATATCAAGCCAACTAGAGAGGCAAGGTGTTTTCCCACCCACCCTGGGTGGGTACCGTCCAAAAAGAGAAACCTGGACCAATGCAGCAGTCTTTGCCCAGGATGTCTATGAAGGTTTCCACTCAGGCACTGAAACCGTTGCTGCAGCGATTGATCTTGAGGACGCATACAACAGAGCACCACTGGATTTTTTAATGTTTCAGCTTCTCGAACTAAACGTAAGTCCATTCCTCCTTAGTTGGATCGCTGCAGCCCTCTACCAACGGAAAGTAGTTTTTAGATGTGGCAGTTGGACTTCGGAACCAACAACAATATATCCTGGCCTACCACAGGGATCACCATTATCTCCGGTACTGTTCAACGCCTACACAGTGAGAATCACCAGTGAGCAGATCACTGGACCTGGCAGGACATTGTCATATGCCGATGATGTTTTAGTGTATCGTCAGGGTAAGGATAGAGAGGAGGTTGCTGTGGAACTACAAACCGAACTCAATCGCATAAGTACTTGGTGTGATGAAGCTGGGGCAATGGTCAACCCAACAAAGGCAACAGTGACTTGGTTCTCGTTGAATAATCATATTGTCAACACTCCAACACCAACTGTAATGCTGTGTTCAGAGACGGTGGAAAGAACGCAGGCAATGAATTACCTGGGGATACGGTTTGATCGAAGCCTTGCTTATAATGTGCACATAGACCAGGTGCTAACAAAGGCCAAGCGGGGTTTGTCTGCGATGCGGGTGATGGCGGCAGCAAACTGTGAGCAGCGCCATCTATGTCTTCTGTACGAGGGGCTGGTCATGTCTGTTTTGGAGTATGCAATGGCAATCCTGACTCTCAGCCATAAGCAGATAGAAAGGATGGAAAGGATACAGAATGAAGCTATGCGCATTATTCTTGGATGTACAAGAGATACAGCATGCAGGGCGATGCGCTACCTTCTTGATTTTCCAACCATTGAAGAGAGAATACAAGGTTGCAGGGCACGCGCCTACCTCAGAATTAACGCAAACACACAACATCCACTGCATAGTGAAATTATGAAGGTGAAGGGCAGCAGGTTAAAAAGAGGAAGGTCGTGGATGGGTCAAGCCGAAGACATTCTTCAAAAGGTGTGTTCACTTGAGGACTTAGAACCTGGCGAGGAGTGGGTGCAAGTGCCAACAGGCTTCTGCACATCCTTTTCAGTTTGCATCCAACTAGACAGAAAATGCAGACAAGAAAATCCAGCTGCTGTTGAGGCTGAAGTACAAGCGTTGATTTTCGAGAATTCGCAAGACGGCGACGCGGTCATCTACACAGATGGGTCGGTCGTCCGACATGTGAGAAGCTCATGGGCCTTTACAGCTCGGGCCGGAGGGAGAATTGTGAAGGAGGACTCTGGTGCTTTCACTGAAACCACAAGTAGCCTGACCATGGAAGTCATGGCAGTAAGTAAAGCAATAACATGGCTCGAGACACAGACATTCACTAGGGCTTGTTTCCTCAGCGACTCAATGAACATGATCAAGAGGATAGAGGAGGGATCGATCCGAAGAGAATGGTTGCTGCCTCTGGAGCGGTCTCGACTGGCAAAGATTAGTTTCATCTTCGTGCCAGGGCATGCGGGAGTACAAGGAAATGAGCGGGCTGACAAGCTCGCAGGTGAGGCTACTGTGGAGGGCGGACGCGCCATGGACCAGGCCGACATCCTGAATGCTCTACGAGAAGTAAGACTTTTGCGAGAACCAAGTGATGACTGTGAATCTACAACAATGGCCAGACTGCGAGAGCAGCAAATTAAAAGAGGGGTGGCCAAACAAGAACACTACGCAGGAAGCCAAAGAAGATTGATAAACCAACACAGAACTGGCGTCGTTAGCCGCTACACGTTGCGGGATTTGCTGAGGAGGGGATCCGAGCACTTATGGACTGAATGGTTCGATGTGCAATGAGGATGATCTGTCGACTAACTAACTAACTAACATCAGGCTTATTCATAACGGAACCCTATTCGATTCTCCCTTTGTTCTCCAGACGAGTGTCTGTTAAGGATGTACGTAAAGATATGTCTTAGTAGAAACCCCATGCCTCGCTCGCAATCAGGTGCCTCTGCATTCTGCCCATGGGGGGACATCAGTTGCTGGGACTGAGTTTGAAGCATTTTCTTTATCCTCGTTTCAATATGTATGTATGCATGAGTGTATGTCTGTATGTATTGTGTGTGTATATTTCTTTATGTGTATATATGTCTGTCTGTCTGTATGTCCGCCTACCTGTCTCATAACGTTGAAATATAACTAAACTAAACTATTGCTTCTGTTTCGTTTATGTTTGCAACATTCATTTTATAATGTTTAATTCTTTTCTTGTTTCATTGTCAATGTAACATTCATGATGTAAATCCCCCTCGATGTCTATTCGAACCCGTGATCAACGGGCCGACAGCCAAGTAAGCTAGCCATCACGTCATCGCATCTCTACATTCCAAGCTACAGTCTAAGAAACATATTCATTGCAGGGCATTTTTACTTCAGATTGAAATTTGTTTTTATTATCCAGCCGGAGAAGATTTCCTCAAGGAATTTTTAAAAAAATGAAAGAAAGCAGTGCAACCTTAAAACCACTTGCCATGACATTTGGGAGACCTTTCCTCTCGCTATGTCTAACATTCCGGGTTCTTCAGACGGGACAATTTTGCCATTCCTTGTGGACGTCGCCAAACGTCTAATGTAAGGAAATTAAGGGAAACAAGAATAGAAAATTAAGAAGTGAAAATGTCTTCTTTGACAACACTTCCATTTGTGTTTTTACTCGGGTGTTTGCTTGGAGATGTTTGGCTCTGTTTTGTTCCGATTTGATGTTTAGACCGGCTCTGTGGCGAAGGGACGTAATCCCGCACACTGCGATGGAAACACAGGTGAGGGAGATCCTGAAGAAGACAGCCTTGTTTTGGTTTCCCATACAAAGATATGGGTGTCGGTCGTTCAGAAAGCAATGGCAAACTACGCAGTGAAAAGTGAATTAAGACAAAGATGAATAATATCGGGAGGACATACACCGAGCTGACTGAGATAGCAAAGACAGAATGGTTTGGGTGAGTTAGCTGAGGGCCAATGAGCGATACCGGTCAGAGGAAGCAAAAGAAGTAACTTCGCGACCCCTTGAGGGTCTGTCCCACAGACTGGGACACGCTGCCGTGGGTGAAGAAACTCAAAATGACATCGTTTCTGGATTATCACTGTACTGCACTTAGCATCGCACTGACTGTGAACAGAATGTAAAAAGTAATCGAAAACAACCACTTCAGGTACTCGCAGCCTGGAGCGAAATGTCCAAATAGAGCAGATAATTGCATCAAACCGATGCGTCTCTATTTATTGATCTTGCCATCATTTGGCCACAAGATCTAACAGGCAAGTGAACTGTTACATCTTAATATGTAGGCGTATCATATCCCGCTACAGAAGGAAACGCACTGATAGCGCATGCCTGATTGAACACAATTTATCGTCGATTTTTGTGTGAATCGATGATCGAGCGGTTGTAGCCCGACGATCCTAATTGTTATTTAATTACTCGATTAGATTTGTTTGCTAATGGATTAAACGCGTGAATTGATGCAATACATCTAATTTTGTTCTTTTTTTTATAATCTATCACTAAAATGTCGACGTGATAGTTTCCAAGCTCTGCCCTGAAGGCCATTGGCAGATCGTTCATTGACCTACAAGACTAGATAATCGTAGGGTTAGTCAAAACAATATAACACATCTTTATTAACAAATCATAGATGATTGGAAATTGAGCCGCTAAATTCATGCGCGCGGTCGGACATGGTTTCGACGTATGGGTTTGTCGCCTTCTAAGTGAGAGAAATATTGGCAGGCCGCCTATTCCTCTTTGCAGTCAGGCTTACAAGACATAGTGGCCCTGTCACACCACAGAGCCGTATAAAAAACAAAAACACCATCGGAACAAATTATTGCAGGTTTTCAATACAGAAGACACAAAGAATATATCTCGTGCTGAGATGCAACAAAGTATACCAGACAAGAAATCGTGAAATTTATTATTTATGGCTGCAGTGTTAACATTCACTAATAGAAAATATTGTTTTGTATTAGAGCTGTATTGATCATCAGTATACAGGACATTGCTTCGCGAACACGCTTCTAAGATGTTGATGCAGAATTATGTCGGTTACGGAGTTAACAAGGAAGGTTTTAAAGTTTGCTGGTAGAAATTAGTTTTGAAGGATTAATTCCAGTCTTACCTGGCAAATACACTACTATGATCAGTCAGACTGAGGACCTTCGTTTGCGCTTCGGTTATCCCAGCGAGATGCTTTGCGACTGTACATCTTGTGTTATTATGGTATGTCTGCTCTATATATCTCTCCAGAAAGGCTACATCATTATCACAGTCAGTTAGCGAGATTCCAATTCCAATTTTCAAAACAAACATTCCAAATTCGGCCTCGTTCAACCTGCCTCTTCAGCATTGGTTATTGTTGAGGTCCGTGGTTTTTGTGGGTTCATTCACCCTAATTCTTGTCTTGTGCGCTCTTACGAGTGAGTCCTATCTCGGACTGGTTATGTTGATTTGTGTCTATGACGTCAGCTGGGGGGTTTGTGGCGGCTGTCCTTTGTGCCCGTCTCCTGATGGTTTCTTTTGTTAGTGGCAGTTTATGGTTCTTCTGGTTGCAGTCCTTATAAGGACTTTTAATGTAGTCTTTTTGCCTCCTTTCTTGTGTATAGCCCGTAGTAGCTTTTCAATGTCTTCATTTTCTTCCTTGTGCCTTTGTTCTCTTTCGAGTTTGAGTTTTTGTTATCTTTCGATTTAAATATTGAGCACAACCCACTACTGGCAACGCTGATCGTATTCCGGTATGAATCTAAGGCCTATCCACGTCAATATGGAAGCACTATACTCGAGTTTCGCTCTCGTTTGAGCTCGTCAGTAGTGCATATCCTTGACCAGAACCGGAAACAAACCACGGATCACTGGCGTGTGAAGCGGGTGTGTAAACACTAGACCACGCGGCACACGCTGGACACGGCCAAATTATCACACCAGAATATTAAAACGTCACCCATCGTAGGCTGTAGCTCAAGATTTGCCCGATCGCCGCGACTGACGTCCGTCAATCGATGCGGACCCGAATGATCAGGACCTCTCATTGGCAAGGCAAACCAGGCCGCCTGGTGTGCCTTGTCTGTGAGAAGTCTTGATCGTTCGGGTCCACATCGATTGACGGACGTCAGTCGCGGCGATAGGGCAAATCTTGAGCTACAGCCTACGATGGGTGACGTTGTAATGTTCTGTTGTGATAATTTGGCAGTGTCCAGCGTGCCGCGTGGTCTAGTGTTTACACACCCGCTTCACACGCCAGTGATCCGGAGTTTGTTTCCGGTTTCGGTTAAAGATATGCACTACTGACGAGCTCAAACGAGAGCGAAACTCGAGTATAGTGCTTCCATATTGACGTGTATAGGCCTTAGATTCATGCAGGAATACGATCAGCGTTGCCAGTAGTGGGTTGTGCTCAATATTTAGATCTCACACCCCGAAACATCAAAATAAATCAATTTCTGATTATTGCTCACTGGACTTTAGGCGGCCTGGTGTGCCTTGCCAGTGAGAAGTCCTGATCGTTCGGGTCCACATCGATTGACGGACGTGAGTCACGGCGATCGGGTAAATCTTGAGCTACAGCCTACGATGGATGACGTTGTAAAATTCTGTTGTGATAATTTGGCCGTATCCAGCTTCTGCCGCGTGGTCTAGTGTTTACACACCCGCTTCACACGCCAGTGATCCGCGGTTTGTTTCCCGTTCCGGTCAAGGATATGCACTACTGACGAGCTCAAACGAGAGCGAAACTCGAGTATAGTGCTTCCATATTGACGTGGAGAGGCCTTAGATTCATACCGAAATACGATCAGCGTTGCCAGTAGTGGGTTGTGCTCAATATTTAAATCTCAAATCCCGAAACAACAAAATAAATCAGTCTTTCGATTTCTTCCTCTGTGGTCAGCCATGGGACGATCTCTCCTTCATCTATATAGTATGGCCATGGGTGTACGTCATCCGTGTTTATGCCTGGGCATTCTTTATAGAAATGGTGGGGCATTGGTTTTCCTTTGCGTTTCTTGTACTTCTTTTCTTTTTCTGCCATGCGCCTTCTATATTCCTTGCACCTAAGTTCATGATCCCTGTTCATCTCTGCGATTTCTTCATCGGTAAACATTGGCGGTATCGGGGCGTCCTCTCTGCCGTCGTCAGGATGCTCATCTCGGTTTTCTTCGGATGACTGGTGGGATAATGGCTTCCCTTTGTCTGTTTCGGGCGTCGTGGTTGGGCTACTGACTTTCGCTTGCGATTCAGGATCGGTCTCTTGGTTTTCATATTGCTGTTTTCTGTAATTTCTTGCATGGCTTCTGTTGTTTCGTTTCGGGGAAGTTTCATTTCAGCTTTCTGTTGTTCTCGCTCTGATTTGATGGTTTGTAGGACTTCTTCGTTCTCCTTCTTAATCAGTGACATATGTTCCACTTCTTGCTTGATGTTTTGCTGGATCTCCTTCATTTCCGCCAGTAGTTTTCCGTTGTCGCTGGTCGGAGTCGGCGTCAGCAGTGCCTTGACTTGTTTCTTCAACTCGTCTATTTGTTTTTGCAGTCGATCTCTTTCAGCTTGTGATATACCCGTGGCTGTCTCACACCCCACATTGCTTCGTTGTATGGTGTCTTTGTGTTGATGACGAGCTTTCGTACGTCTCTGTGCCGTTGCAAGGTATGGACAGCTCAAGTATATTGCTCCATGCTTGCCCAGGCAGTTGGCGCACTTTCTTTTGTTGCTGGGTGCTCGAAAGTCCGTGTCCAACTTGGCCGGCGGAAACTCCTTGAAGGTGTGGTGATCGGCGCGGTACCGGCAGATTTCCGTCTTACTGCGACATTCTGCTTTGCTGTGGCCGGCTCTCTGACATCTTGAACATTGATTGATTCTTGGGATGAATCTCTCTGGCTGTTGTATTTTCATGATGATTGATACTGTGGTCGGCATCTCGCTGCCCTCTGTCATCACCGTTGCCAGCGTGGTATGGATCTTTGAGTACGTCAGGAGCAGCTCCGCCTTCAAAATTCGGATGTTGGGATTCTCTTCTTGTAGCTGCTTCGTGATTTGTTCGTCTGACAGCTCCACTTGAATACGCTTGACAACCCATCTGACAGTTTTTGAGTCCGTGTTTCCGTCTCTGGTGTCTTTCTCCTCCTTCTCAGCTGTGTTGGTTCTTGTCCGTGGTGGGTTGTCATCGATCTTCCTCGAGGTGGCTTCAGTAGTAACTGTAGTTTCAGGTTCTTTGTTGCAGCTCACATGAAAGTTCTCTCCGCTCGTCTTCTTTACGGCTGTGTCGGCTCCTACGCTGCCCATCTTGGATACCAAGTTTCTTTTGGTGTTATTGCAACGTGCCATTTCCCCCCGTATCAGGCTTCTTGACTTGTTCAGGTGACTTGCTTGATAGCGCTCGCAGTTGCGAATGAATGAAACAACGATTAAATGCGCACCACGACACACGTGACGAGAGTTAGCGAGAGTTTATCGTTTTCAATATATAATACCCACTTGGGTGGGCAGCCCCTTTCTGCCTTGCAGCTCCCAGACTTTCCCAGTGTCTTACTCCTGTAGTCTTGTCCATGAACTTCCCCCACGTCACCTTCATTGTATGTGTGGCGCAACACTTGAACTATATAACACTTGCTTGTTCTTGTCTTTCACTGTATTAAGTTCTTCATGCGCCAATATCTGCTGCACCTGTTGCTACCTCTTAACCCCCGTCCATGTTTCTTTCCAAGGTGTTTCACCTATATTCTCCGCCATGCTGGCAGCTAGAGCTTTTCCCTGGTTATCCAAGCCTATGTTCTTTTCATATGATCACCAAGATTCGATAATTCCCTACTCTCGCATTTGAAGACCCATCTTATCTTACTGACCGTCGCCTTGTGTAATGTAGACACCAGGACAATACAAGGCAGACACAGCCACTGTCATGATCCCACAACACTCTCCGTAAAGTTGCCTTTTCTGGCATCTGATAATATATATAATTATAATATATCTTCATAATAATATTATAAAATCATAATAATAATAACAAAACCCTAGTATAACAGCCAGTCCCCTTTTGGTAGGCCAATATATTCCACATGGCTAATAACAAGTGTCAGATCATTATCTAATATTACTGAGTCGTGTAGTTTTGATGTTCGCATTTTGCCCATGCCTTTATAATGCATATCTTTTATATTGTTGTTGTTCTCTGTTAGCCTTGAATGATGTGTGAATGAAATAATGTAGGAAAGAGAGTGATAGAAGGGCAGAATGTTAGACGGGCCTGCGTGCCCAATTCTTAACCCTTTGAAAATAAAGTTTGTTCGTTCGTTCGTTCTGAGTGATCAGTGCAAGATCAGTGGCGGTTTCGACATCTCCTGACCTCATTGTCCTCTAGTTGCTTGTTGATATTGATACGCCCTCAGTGCACCAAACTCTACTCCAGTTTCTTTCCACACCTTTTCTCATTGTAAAACGCGTTTGAAATTCAAGAGCAGAATGTAAAGCTATATCACAATGTTTGGTTTCAAACTCTGCTCATATGGTAGAAAATATGTATTGCCGTTATGGTGAGAAGTATTAGGTCGTCACATATTTTAGGTCTCGATACAATGAGATGGGGTGCTCAGCCACATTATATTTCTTCGCTTCCCATGTACACCTCTTACCATTATTATCTTTTCCGGGTATACATATCTTGTCGCATGCCCAAAATATTTCATGTTCCTCAGTTTTATTTGTCTAGATAACCAATATTCTTCAATATTGAGTTCTTGTTTCAAAGATATGTTTCTCGCTCTTTGAGCTCAATGGAGATTTAATACTCAACTGGAACGCTTATATTCATTTACCGGTTATACAGAATATGATATAAAAAATGACTAACCTAACTGTGTTCAAAAGCACAAAGGTACAAACATAATATTTTTACAGATTCCGATTGAAACAGCCAACCTTTTTGGCTACACTACTAGGACAAAAGCAGTGGGGAATGTGAAAGCTGGGAAGATGACAGAAAAAAAAGCAAATGAGCGATACAACAAAAGACGTTTTCTTGATAACCTTTCATAATGTATTTTAAACAGTGTGTGTCCATTGTTGGACATTGCCATCAACACTAGGTTGATTTTCTGAGCAATCTTTAAGTCCAACTGACAGTGTAGGGGTTGAACCCTACACCTGCCATCGGTATACCGGAAGTTTACTAGAGCTCTTATCCTTTCGTCCTTTCGGCCACGCCGACTGCTTCGTCGTGGTCTGGTAAAATATCAACGCGCAACGCGTGAACTAATGAATTATGTTGGCGAAAGCCAGGTCTGGAGAAGCATGATCGCCTAAGCCAGTTATGTACCAGTATATACATTGCGCTCACTCACTTTGAACTTAAGCGTAATTCATACACACAACTTCTAGTAGTGCTTGACTGAAGTTTCCGTATGGATTACCTTTAACTATTAACAGTTTCCCTCGCCATCAGGCGAACCCACTCTGACTTCAGAGGTACTTGTACTTAACGTCCCCAAGTCAAGGACGATAGGTCAACATTGTAGTCCAACTGTCCGGTGTTGGTTGAACCCCTTACCTCATCATCAGCCCACCGGATGCTTAAGAACACGCGTTCTTATCGATTCGGCCATGCTGACCTACTATATATATATATATATATATATATATATATATATATATATATATATATATGTGTGTGTGTGTGTGTGTGTGTGTGGGTGTGTGTGTGGTGTGCGTGTGTGCATGCGCGCGTGTGTATGTATATGCGTGTGTATATATGTGTGTGAGTATGTGCACGTATATGTGTGTGTATATATATATATATATATATATATATATATATATATATGTGTGTGTGTGTGTGTGTGTGTGTGTGTATGCGTGTGTATGAGTGTATAGCATCCATACTTCAAGAGCTGAATATTGGAGAAGGTTGGCTATTAAAGACGATAAAACAAAGACAATTGAAATATTTTGGTCACTTGAAACGTCACGAAAGTTTGCAGAGAACAATAATGGAAGGGTATATGCCTGGGAAGAGACGAAGAGGAAGGCCAAAGAGAAGATTGGTGCAGGATGTGGCGGATGATCTCCAGATGGGTGTATCAAACGTGGGACATCTTGCTTATGATCGAGAGGTTTTCCGGAAGGTTGTTATGGGAGCGAGGTTCTGCAAAGGACAATGCTACTGAATGAATGAATGAATTAGTGTATATGTCTGTGTGAGAGTATATATTTGTGTATGTGTGTGAGTATGTGTGTATGTGTGTATGTGTGTGAGTATGTGTGTGTACGTGTGCATGTGTGTGTGTATGTGTGTGTATGTGTGTGAGTATGTGTGTGTGTACGTGTGTGCGTGAGTGTGTGTGTCCGTGTGTGCGTGAGTGTGTGTGTCATTGCGGCATATGTAAGAACATGACATCTGATTTGAAAAACCCGAGCCCAAGGGACGAGCAGACTGCGAGTAAAACAACTGAAGAATGAATCAAATAATAAGAGAAAGCAAGGGAAGACATTTCAAAGTTAAGAAGAAATAAATAATGCAGAATGATAATCGAGCCAGAGAAGGAGAAATGCATACACTTAACACAAAAGGTATGTTAGAAAGAATTAATGGAGGCTTGATTCATTAATCACAAACCGAATAAAAAACAAAAAAACGATCAAATAACGGAAGCATTGCGAAAGAAATACAAACAGAATGAAAATATAGTTTAGAAATTGAAAAAGCGAAAAACGAGGAAGAGAAATAATGAAAGTCCGAGGCTAAAAAGAAAAAAAAAAAGAATGATACGTGGATGCAAAGAACACACAACTAATGATGAAGAAAAGAAACCAGCTAGAACTGGGATGAAGATTGCGGCATTAAATTGGAGAAATGTAATGCAGTTTGCACATTAAACTGGAGAAACTATATGAATATTGCTGTATTAACATGGTCAAATGTAATCAGGACTGATGCATTAAACTGGAGAAATGCACTAAAAATTGCACATGAAACTGGAGAAATGTAATGAAGATTGTACCACTCATCAGCAGTCATGCAATGTAGATTGCCACATTCAACTGAAGAAATTTAAACACGATTGGAACATTAAACTGGAGAAATGTACTGAAGATTGCCACTTTGAACTGGAGAAATGTACTGAATATTGTCACATTAAACTGGAGAAATGTACTGAAGACTGCCACGTTGAACTGGAGAAATGTACTGAAGATTGCCACGTTGAACTGGAGAAATGTACTGAAGATTGCCACGTTGAACTGGATAAATGTACTGAAGATTGCCATGTTAATTGGAGAAATGTACTAAAGATTGCCACGTTGAACTGGATAAATGTACTAAAGATTATTACATTCAACTTGAGAAATTTACTGAAGTTTGCCACGTTAACTGGAGAAATGTACTGAAGATTGCCACGTTGAACTGGAGAAATGTACTGAAGATTGCAACGTTGAACTGGAGAAATGTACTGAAGTTTGCCACGTTAACTGGAGAACATAAACTGAAGATTGCCACGTTGAAATGGAGAAATGTACTTAAGATTGTCACATTAAACTGGAGAAATGTATTGAAGATTGCCACATTAAACTGGAGAAATGTACTGAAGATTGTCACGTTGAACTGGAGAAATGTACTGAAGATTGTTATATTAAACTTGTGAAATATAATGAAGATGTCACATTCACGTGCATAAATTTAATAACGACTGTTACATTTACAAGCAGGAACGTAATGAATATTGCCATTCAACTGGAGAAATGTAATCAAGATTGCCACATTACACTGGGGAACTGTAATAAAGATTGCCATATTATCTAAGAAGTGTCATAAAGATTGCCACATTGCACTGGAGAAATGTCATGAAGATTGCCACATAAAGCTGAAGAAATGTAATTAAGATTGCCATTAACCTGGAGAACTATAATCATGATTCATACATTAAACTAAAGACATGTAATGAAGATCGGGGGTTTGTTTCCGGGTCTGGTCAAGGATATGCACTACTGACGAGCTCAAACGTGGACAAGGCCTTAGGTTCGTTCCGGAATACGATCAGCATTGTCAGTTGTGGGTTGTGCTCAATCTTTAAATAAAGAGGTCTGCTTTCAAATCAGATGCAGTTCATTTCAAACCTTTGATTTGGTTAGTTAGTTGGTTAGTTAGTTATCAGTTGGGGTATCTTCGTTGCACTCCGGACATGTCCATAGGTGCTCAGATCCTCCCCCCAGCATATGCATCAGCGTCCGGTGGCTAATAGTGCCAGTTCTGTGTTGGTTGACGAGGCGCTTTGTTTTCCCGATGTACCTCTCGCGTCTGGCTGTGCCGATTCTTACTCCCAGGTCTTTCATCCTGGAAAGCGATGTGGAATCACTGGCGTCAAAATCCTCTGTTCTCGCCATATCTTTAAGGGCGTTAATAACATCGGCACGATCCATGGGCTGGCCATCTACAGGGGGTGCAGAGCCAACCAATTTATCAGCTCGTTCATTTCCCTCGACTCCCGCATGTCCCGGGACGAAGATGAAGGTGACTTTACGGACAACAGACTTCCGCAGCGACTCAGTCCACTGTCTACGTACAGATCCAGCTTCGACCTTCTGAATCATGCTCATTGAATCACTTAGTACACACACGTTGGTATAATGCTGTGATTCCAGCCATATGAAAGCCTGTGTAACTGCCATCACCTCCATCGTCATGCTGCTCGTGGTCATAGAGTGGGCACCACTGGATTCTTGAACGGTTCGGCCCGCTGAACGGGCTGTAAATGCCCACGCACTTCTTTGCTGCTTTACAACAGATCCATCTGTATAGATGAGCACTTCGGGGCTATCTGAGTGATCATAGATGAGCGCGTTAACCTCTGCATTGACAGCGGCAGGGTTCTGCTCTCTGCACCGTCTGTCGAGTGTGATAATGCAGGAGAAGGTACACTTAAAAGCTGGAGGCACCGGCACCCATTCCTTGCCGGGATTGATACTGGTAAGACTGCAGACCTGTCCGACGACATCTTCCGCCCGACCCATCCATGATTTGCCCCTCTTTAGCCTGTCACCCTTTTCTCTGAATACAGCGTCATGCAGAGGGTGCTGCTCATCTGCACTTATTTTTAAGTATGCACGAGCTCTCCAGATCTTGATCCTGAGTTCCATTGTCGGGAAGTCAAGGAGGTATCTCATTGCTACACAGCTGGTGTCTCTCGTGCAGCCCAAAATGATGCGCATGGCTTCGTTTTGTACCTTTTCAAGTCTTCCAATCTGTGTAGGGCTGACAGTAAAGATGGCCAGGGCATACTCGATGCGTGAAAGCACAAGTCCTTGGAACAGAAGTAATATCAGTCTTTGCTCGATATTGGCAGTCGCCATGACTCTCATTGCTGCCGAACCTTTTTGAGCCTTCGTTATGACATAATCGACATGATCTCTGAAGGACAGGCTACGATCAAGCCTCACGCCAAGATATGTCATTGACTGGGTTCTACTCAGAATGCTCCCATCCATTCTTACTGCCGGCAGGTCTGTTTTCACAATATGGTTGTTTAGTGAGAACCATGTAACCGTTGCCTTTGCAGGGTTTACAAGGGCATCGGCATCAGCACACCATGAGGAAATTCGATCTAGTTCGCCCTGCATATAGTTGGCAACCGCCTGTCTATCTCGACCCTGTCGATACACGAGGATGTCGTCAACGAATGATAGAGTCCTACCCCTCCCATCCAACTGTTGTTCAGTGATCGGCACCGTATACACGTTGAATAGTACTGGTGACAGTGGTGAACCCTGCGGCAATCCTGGACATATCGTTATCGGCTCAGAAGACCAACTCCCGCATCTTAGCACCACCTTCCTTTGGAGTAGAACTGCAGCTATCCATCGTACAAGGTGAGGGTGCACTTTCAGTCTGAGGAGGGTTTGCATCAAGTGCTCGAAAGATACTCTGTTATATGCGTCCTCTAAGTCTATGGCGGCCGCACATGTCTCTTCTCTGACCTGAAATCCTTCGTAAACATCTTGAGCAAAGACCGCCGCATTCAGCCATGACTCTTTGTTGCGTCTGTATCCTCCAAGTGTGGGCGGGAAGCAGCCGAGCTGTTCCAAGTCCCAAGCAAGTCTGTGTGCTACAATTTTCTCCAGTAGCTTGCCAACAGTATTCTGCATCGTAATGATTCTGTAGCCGCTTATCTTGGAGTGGTCTTGTTCGGTTTTGGCAGCGGCAGCAAGTAGCTGTGTAGCCATTCTTCTTTAACCTGACCCCTCTGGATACTGGTGTTGAATTCTCTGGCCAGTTCTTCCATGTCATCCTCTGATATCACCATTAGGTCACCATATCGGATGCATTTGATTTGGTATAACGGGGAATTGTTCGACTGCACGTCTCATTATCCCATAAGCTAAAGCGCCGCTTGCATCCTTAAAGAAATAAACGGAACCAACAAACAACCCGCCCTCGTGTTATGGTGTTATCGGGTGTATTGGCCTAAGACAACCACTACTTGAAACGCTGAATAGAAGACGTGCTTAGTATCCAGAGGGCGGACTTAGTTTCAGGAAAATGTTCTAGTGGCCATATTATGACGCTGGTTCGATCACGGAGCCATGTTTTCACGAAAAAGACCCATGTTGGGAGGGATTAGTTTTAAGATAAAAAAATTCAAGAAATTATCTGTCTTATTCGTCCATCATCATTGTCGCCCTGCCAAGTGGTGTAGGAATTCATGTGTCTCCACAGATCTTGGTCGTCGGTGTTCTGGATGAGATCATCTACCCTAATGACAATATTCCTCTATGCCACCATCTCAGTTCATCCAGCATCATTTCTAATGGCCTGCCTTTGCCCCTTTATTAATATATGCGGTAAGAGAGAGAGAGAGAGAGAGAGAGAGAGAGAGAGAGAGAGAGAGAGAGAGAGAGAGAGAGAGAGAGAGAAAGAAAGAAAGAAAGAAAGAAAGAAAGAAAGAAAGAAAGAAAGAAAGAAAGAAAGAACAGACAGACAGACAGACAGACAGACAGACAGACAGACAGACAGACAGGCAGACAGACAGACAGACAGACAGACAGACAGACAGACAGACAGACAGACAGGCAGGCAGGCAGGCAGACAGGCAGACAGACAGACAGACAGACAGACAGACAGACAGACAGGGAGAAAGGGAGAAAGGGAGAATGGGATGGAGAAAGAGAGAATGCATGTATGTTTAAGTAAAATGTAAGTGATTTTGTCATTGTGAGTGAGTATACGTGTATGCGAGTGAGAGGGATATTTGTGTGTTATTGAGTGGGTGCATGACAGTGAGAGTTTGTGTAAATGATTTAAGTATATATGCAGGTATGTTTGTATGTTGCTTGCTTGTGTTCGTTGGCTGTGAACTCCAGCGTGAAGTCCTGTATGTCGGATGAAGGCATCCTGTTGTCCAACATCAGTGTGATGTCATACAGGACCTGAGGTTTGCGTGAGTATCCGTTGTCCCATGTCTGGCATATTGGTGTGCAGACTGGTGGTTCCTCGCCATACAGGCAGACACTCTCCGACTTCGGGGAATCGGCCATCCTACTGACTTTAGCCAGGACCCCAAAGGGACCTATTGCCCAGGACGCTCGACGAGAGCGCGTCAATAGGTCTTTGCCAGTATTTAACCCGGCCCTGGTGCCTTGGAAACACCTCTGCGTCCAATGTTTGTATGTGTGTATGCATGTATGTGTGTGGCTGTCTGCCTGTCTCATAACATTGTAATATGAATTGTTTATGTTCACAACATTCATTTGACAATGGTTTTCCTTATGTGAATGTAACATGCACAATATATAATTGATGTATGAAAGATGAGTGACTAGACGGGCCGAATGTAAGACGGGCCTGCGTGCTCAATTTGTGACCCTTTGAAAATAAAGTTCGTTCGTTCTTTCCACTGATCATTCCGGTCGTCGGGATGTTGTTCACAGCCTCTCTTTTCATCACATGACTAAAGAATGTTGTTTCTTTCTTATTGTTTTATATAAGTTTCTACTTTCATTAGTTTCTTTCAGGCAAGTATTGTTACTCTGGCGGTCCAAGGTATTCACGCAGACGTGGTTGCGGCCTTGTGGGAGCACGTGTACACCTCGGAGGAGCAAATGGATCATTATGGTCTGGCAAGAATGAGGCAGCGAGGAGTGACGAGGAGATCTGGCAGACGTTCGACGCTCAGAGGAAAGGTGAGAAGGACATATAATCAGATTGCTACTGGTACTATTAGTGTTGGAACTCTTCACTGGCTGCTGAGGATGAGGACGGAGCGCCTATGGGAATGCCCCGAATGCTGTGATGTCGATTCCTAGATCAATCAATCAATCAGTCCAAAGTATTCACAACATTAGACGCAATAGCTACATCTTCGTTGCTTCCAAGTTATTCCTGCTCTGTTCATTCATGTTCCATGATTCGTTGCCATACAGCAACACAGTTTATATTCAACATTTCAGCACTCTCTTTCTTACATTCAGTGATAGTGACATATTACATAAGATACTTTTCGTTTTCTGAAATGAAGCTTTCATTTTCCAGCACGAAACTCAGAATTGGAGTGTGTGTATATATGTATCATGAAGCCTTACATATTAATGTAGGGTATTGTAAGGAAGTAACTGGGTACCCATTTATTGACCAATGCACGTTACATAGTAGGGGAATAACGTGTTTATGAATGTCTTATGGAGATCAGCTTGGCTGAATGGTTAAGAGCGTTCTTTTAAACTTCCTGTGTGCTGATGCTGAGTTGGATGGTTCAACCCCTACAGTAGTCATTTGGACTGAAATGTTGACTTCTCGTCCTCGACTGGGGAACGTTAGTAACAAGTACCTCAGATGTCGGAGTGGATGTGCCTGATGGCGAGGGAAACTGGTAATAAGAACAGCTAAACCACGGGCAAAAATCTGTCCAGTTAGCCAGAAGTAGAAGCTAGTGTGTGGATAACGCTTGAGTCCAAAGCGAGCAAGCAAACAAAGAGAATGTGTTGTTAATGTAAGAGGCCTGGTGTGTAAGTAATATAAATGTAATAGGCCTGGTGTGTAAGTAAAATAAATTTAAGAGCCGTTTCCAGACGTGCCTTTTTTCGGGTGAAGTCGTCCAGAAGTGCCCTTTTTCGGGTGAAAAGAAGCCACAAGTCTGGGGTGCCCGACCATGGGTGAAATCAAGAGTTCAGAAGTTCTCCTTTTGTTATGGTAGAATAGAGGAACACGACACGCTCGTTTTTTTTATACAAAGCCTACAACTGTCAAGTACAATCATCAGTCGGCATATCTGGACTTACATCTCCGTTGGACCCGTGGAAGAGTTATTTCAGCCATAACTGGTAATTAAATTAATGTAAGATTTAACTAATATCACATAATCTGGTGTGTTAGATAGGATTGATTAATCTACTAGAACACTTGATCTTTATAAGAAGAACAATTACTTGCATTCCTCTTTTAATTTAAATATAGTGGTATACTTATTGATATTTATTAATTATAATTGTCAATTTGGTTATATAGATTGTATAGTAACACTATTTCAGCATATTTCAACATGGCAGAGGAACAGGTTTTGTTGACACAGGTGTTAACTGGAGTAGGCACGGCAATAGGCAGACTCAACACAGCAATAAAACAACAAGGAATAGGGACAGAGATTGAAAAATTTAGTGGACAGGCCAAAGATTTCAAGAAATGGATGACTTCGGTAGATAAACATGCATGTTTGGTGGCGGCAACGGATGAGGAAAAGATGAAAATTGCTTATCAGGCCACTATAGCACCGGTTTCGGATCACATTCGAAGAAAATTAGAGGCAAGGACTGATGAGACATGGGAGCAGTTCAAGGATGACTTGGCCCGCAAGTATGCTGAAATCACAGATCCTCAGCATGCGTTTTCAGTGTTAAGACAATCCAAGCAAAACACTGGAGAAACTGTACAATTATTTAGTGATAGGTTGATTAACCTAGCTGAAGAAGCATTCCTGGGACATAACGTACGTGGGGAGGAAGTGGAACGAATGTTGGTCGGGATTTTTGTAGATGGTATAAAGTCAGATGGACTGAAGTTTAAATTAATGAGAGAAAACCCTGAGAGATTATCACAAGCTGTGGATATAGCTGTACAGGAAGAGAATTTGAGACGAAGATTTAGACTGAGAGTAGGACGAGAAATAGGAACTAGTCAGGAGGATAGGATTGAAGAGCCCATGGAGATCGGACAAACAAGGATCGGATGGAATAGAAGAAGAGGAATACAGACGTTGCAGGGAGGTAATGAAAATACTTATGATAGAAGAAGACATATGAGAAATCCTACAAGAGAAACGGTAGGTAACACAAATATAGTCTGTTGGGGTTTTGGTCAACACGGATACATTTTTAGGTTCTGTGGTAACAGGCGTGTTCAGGCGAATACACAAAATCGAAATGTCAATAACAGATCAGATACGAATTTTGAAGGTAGACAGAGGAATTTTACAAGGCCAAGAACACAGGAAAACCGGAATCCCACCTATTGAATAGGACCTGCGGTAGGAGGGAAGATAACGAGGTCCCAAGATTTAAAGAATATTTTAATGACAAGTATAGCAGGACGAGTAGAAAGTGTTCTCAACTGGCTGAAATCAAACAATTTTCAGTAAATAAAACGGACCCCAGTTCATGCATAATAGAAATATGGAAATATAGAATTCGTACATTAATTGATTCGGGAGCTCAGGTTAGTGTAATTAAAGAAAATTTTCTATACAAAATAATGAAAAATTGCAAAATATTCAGGAGTCATGACAATCTTCACTCTGTTACAGGACAAAATTTACAAGTAGTTGGTAAAACAATGATACATCTCAAATTAGGAGGAATCAACGTAAGACATCTTTTTCATGTAGTGAAAGACTTAAATAGGAATATGCTTATAGGTAGAGATTTCTTACTAAAAATGGTGTAAGACTTTTTTTTGATCTGCACAAATTAAGATTCAAGGGCGTGTAAGTAGATTTAGAAGAGGACATGCACATATCAGCACTAGTTAGAGTTAAAATGTCCACGACTTTAAAACCACAAACGGTTAATCTGATACAGGCGAAAGTGAAAAGAAATCCGTATTATTTAGTAGGACATACAGTTAGAATAATAGAATTACAAAGGGAGGTAATAGATGAACCTGGCCTAGAAGTTCCAGACGGAATAACGACATTAGATAAACACTTAACTTTTCCGGTAATGATTATTAACAACACGGGCAGGGAAATTAAATTGTATAGAGGATGTGTAATAGCCAAAGTAGAACATGATACTAACAGCGTATTAGCAACAGATAGAGTAGAAATGCCGAAATGTTCAGAAACCCATATGGAAAGAATCAATACCAGGAATAGACGTGGAAGAAGATGGAACATGCGGAATGATGAATTGATCCATCCATTCAGAAAACATACATCTCAAATATATTCAGTAGACAAAACAACAAGAGAACAAGAATTATTAGCACAGTTAAAAGCTCCACCAGAAAATAAGGAAATATTAGAAAAACTTGTAAAAGAGAATCAAGATGTTTTTGCAATTAACGACTTAGAATTGGGGAAGACCAAAACAGTTACTATGGAAATAGATAATGGAGATAACCCACCAATTAGTTTGAAATCGTATAGAACTCCCTTAAGGAATAGAGAAATGGTCGAAAAGGCAATAGAAGACATGTTGAAAGCAGGAATAATAACAAGATCGAAGTCAGAATGGTCATCTCCGATCATCATAGTGACCAAGGCTGATTGTTCACATCGATTCTGTTGCGACTACAGGGCGTTGAACAAAATCACTAAGAATGTAGCTTACCCATTGCCGGTGATAGACGATATTTTAGGCTTACTTAATGGGTCTACCTTCTTCACTATATTAGATGCAAGGTGAGGATTTTGGTGTATCCCTATGTCCCCAGATGCTCAAAGGAAAAAAGTGCTTTCTGTACACACGCAGGTTCTTAAGAATTTTTACGAATGACTTTTGGCGTTAAAACTGCGCCTTCTCACTATATGCTATTAATAAATCAAGTATTAGAAGGCATGCAAAAGTTTGCATTAGCATACATAAATGACATTTTGATCTACACAGCAGGAGACGTACAGGACCACCTGAAACATGTAAAATTAGTATTTGACAGATTAAGAATACATGATGTTAAATTGAAACTCAGTAAATGTGAATTTCTAAAAACAGAAACTAAATACCTGGGATACATTATTGATAGAGAAGGAATTAAACCAGATCAGGATAAGGTAAAAGCTATTAAAGAATTGCCTCCTCCAACCAACGTAAAAGAAGTTCGTGCTTTTATAGGTACATGTGGGTACTATCGTCGTTTCATTCCAGGTTTCTCAAAAATAGCAGAGCCCATCACTAACCTGCCTGGCAAATACGCTAGATTTAAGTGGAATGATGAGTGTCAAAGAGCATTTGAGTTTTTAAAAAATAGCTTAACAGTAGTGCCACTGATGACACGTCCAGATTTGGATAAACAGTTAATTTTGTATACAGATGCTTCAGATAATGCTATAGGAGCATGTTTAGCACAACCATATGAAGGAGAAAGATCAGGAATACCAGGAGTTAAGAATGAAAGACCAATTTATTTTCTGTCACACAAACTTAGTAAATCTCAGAAAAAATGGTCTACTATAGAAAAAGACGCATACGCTATCCACTATGTTCTTCAGAAACTTAACTACTATTTACATAACGCCAATTTCATTATTAGAACTGACCACATGCCCTTAAAATCTTTCCTAGAAGCTCCAGTGCAGAACAGAAAAATACAGACATGGGCGTTGAATTTGCAGGAGTACAACGCGAAGATAGAGTACGTAGCCGGTAGGGACAACACCTGTGCAGATTTATTATCCAGAATCCCGTATCCAGAGACATCAGGAAACACTGAGGATGAGGGTGAATCCGAAATAGACGACCGAAACTGGCAAGTAAATATATTAGATTCTACCATATTAAATGGAGAAGATTATAAGAGTTTACCGTCGGATCAAGAATCTGAACCTAGAACAGAAGACCCACATTTAATGCAATTTAATATGAAAGAAGAACAAGAATTAGATCCGAAAGTTCTGGAAATAAAACAGAAATTGAACGAAACGGGTGAGAACAGTTATAAGAAAAATTATTTAATCTTGCAAGATGATCAGTTATATTACGTGAATGAAAGAAGCGAACAGTTGAGAAAATACATTCCAAAACATCTGGAAATTGAGATTCTAAAGGCATATCATGATGAGAATGGTCATCTTTGTCGTGATAAGTTAGTAAAAGCACTCAATAATAAATATTATTGGCCGAACTTATTTAAAACTGCTTGTAAATACGTTGATGCGTGTGAGAAGTGTAGGTTAAGAAATATGAAAACAATCAAATGTCCCTTAATAGATACTGACATTCCACAATTTCCAATGCAGAAAGTAAGCTTGGATATATCAGGTCCTCACCCTAGAACACTATCGGGGAATTTATATCTACTTCATGTTGTGGATTGCTATAGTCTCTGGCCAGAAATTTATGCGATTCCGGATAAAACAGCAGATACCGTCATTAATATTTTTCTACAGGAGTTTATACCAAGATTTAGTTGCCCACAGATCGTACTCACAGATAATGGTAAGGAGTTTGTGAACAAGAAGTTTGAGAAGTTATTATAAGATTTAAATATAAACAATATAAAAACTTCGTATTATAGACCTTCTTCAAATGCTAAGAATGAGAGACAACATCGAACATTGTATACTATTATAGCAAAAATTGTCGATGAACATGAAAAAGATTGGGACCTTTTCTTGGGATCTCCACTAAGCGCGATACGCACAAATCAAAATGAGGGAACAGGGTGTTCACCATTCTACTTATTACACGGGAGAGAGCCTATACTATCAATTGACAATCTGTTAAAACCAAGACGTAAATATATGGGGGAAGATTTTCAGGAAGGTATTATACAAGAAATGCACAAAGCGCATGTAAGGTTAAGAAACAATATAATTAAAGCCAGAGAAAGACAGAAAAGGTACGCAAACAAAAATACACAATTACAGGAATTTAAAGTAGGTGATAGAGTTTATTATAAGAAGCATAGAAGGAACTCCAATTTGATGCTCATTGGATTCCAGGTTATTATATTTTAGACAGGTTAGGTACTGTATCATACATTATAAAGAACCAAATCACAGGACATGTAGCAAGGGCACACGTAGAGAACTTAAGAAGAGATAATGAAGATAAGAGAAACAATAATAATAATTATTATTATTATTATTCAGACGACTTATATTCAGATGGACAACTCGTCAGAAGAGCTACAATACCCCCAGATTTTGGAAAAGATCCGGTACAAAGTCAATTAATAACAACACCAGTTTATGATGATACTTATGAACAGACAATACCGAAAACGTTGATGAAAGAAGAGAGGAATACGTATGATGGTTGTTATGATAGTGTTAAATCTATGGAAGAAGAGGTAACCGCTCCATTTAAAAATACCAGACAAGCAGTGGAAAGGAGAATAGAAAGACAGAGAGAAAGAGAAGTGAAAATACAGAGGAGAATTAGAGAAAATTCATCAAGCGACGATGACATGCCACTACTCGAAAGATCGTTAAGAAACTATGATAGACAGATTAGATTGGATATAGAAAGGAAAACATTAGCGGCTGCTAGCAATAGACATACAGATGAAGAAAAAGGAATGGATGAAAATTCGGAATCTAATGGAGATAGTAGCATGAAGGAAAATATTTCTCTACGAGAGGATGAAGACATTGATGTGGAGATAGCACTCATAAGTCTGCCTATCTGTTTGCCTGTCTGTCTGTCATTCAGCATGTATGTCTAGGTGCATGTGCGCCAGTGTATGTGTCTGTCTCCCATCATGTATGTCTATTTGCCTAAATCACACTGTATGTGTCTGTCTCCTATCATGTATGTTTATTTGTCTATAGTCCTGTGAATGTGTCTGTGCACCACCATGTATGTCTATTTGCATATACCACTGTGTATGTGTCTGTCTTCCATCATGTATATCTATTTTCCTATGCCCCCGTGTAAGTGTCTGTCTTCCATCATGCATATCTAATAGTCTATCTGTTTATTTCTGTCTTCCATCATGCATGTCTATTTGCCTATACCATAGTTATGTGTCTGTCTCCCATCATGTATGTCTATTTGCCTTTACCACTGTGTATGTATCTGCATTCTATCATGCACGTCTAATAGCCTATACCTCTGTGTATGTGTCCATATGCGAGTCGCTAGCCGTGTAATGACTTTCGCCGTCAGTGGTAGACGATTGTTGAAGTCCCTGCATGTAGACATAGGAATAATGCCTTATCTAAGTTAAGTAAACTTATTAGAGAAATTAACCGTTGACAGTCGCCATTTCTTTGTTGTTGTTGTTGGAAACGTAATGAGAAGAAATACTTGGTGATAACTGGTAAGATTGAGAGGAAAAGAATAAAAGGAAGGCAGAGAAGTAAATATATGGATGGCTTGGTAGCATGGCATGGTCGAAACATTAACACAGAGCTGATCCACGACTCTGGTTATCATGTGAGTTGGCGAAACATGACAGCCCACGCTTATCGGCATGGCACATGATGATGGTGATGAAGTAAAGTAAGGGGTCTTTTTACGCGTCCAACGCACATTGAACATATGGTGCTACACCTATATGTTTTAGACCAATCAGCCTCACCACATCACATACTGAACGCTTATTGGTTATAAAATATGCTTTACATTGGTCAGTACCACGCCGGCCATATTTGCTTCCCATGCCACTTCCTGGTACACGTTTTAGGCTGGTTTGAGCAGAGTTCCCAGTACACATTGTAAACATCCACCCAGATGCGAATTCGAACCCACACCACCGGACCACCAGGCCGGCGTCTAGCCACTTCACTGGGACGTATATCATTACTCAACAAAATTATTAACAATCAGTGCATTACAACCCTTTTAGATTTTTAACATAGATCTTTGATTGCTCTTCTTTTAATCTACTAATTCTGCATTGTTTCTGTTCTGCATTATATAAGAATAGAAAGAAAAAAGAAAAAAACAGACTACTTGGAATCTTTGACGAGAGCCTTCTGTTTCTCATGATTTTCTATCAACAGCATTTCGCCTGATTTTAAAGCCTGCTGTTTCTGTTGTGACGTTACTGGAGAACTTTCAAGCCTCGTAAATTAAGGCTTATATTTTATTTATAAGTGTTATATCGGAACTGCATTCAATCAAATGAATAAGATTTTGTTCAATAAGTCCTTGTCCTTGAAGGTTAGAACATAGTTATTTCATGTTACATAGAATCAACTTTAACATACGACTTCGAACCCTGGACAATTAGTGAACAGGCGAAAAAGTCCGCGGAAGCCTTGGAGATGTGGTTTTATAGAATAATACTGAAAATTAATTGAACAGCCAAAATGGGATATCTGGACATTTTTAGGGAAGCTAAGTCGCAAAGACAACTTATCACAAACATCAGAAAGAAGCAGTCATACATTTTTTGGCCACATTATGAGAAGACAAACACTGGAACATGTGACAACCGGAAAGAGTGATAGAGGAAGAAAGCGTGAGGAAATTCTTGACAGTCTTGTGTCACGGCACGGAATGGAGTCAACACACGAATTAATCCATGCCGTCGGAGATCGCAATTTGTGGTGAAGCATGATCGTCCACGCCAGTCGGCAAGACATTGGGTGATGATGTCCGAACACTCTTATGTGCGCCATAACGTATGGTTATCAGCATACCATCATCACATATATTTCCAAAGAAAAGGTATTATCCCACAGCAAGTGTGTAAGTAACGGGCGTTTATACACGCCTTCAGGCGCACTGGACATACTTTGCCAGACCCATATTTTTTTTTTAATCGGCTCTCGGTGGGTCATGTTGTCAAAGCCGACCGCCTTTAGTTTCCGTGACATTTCTTGTGGCGGAGTTTATAATGTGTCGGCCTGGGAGTTCTGATTAATTAATAAAACATAAATGTCTCTATGGGGATTCGAACACAGGACTGCCGACCTGGCATGCGAGAGTGCCAGTTATTGCATTCTGTGCTGACGAAGGCTTTAGCCGCAATGTCCCTTTCGTTACTTGTGTTCGTGCCTACTTCTTGTGTTTTGGTGACTCATTTGTAGCTACTGCGTTTACAACTCCGTTACCTCAGCTACGCTCACAAACCAAAATGACAATTAAGGTTGGCAGTCGTTGTTTTTTTTTTCCCCGCATATCCTTTACAGGACATCGCTGTCAACACCAGCATGTTAGCGCTGTTGTTGATTTCTTGGCAAGATTATGCTTTCTGAGCGGCCGGCTCACTTATCCCGTAAGTTACCAACGCGGCGAGAACCGCTACCAATTCTCTGCGTTACCCCCCCCCCCCCCCCCCCCGGTGGATAAACGGGATTACGATGAAAGTCGTTTAAAGCCTAGACCAGGGAAACCGGCGTATTATGGTTACCTATGGACTCCTTACAGGGAGTTTCTGAGTCTCTGTGGCGAAGTAGTCAAGCCGTTTGACTCGGGTTCCGAAGGTTGTGGGTTCGATTCCGGATCTGTCCTTCGGTTCACGAGTGAAGTTTTTCGGAGACCTCTTTGGGTCGTCGCTAGAGCTACGGAGTTCGTGCTTTGTGCGATGCCTTCCGCGTTGCGGAAAGAGACCGAGACTTAAGGGATAAAAACTCGGTGCAATGAAGTCGACACTTTCGACTTTTAAGCGACTTTTTTATAATTACCTAGCTTATTTATTTATACGGCCGTTACCCATTGACCCGGCTTGTCTACCCAGTTTCACAAAAAAAGTCGTTTAAAAGTCGACAGGGTCGACTTCAATGCCCCCCGGTTTTTATCCCATTTGGCTCAGTCTCTTTCAGCAGTGAACTGCCGAAAGCTTCACACAAAGCACGAACTCAGTAGCTCCAGCGAAGACCCCCAGGTGTCTCCGGAAAACATGCACTCATGAACCGAAGGACGCGGCCCGGAATTAAACCCACAACCTTCGGAGCCCAACCCCCAGATTCATATCACCACCAAGAGTCATCACCGCATTGAAGGTTGGCTGTACTGATTCACGGCATGCCATGTCCTACATCTTCCATAAAGCATGCATTTCAAGCATCTTCCAGTGTCCTCAGCAAGGTGAGGTCTCCCAGTGTCCTCAGCAAGGCGAGGTCTCCCAGTGTCCTCAGCAAGGTGAGGTCTCCCAGTGCCCTCAGCAAGGCGAGGTCAGAGTTTACCATATAAACGTCTTCCAGTCCATCTCCTATTGCTGTCCACTCACGCGTAACACTGTCCTCCTCATGCATGCCTGCTCTCCATTTGTCTCAGGGGAAGATCATTTAACATTTCTTTATATCGGCTGCCGCCTCAGTGTCGAAGGTGTTACTGACGCAGTTCGTAATCCCGCATACCCGTGTTCGAAACACAGATGTGCTTGATTTGGCAGTAGCCGCGTTGCGTTGGTTTTTTACGAAATGGTATGGATGCCGGTCGTTCAGAAAGCAATGGCAAACTACTGAACGTAAAATAGCCAACAGATCACAACAGAACAAGATGCTGCTGTTGACTGCAACGTCCTGTAAAGGATATGCAACTAACTTATTTTTATATCGGCTAAATATCTTAGTTGTCTGACCACGCTCTCTTCTTCTTTAGTTCAATTGAAATGTATTGTATATAACCGCATTGTTGTCTCTTGTATCAACTCCACTGTCTTTTTTTATTTCACTCACTGGTCCAAACGTGTATCTTTCACTGTTGTTTTTCTAAGCCAGATTGGTAATCTAGATATGGCGTATTTTGGGCAGTTTCAGATTATGTGACCTGCTGTCTTCGGCGCCAATCTAATACATGGCTTGGCTTATTTGCCAATTTTAAATGTTGTATACATGATTTGCCAGTCTCCATGGCGTAGGCAGTACTGACACGGTTCGTAATATCGTAATATCCACTTACCCGTGTTCGAAACATACCTGCGGACGATTTGGCAGCAGTCCGCGTTGTGCTGGGTTTTAAAGAATTGGTTTGGAAACCAGTCGTTCAGAAAGCAATGGCAAATTTCTGAATGCAAACTTGCCAAGAGATAACATTAGTAGTAACATGCTGATGTTGACTGCAACGTCCTGTAAAGGATATGCAACCAAAAAAAAAAAACATATATTATTTAAACTTCATGTGCGCTGATTAAGAGGTAGCCTGTTCTATTTTAACATCGGCATTCAGTTAGACATAAACGTTGACTTTTTGTATAGAAAGCAATGGCAAACTACTGAACATAAAATTGCCTACACATCTGAGGTTGATGGCAACGTCCTGCCAAGGACACGAAATCACGTAAATGTGGTTGCGTGATCGATTATGTCCTGTCCTGAGACATGAGAATATTATGATTAGCTCTGGTCTGTCCATCAAATTTGAGACCAAGATCACATAAGGTGGTGTTTTTTCAAGCATAGTCTTTATGTTTCTTTGTTTGTAAAATATTCTCAGGAGAAAGAATACTTTGCCAAATAGGAACTGAACTGTTACCATAGTGTTACAGAGACGGAGAACTACTTTCTATGTCTGCTAGAGCTCCTTACGTGAGCATACATAAACATCACAATGTATGATCGTCAAAAAATTACCTTAATGTGCGCGCTTTATCAAGTCTAACAATGTGTGACGCACTTATGTGACAGCCAATGAAAGCAGGTCGATATACATCGGGGAGTTTCAGTCAATGAGATTCTTCAGTCTTCGTAGGAGATCCTGCCAGCAGATTGACCTAGTGCCAACGCTGTTGTCATTCAATGCGAGACCTCGCGCGCCATGTTGCAACGGTTCATTGACATTTCCATTAAGAACAAAAGTCTTATTTGCAAATAGGAAAGCATCACCTCAGACATTTAACGACCTTTATGACGTGCTGACAGCTCAATCATGAGTAAGACCTTGAAAGAATTACTCACCGAAAATCGACAGAAAATATCAAGAGGAATATGTTTTTGCTATTTCTTAACTATCTGTTCGATATTAAGGTGTTTCATAAAAAAATGGGCTTTTGTGGCTAAGGGGTTAGTGAAAGTCAGCATCATAATGCACCGATACACTGAGTCCAGGGTTCGAAATCCGCCGCGGGAGATTTGGAAGCAGACCGCTTTACGTTTATTTTGATAGTTTGAGGCGTAGGTCGTTCTAAAAGCAATGGCAAACCATTGAACGTAATAGTATCTAGTAAATCATTAACAGTCAATACATGCTAAGGTTGTTTGCAACGCCATGTAAAATAACATGCAAGTAACTTATTTACGTGTTGAGGGGACCGGTTTCCCTTAAGGCACGGTGCCCGCCATGAATCCCTGAAGACCGGATTCCAATATTCCTGTGAACTATTTCATCATCATCATGAGCCATGCCGAGAAGTGTGCGAAGTCGCGTTCAACATCTCACACGATCATCAAAGTCTTGGATCAGGGGTTATGTTCCTATCCCGATGATGTCATGTGATCAAGCTATCCACGTACTTATAGCTTTGTCTTCCTCTTACCATTATTCTATCAGGTCTACCAGTTCTCACTTAGTTTTTACTCTAATCTATCCTCATAATATATCCACAACAAACTGTCTACCTGTAATTTACGTTATCAATAACAAAATAGTTTCATGTGTGAGTGTTTACAACATAAAATTCCCTCTCATCTGTAAACATTTCCCAAAATGAAGATACCGAGGTTTTGAACTCCCACATATTCCATGGGTAGTGGATCTCGTGTCAGGTCGTCCTGGAAGAAGGCGAGAAACTACTGCTCACTGAGTGCTTTTGAGATGCTCCTTAGACCGTTGGACATGGAAAGGAGTAAACCTCTACACAGGTGAGTTTTAAACTTACAAAGACAGCAGATATCGTGTGTGATTTTGCGAAAGAAATATGTGAAACTTCGCCAGTGTTGCAGATACGGTGTGATTCTGTGATACATACTTTGACTTCTCTCTCGTGTTACAGATATTGTGTGTGATTCTGCTTATATAAATATTTGGCTTGCATGTATGGGTGAAAAGTTGTTTACAGGCCTTATCCCGAAACGGTCCTAAAGTGCCATCTCCAGGAGGCTATGTTGCAAATTAGCCTCTCCCTGTTCATGCACATGAACCAGCAGGCTTGGCGATACCGATAGAGGAACTTCACAACTGAGGAGAGAGATGGTTAACCTTCCAGCGTCAGCCAGGCAGGGAGCTCATTCCGTTGATAGACCGCATCACAGAGACATGCTCCAGAGAAATTTCAAACATTGAACAATAATAACTACAGTACACGAGATCTTTTTCAAATAATGAGTAAAACAACAGTACACTAGTACTGTTCATATATTGAAGCGGTAAAACTATGGTGCACAATCACTGTTGAAATCTTGAAGCAGTAAAATCTTAGTACACAAGTACTATTCAAATATTGAGGCAGTAAAACTATCGTACATTAGCAGTGTTCAGATTCAGGATAAACCAGAATACACTAGCACTGGTCACAGACTCAAGCTGTAAAACCAAAAAGATAGTAACATGACAGTACACAAGTACTTTTCAAATAATGAAGGAGTAGTGCCATAGTACGAGAGCATTGTTGAAATACTGATGCAGTAAAATCATAATACACAAGAACAGTTTACAGATTGAAACAGCAAAACCAGAGTACCCAAGAACTGTTCAAATATTAACGCAGTAAAACCAAAGTACAGTTTAAATAATGAAGCAGTAAAACTATAGTACAGTCATTCATTCATTCATTCAGTAGCATGTCCTTTGCAGAACCTCACTCCCACAATAACTTTCCGGAAAACCTCTCAATCATAAGCAAGATGTCCCACGTCCGATGCATCCATCTGGAGATCATCCGACACATCATGCACCCATCTTCTCTTTGGCCTTCCTCTTCCTCTCTTCCCAGGCATATACCCTTCCATTATTGTTCTATCCAAACTTTTGTGACGTTTCAAGTGACCAAAACATTTCAGTTTTCTTTGTTTTATCGTGTTTAATAGCCAACCTTCTTCAATATTCAGCTCTTGAAGTATGGATGCATTTGTTCTTTTCTTTACCCAAGATATTCTTAGAACTCGTCTATAACATTTATATTCAAATGCATTTATGCGCTGTATAACAGAGTGGATCTGTTATGGGGTTTGGTTAGGTGGCATGGCGTGCAAAAGAGAAAGGTCTAGTAGTTGATGCACGCGTGAGCACCGAGTAGTTAGGTAGTTAGGGACGCTCACGCGCTGACGTAGGGGTAGCGGGGCAGAAACCATATTAGTGACCACCAAGATCTCATGCCAACAGGACGTGGTCTGCATTTGTACTCTATGTATTTATTTTGATACCAGATGACAAATCTTGCAATAAACTTGGACATTTTCAACTAACCACTGCTTCGCCTCCATTCAGTTGCATGCAGTTGCTTTTGTGTCCTGTCGCTCTGTTAAAGCTGTTCAGCTTGTTTAGTGAGTGTCCGGGTCTCACAGGCATATGTTGCAATGGGAAAAATGCATGCTCTTAAAAATCTAATTTTTGTAGTTCTGTCTGTCCCAATCCATAATTTATTCAGTTGTTTTTGTAAAAAAACAGTATAGTACAGTAGCACTGTTAAAATAATAAAGCGGTGAAAAAAATAGTACACAAGTACTGTATAAATATTGAAGCAGTAAAACCGCTGTAACCTAAGCACTGCTCAAATATTGAAGCAATACACATTGTCTACCCACGCGACGCCACTCAACAGAAATAAACACAATTAGACAATTACAGAGAGCCAAGGCACACATAATATAACAGCCACCTTATGTTGTCAGTGGTTGTCAAGTCATGTCAGACAAGATGGTTTAACAGTTTGTCAGAATACAATAAATTCAAGCCAGGTCAGTGAGACCTTTCTGGGAAGTCGAGCCCCGCAAGGTCACATTATTAGGCCGGTGTTCTATCGACTATCGCTCAACCACAAAAGCAAAGAAACGATTGTTCGGTGGTTGTTTTCAAGCTGATACCGTAGACTTATTAAACTAACATATGAATAAGGTAATCGGAAAATAAATGACACATTTACAATCTAATGTGTAAACTAAAAGGAAACAGCATATAAACCTCACGGCTAAAATATCACATTATAAATACCGTGTCATTTAGTGGGTATATATTCTGTTGTTAGTTGAATATATTTGTTTACCGTGTGTTTGTTTTCATGCTAAAAGGGACTTGTCGAACGTCCGACTCGTATGAGTGTCCGTGTGAGTGGGTTTGTGTGTTGTTGTTGTTGTTGTTGTTCTTGTTTGTTGTTGTTGTTGTTGTTGTTGTTGTTGTTGTTGTTGTTGTTGTTGTTGTTGTTGTTGTTGTTGTTGTTGTTGGTGTCACATTTGATGTGCATTTACCTCCATCCGTGTAAGAAGTATAAGAAAGAATCGCCGTATCCAAAGAAATCTTTCACAAGAATTAAGATGAGTCAAGAACTAACATAACGCACTCAGGACATTCCCATGGGTGTTCTTTCCTCATCTACAACAGCCAGCGAAGAGTTCCAATACTAATGGTACCAGAAGCAGTCTGATTATATGTCAGTCAGGCGGAGTTTAAGTGTCGGCCAGATCCTCTGGTCACTCCCTGAGGCATCATGATGGCATCAAAACCATGACAATCTACTCGCTCTTCTGCACTATACACACCATTCTACATTGCCCAGACCACACCTGTCTTATCATGCACCAAACCCCGCCGAGCGGTGCAGACCCAGCCAATGTGTCCGCCTGCTCATGCCCCACCACACCAGCATGTCGTGGGAGAAAATCCAACAGATGCTCTCTATTTGTGAATGTTGAATGGAAGCCTGCCACTCTGTCCGACGCATGCCGTCTCCGCCTTTCTCATCATACTTTGACAAGAATAAGCTACATCGTGAAAATCAGAAATATCACAAGTACCACAATCCCTTTTCTGAGCGGCGTGTGTCCCGGTCTTCTGTATGGACAATCAGTAATAGAATGGTGAAGATACAGGGGAAATGAAGATGTAGGTTTTGAGAAGAATGTTGAAAATAGTTTGACCAGTTAACACAAACACTGAAGAATTGAGAAATGCACATGTTATAAGATGACTCATCATAATCATATGAACAAGACAATTTAAGTGTATATTAACAGTAGCGATGCAACCGCTAAATTACTGTTTGAAAATATTAGGCCAGATAGGCTGTGGGAGACAGAGAAAGCCGCTACGATATCGCGTAGATACAACACAAATCAATCCAAGACACACAAACATATCGGACTAACAGGAAGAGTGTGGTACGCTGCAAAGAAAGTAAAACACCAAGCTGTATTTTCACACTCGTCTGTGCCTATTCCATTTGCAACAAACAGAAGTAAAACTCACGAGTTGACATCTGTTTCCCATGACATTTACAGTGACAAAAATCATTTCTTCAAAGTCACATGCAGGTCTAAAATAACTTTAGGAAGCCACTATAAAAAGTGACAATTGTGCAAGGCTCAGCAATTGCCCTAGAAAGGAAACATCGATGAACGCATGGACGCTCTTGAATATTTCACCCAATGATAAACAAAAGTGGAGAAATAAGTGTTTTCGTTTCTAAAACTACAACAACAGTTTGAGCGTCAAAAACAAGTGTTAAATAGAGGCATGTTATTAAACCGGCATATGTTTGTTATTGTAAAGTGCTAATGTACAGAGATCGTGACCTATTGCAACTAATGGATTCCAATTTTTCAGCCAGAGCTATCGCAACACGAAATATAAATATAATCGACGGATGCTGTGGCAAAAGGTTAGTGATGGTTATAACTTCCGCTGTATAGATCTCAGTGATACGTTTTACCTGTTTCCTCTTCTAACCTTGTTGTGTGCAGATCTTGTGTACCCATGTACCTGTGTATACACTTGTAGTGTGCTAATGTACAGAGATCGTGACCTATTGCAACTAATGGATTCCATTTGTTCAGCCAGAGCTATCACAACACAAGATATAAATACAATCGACTGAAGCTGTAGCAGAAAGTTAGTGGTGGTTACAAGTTCCGCCGCATAGGTCTCGGTTTTATTGTTCTCCTCTTCTACCTTTGCTGTGTGCATGTTCTCTGTGCGTGCATATATCTCTTTGTGTCTGTATTTGTATGGATGGATGATGGATAGATAAACTGGTGTATGTGTGGGTGTCTATTATTTAGCGTAACGTTCAAACCATTACACCAAAGCAGAGCCTAGTGGCCGTAAAACATACACACTGTCACTCCTGGAAATAAAACTCGGGCCTCTGACTTTGCCAGCAAGGACGCTAACTAATACGCTGCTATAGCCATCATAACGTTAACACAACAATACCATGTCGTATATTGTATTCAAAGAATAATAAAATATTGCGCAAATGTATCGAGGAATTAGCAATTAAGCAGTTCCAGCCAGTTTTGTGCAAACAGAAAAATTTTATTTTGAATTTGCGATTACCGTGGGGATAAGAGATACTCCATATTGGAACAATATCACTGACCATGTGTTGTAAGTATTTCAGCCAAAGTATAACTCCTCTATTCACTTCATATGAAATATAATTCTACTGTATACACCTGACCAGATGCAGCGAAATATGCCAGCAAAATAGTGTGTAACATGTGGTCGGAGACTTTTGTGTTTAAAATTCGCATTAGGAAATAAATTGTTTAGAGTTTTTCAATATGCTACAGTATTTAATCTTCATGTGCAAATTACATAAAATAAAACAGAAACAGGAAAATAATGGAGGAACTGTGCTGCTATTAATAATAAATAGAGAATAAATGAATAAATGATGACATACATATGGGACTTTAAGGTGAAACAAATTCTTGGAATTTCTCGATGATCGAGATGATAATAGACAACTGTTGATTATGGATTTCTGTTAAATGAGGATATCTCTAGGCTTTCTCTTCTTCTTCTTCAGCATTCCGAACCATTGACGTTCTTTGCTGCAGATATAAGCCGTCTCCATTCGTCTCTCTGGTTGACCTTCTCTTGCCAGTCGCTGATTCCAAGTGCTTGTAGGTCTGTATGTATATTATCTCTCCACCGTCTTCTTTGTCTACCTCGAGGTCTACGGTCATTTATTTCCTAAGTGTAAGCGAGTTTTTTTTCCCTTTTATCTTCCGTTCTTTCTATATGCCCCAGCCATTGCAGTCTATTAGCCTTAATGATACCAGTGATTAGCGGGGACTTAAAAACAGATCATAAATGTCTTTGTTGTTTCTTCTTTTTCACTCTCCACTTTGTGTATCCCTAATGGGCGCAAAGATGCGTCTTAAGACTATGTTCTCAAGGGTTTGTAACAAGGCTTCGTCTCCTTTAGTTGTACTCCAGGTTTCAGAGCCATACAGCACAACTGGTCTAATCAGTGTTTTGTATATTGTTACGAGATAGCGCATTTGATTTTAACAGATGTTGTAGTGCCTAGTACATCTTATTTCCAGAATTGATTCTAGCTTGTATTTCTTCCCTTATTATGTTGGAGCAGTTGAAGATTGTAGCCAGGTATTTGAATGTTTCCGTTCTTTTAATGGTCCCATTATCTATTTGTATGTAGCCAAAGTTTTTAGCCGTTCCATCTCTTGAAATTGCCATATATTCTGTCTTATCTTGGTTGATAACCAGTCCCATTTGTTGACCTTTTTCCTTTAAGTGAGTCAAAATTTCCGATGTCGTTTGTTCATTTCCCCCTATAATGTCTATATCATCTGCTTAACCAAGCAGTCTGGATATTCCTCCAATAGCACATTCCTCCTTTACTTTCCTTTTGGTGGGAAGGGGTGGTGTGGTTTGGTGTGGGATGTGCGGGTGGATGAAGAATGCATGTGAGGGTGGGGGATATGTGTTTGGCTGGGTGGTTGGGGTGTGTATGGGTGGGTTGGTAGATGGGAGATGCATGTGTTGATGGGTGGGTGGGGGATATGTGGGTGTAAGTGGTTGATGGATGAGCACGTGAGTGGGTGGATGTGTGTCAGAGATGAGTGTATGGATGGGGGATGTGTGTGTGGGTAGGAAGATGTGTGTGGGCGGCGGATGTATGTGGATGGGGTATATGTGTGTGGTGGAGTGTGTGTGGGTGGGAATTGTGTGCTTTTGGAGGGGAATGTGTTGGTGGGTGGGGATGTGTGTATGGGTGGGGAGATGTGTGTGCGTGAGTGTATGGGTGGGGAGATGTGTAGTTAAGCGATGTGTGATTGGGGGATTGGAGATCGGGGGGGGGGGGGGTTGGTTGGCGGGTGGGTGGGTGGAGGATGTGTGGGAAGGTGAGTGTGTGTAGGTTGGGGAGTGTGGAATGTATGTGTGTGGGTGCGGGATGTTTGTGTGGGGGGAGATTGTGTGGGTGGGGGATGTGTGTAAGTGGAGGATGTGTGGGTGAGTCCGGGTTTTGTGTGTGGGTAGGTGCGGGATGTGTGATTTGGCGGGAATATCTGTGTGTGGGTGCGGGATGTGTGGTGGGGGATGTGTGTTTGTCTGGGTGGTGGAGGATATGTGGGTGGGTGAGTGTTGGTAGGTTATGGGATGGATTGAGAATGTGTGTGTGTGTGAGGGTGGGGAGATGTGTGAAGGTTCGTGATGGGTGCGTGGGTGCGTGCATGTGTGCCTGTGTTTGTGTGTGGCTGGGTGGGGGATGTGTGGCGGAGGATGTGGGGTGGGTGGGTGGGTGGAGGATGTGTGGGAGGGTGAGTGTGTGAAGGTTGGAAAGTGGGGGAATGTGTGTGGGTGCGGGATGTTTGGGTGGGGGGAAATTGTGTGGGTGGGGGATGTGTAAGTGGGGGATGAGTGGGTGGGTCCGGGTTTTGTGTGTGTGGGTAGGTAGGTGCGGAATATGTGAGTTGATGGGAATATGTGTGTGTGGGTGGGGGGGTCTGTGGTTGGGGGATGTGTGTTTGGCTGGGTGGTTGGGGGTGTGTGGGTGGGTGATGGAGGACATGTGGGCGGGTGAGTGTTGGTAGGTTATGAGATGGGTGGATGATGTGTGTGTGTGTGTGTGTGTGTGGGTGGGGAGATGTGTGAGGTGGAGGATGTGTGGGTGGATGTTGGTTGGGTGCGTGCATGCATGTGTGCCTGGGTTTGTGTGTGGGTGGGTGGGGAATGTCTGTTGGGGGATGTGTTGTGGGTAGGAGATGTGTGTTTGTGTGTGGGTGTGGAGATGGTCTAGGGAAGGGTGTGTGTGTGAGATGTGGGTTGGGGATGGGTGAATGGATGTGGGCATGTATGTGCCTGGGGGTATGTATGTGCTTGGGTGGTGGATGTGTGTGTGGGGGTCGTGCGGATGGATAGGCATGGGTGGGTGGGTGTCTCATAACATGGTAACATGCACTGTTTATGTTTACAACATTCATTTGACAATGTGTTTTTTCCTATGTGAATGTACTATGCACTGATGAACTAAAGATGAGTGATTCGAAGGGCCGAATGTAATACGGGCCTGCGTGCCCAATTTATTACCCTTTGAAAATAAATTTCGTTCGTTCGTTCGTTCGTTCATTCGTTCCTTACGACTTTCTCTAGAGCCAGATTGAAAAGAAGCGGCGATAGTGCATCACCCTGTTTCAAGCCAGATGTTATTTGGAAAGGGTCTGATTTCCTGCCTTTATATGTTACTATATTATAAGTATCTTCCATGCATAGTCTGGTCATGTTGATTAACTTCCTTGGTATTCCAAATTCTTGCATAGCATTCCATTGACTATTCCTATGAACACTATCATAAGCCACAAACAATAGATTGCACGATTTATTGCCTGGCATATTTAGCTGCATCTCGTCAGGTACATACTGCAGAAATCACACAACTTACGTGAAATTAACTAGATAAATCCTTCAAGTTGAACAGAACACATACCTCAATGGGTCAACAAGATACAACACACAGGAGATGATAGCCACGAGGAGCCGACACACCGGAAGCTCCCGGCGTCTTCAATCGGCAGGCACATTGTCGCCAGTCGCCATGTTGTGTCCAGAGAGACTGCATTTCGCGTGTTGTTTAGAACACAGAATACTCGCTTGTTAAAATTTGCAGAAGCAATTATGATCTATCAACGCAAGCCAGAATTGTGTAAACAGAAAGACATGTTAGTCAGCTTAAAATTACCGTGGTAGACAATAGACATTACTGTGCGAAATTGTGTATATTTCAACTTGAAGGATTTATCTAGTTAGTTTCACGTAAGTTGTGTGATTTCTGCAGTATGTACCTGACGAGATGCAGCGAAATATGCCAGGCAATAAATCGTGCAATCTATTGTTTGTGTCTTCGTTATTCAAACTATCATAAGCATTTTTAAAATCCACAAATCTCTTTTATATTCCCAATTTTTCTCGGCTATTTGTCGTAAGATAAATATCTGATCTATTGATGATCTGTTGTGTCTGAAACCCGCCTGGTAGTCACCTAATGTGGCTTCTGAATATGGTAGATAATATAATACTGATATACCTCTGTAATTTTCACATTGGAACTTGTCTCCTTTCTTAAAGATAAGTATCAATAAACACTCTTTTCAGTCATGGGGTAATTCTTCTGTCCTCCAGATTGTTATTATTAGTTCGTATAGCTTTAGATGCTTTAGATCTCTAGGCTTTGACCTTCATTAAATAATCAGTTTTCAGTCTATGCTATATAGTAAGTAAGTGGCACCTTGCCGTCTTTACATATGAAAGTATGTGGATTGGAACTAAAATTCCATTGCACAATGGCCGGGATCTAGATTAAGAGACCATGTGTTGCCTATGCAGCATAATCCCTCTCTCGGCCTTGCCTTGTTTTCTCCAGAGGAAAGAGTGACCAGTACGTCTTTAACCAGGTAGGCTGCAGATGCTGGCGGCTCAGCATCAAATCTCAAAGAGCAGAAGGTGAGTAGCCGCCAGGCCCTCACGTCCGGGGGATTTGACTTAGAGGCATTCAGCCATATCCCTCAGCTGTGTGCCTTTTATGAAGTACCTGGACCTTTATGAGCGTGCACTATTGTCAAACACCCCGCCTGACCAAGTGTCTAAACCTATATAAGCATGTACTACTGTCAAACACTGCCTGACACTGTCTTCAGAGTGGATCGCGGCCAACGACGATCGCCGGTTGCCGCTTAACTCCAGAAGCTAGGAGCTTGCGCCCCGCTCTCCTTTTGACTGAATAAAAAACGGTAAATATATGTGTGTGTGTGTGTGCGTGCGTGCGTGCGTGTGCGTGCGTACGTGCGTGCGTGCGTGGGTGGGTGTGTGTGTGTGTGTGTGTGTGGCATGTGCATCTATAAGTAAAGAAGAAACAGGGGAGCCTTCTACACCCCTTGTCCCATATTGAGTAATTGGTGCTAGCCCCATATTTGTATAAACCAGTCAGCACTCGGAAGCCCTGACAGCTCTGTCTGTGGCTGGCACTCTTGCTGTTTGCGCGGTGATCATATGTTCGAATGCCTACCGACGTGAGGAATTATCACTGGCCTGGACCGCCTGACAGACCGAGCCAAACCGAGTACCAGGGAATGTTTAGTTTTAGTTTTTTAGTTTAGTCGACGGATCAACATCACGGCACACGGGTGTAACCCATAAGTGCTCCATTCTACTCCTAACTGAAGCGTGATTCCGGAAAATCTCAGCTCAGTACACGAACTCCATAGCACCGGCAAGGGGCCTAAAATACTTTGGGTAGATTTTTAACTCGAAATTTTGCCCGGGCAGCGCCGTTAGGCTACTCTTTTCCGATTTCCAACTGCCAAGGGATGCTTTTACGTTCGCAAAAATACAGACGGGCGTCCAATCTCAATACCAAGATCAGGGGAAATTTTGTTACTAGAAATCCACGTTAAAAGATCCTGCCCTCACCGGGGCTTGAACCCGGGACCTCCAGCACTCGAGGCGGACACCATACCTCGAGACCTCTTATCCCCTACCACCAGGGAATGTTCTGGAAGGTTACGGTGGCCTGTGTGATGTCTACCACATCGAGGGACGATTGGTCTAAAATAATATCAGATTAGCACCATATAACGAAATCGACACAAAGCTAGAAAATTTAAAAAAAGTCGCAATATGAACATTAAATTTACCATAACTCTCAGGGCAATGTGATCAGTATCACACGGACTTCTTTTACTTCCTATAACATGTTTTGATATCTTTCTAATATCTTTTTTTAAAGACTGGGTCTACTGGGGAGCCGGCTCTGTGGCGCAGGCTTTACGAATGCAATTCGTAATCCTGCATACCGAGTTCGAAACACCACCGCGGGCGATTTAGAAGCAGATCGCCTTGAGTTGGTTACCCATTCATACAAAGGTATGAGTGCCGGTCGTTCAGAAAGCAGTGGTAAACTAATGAACGTAAACTTGCCAAGAAATCAAGTAAGTACAGCAAAGCAATGCCAAGTTGACTGCGACGTTCTGTAAAGGATAAGCAACTATAGTCTGTCCAGAAATGAATGCCTTCATTCACGATCATTTATTTTAAAAACTGTCTGTTGCATTGTTGTGAAATGTTTCCTGTCGTCTTATATTTACCCCCACCCAAGGAATATGCCTTTGGTAGGTCCAAAAGCAACATAAATCATGGAAAGCGGCGACATTTCTTTGATGTTTTGGTGAAAAACTAGTGATTTCTCGCTAACAAACTTGTTTTACAGTAATGCCCCGTTCCACTAAGTGAGGCTCTTGTCGTAAGATCAATCCTATGTCCCACGAGAAAATTAACTATACCACGCTAATGTTTCCGTGTGAAGACATAGTAAATTTAATAATGTGCACTGCATCTCAGACCCGTAAATTATAAACCGCACATAAACAACTTTGAAATCTGCTGTACAATCTCCAAATCATATTTTTTTTTGTTGTTGGGTGGACATAATGATAAAATTATATGCTAAATCTCATCATTTTCCCTCAGTTGGTTACTGAGATATGGAATCTTATATTGGGGCAGACAAAAGTAAACAGACTATAACAAAAAAATTACCTCCCAAAACAGTATCCCCCACGTGTTCGTACTAACGCGACCCTGCAGCGGGAGACGCGGCCAACTCCGGGCGAGTAGCAATGAAATCACACCAGTTTTTGCTACATTTGTTTAGTCAGTCACTGAACTGCGTTCGTCTGTGACGTCTCTGCTACACCTGCAGCTGGTTTGTGGGCGTCATAAACCGGGGAACCAGTGAACAGAGGACAATACTCCCTGTAGTATCAGATCTCCCTACTAGAGAGCATGTGGTAATCAGATCTCCCGTTGTGAAGGTCTATCATAATAATATCTCCCATCTTGAAGGCTGGTTGTTAACAAAGAGTCTATTTATTTTATGTCTTTCTTGATGAGATCTCAATTTCGGTACGTCTGTTGTTAACACGAACACTCTTGTTGTGTGTCTTTGTTATTGAGATCTCTATTTTTGTACGTCTGTTGTTAACAGGATCTCTATTTCTGTACGTCTGTTGTTAACATGATCACTATTTTTACACGTCATAGTTGTTGAGATCACTATTTCTGTACGTCTATTGTTAGCAGGATCTCTATTTCTGTAAGTCTGCTGTTAAAAATAATTATAATTCTGTAGGTCTGCGTTAGTGATACATTTTATTTCTGTTCGTATGTTGTTAACAAATCTCTATTTGTGTACGTGTGTTGTTAAACAGATGTCTATTTCTATATTTAAAAAACAAAAGATTTTATCTCACGTGTGCCTTTTAAAAATAGTATCTCCCATTTTGTATGCACTGTATTAATATGACCCCCTCCCCTTCTTATGCATCTCTAATAATCGGATCTCCCATCTAGTGCATCTCTAGTCAAGGGATCTCCCTTCTTGTGCATCTCTGGTAATGGTATCTCCCTTCTTCTATGAGGATCCATCACTTCCGCATGTTTATTGTGATGGGACTCCAATGTCGACTCCTGTTCGGGAAGCAATGGCAAAATATAAAGTTAGTTGTACATCCTTTACAGAAAGTCGCAATCATTCTCAGCATTCTGTGCCTGCTCATGATTTTCTAAGAAAGTTTGCGTTCAGTAGTTTACCATTGTTTTCTGAACGATCGACGTTCAAACAGATGTTAATATCAACACAGGGCGGTTGGCATTCACATCACCTGCAGCTGATGTATAGCCCGGCATGTGGGATTGTGTTAACACATTTGCCACCCTTTAGCCATATCACGAACACCAAACAATGTTGAATTGACTGCAAAGTTCTGTGAAAAGGACAAGAAACATTTTAATAGCGGCTGAGAGGTCACGCTGTCTGCCTCAGACCTTACAATGGGTTTGGATCTCAGCATAGGACGGGAGATATTTCCAAGAACGAGCAGTGTCTAACGATAGCGCATGTTCCCATGATCTTTTGGGTGCTGAGATCAGTTAACCAGTCTTGTTGGATAAGATTGAACAACAGGAAGCCCCGTGTGCATATTATGCACGTTTACACTCTAATGGCAGATTAAGGCTGCTGTCCTGGCTAAATTACTAGCTAAGGACACCCCCACGGGTAGATTTAGCCCATTGCCTTGAATGAAACATGTCTAGATGAAGCAAACTATAGACACATGCCGTCCGAGGCGAAGCAGCCCTTCGCCAACAGGGTTAGCAGCAGGCAATCTCTCGCTCTGTTGATTACTCCGCACACAGGCATGCCTTGGGCAGAAAATCCATATTCTCGCAATCACCGTAGTTTCGAGCATGCCCAAACTGTTTACTACGCTTGAGTAATAAATAAACTAGTGTGCTGGGAACATAGGGGAACGTGATTCCCGATCATCCTCCAGTCAACCTTGTCAGACAAATAACAGGTTCCAGAGCAATGCTAATCAGGAACAATAGAGAAGAGTCGAGTTGAGTAAACATGATTCCATCTTAAGTGTATAAAAGGGCCACTGAATTTACAGGAGGGAAATGTATCTGGGGCTCTAATGTCGTGGATAATTTCCAGAACTAACCGTTAGTCACTATACAACCATTAACGCTATACGTATCACGGATCCGAACGCAACTAGATCGATGTGGCACACATATGTTTGATACTAAGTTGCCTTTGAAGTTACTGGTTGATGCATAATTGTTCCCTATTTGAACAAATGTTGAAGTTAGTTAGTTAGTTAGTTAGTCGCGGTTCCAACTTCACGGCAACGGGTCCCCCCCCCCGTCCCCCCCCCCCCCATTATGATCTGTTCCTGTGCCAGTGAATATCACATAAAATGCTCCTCACTGCACTATGTGAACAATGGAATAGACAGGAGTCTCGGAAAGCCAACTGCCCGCACAGGTACATTGTGCATAATGCAACCACCAGAATGCCAACACAAAAGTCCCGCAGAAAGACTTCATTGACCCGGGTTTTATCCCATATGGCTCGGTCTCTTTCTGCAGGGCGACCCGCCGAAAGTGCCGCACAAAGCACGAACTCTGTAGCTCCAGCGACAACTCCCAGGAGTCTCCTGAAAAATGCACTCGTGCGCCGAAAAGCCAAATCAGTCAATTCAGCAATAGCCGGCCACCATCGTTCCAAACACGCAGTTCACGCTACAGACAACCGCGGACACATGTAAAAGTATTCCAAGCGAAATTCACAGCTCACAGTGTCGCGCCACGCACTCACTCAGTAGCAGGGCGACGGAACCATGCACTACCAGTTCAACATGAGGAAATTGCGAATGCAAACCATAGCCACAAGCGTAAACACCCCAGAGGTCTTCGGTTTAAATGCATATCCGCCATGTTGGGGACCGGAAGTCACAATAGACTGTAGACTAAGTCTCAGCCCAAGCCACCTTAGTCGCCTCTTGCATGGAAGGTAACAGTGTTACTATTCTTTGCTTCCCTTATGGAAAGTTGAAGTAATGCTGACTACTGTTTACTTCTTGATACTAACTGGTGCCGACCGTGTGACATTCGAAATGTCAACGTTAGTTGTATTCTCACCCGGTTGCTGTCTCGAGCGCTGCGACTTATTGTTAGCGTGCACAGTGCCAGCTTATTAGCCGTGCAGCACTACCCTGTCACTTATCTGTCTCTATACAAGCATGTCATTATTATACCCTGTCACTTATCTGTCTCTATACAAGCATGTCATTATTAAATGTCAGTATTTTCCCTGTCACTTATCTGTCTCTATACAAGCATGTCATTATTATACCCTGTCACTTATCTGTCTCTATACAAGGATGTCATTATTAAATGTCAGTATTTTCACAATATTCGTTGCCTCTGTTGTTGCTATCTTCCCCGTGCGGACGTTGAAAATCGCCGATGAAAATGCTGCGCTATGTGCAAGCCCTTGTGCAACAATACCGAGCTCAGAATTCCAAGTACCCTTGCCAAGAGTTGAGTTGAGTCACACCGTTCAAGACATTCCCATACGTGCTCCGTCCTCATTCTTCAACAGCCAGCGAAGTCTGATTATGTGAAAGCCTGGACTTTCCTCTGAGTTTTGAGTGTCGATCACATCTTCTGATCACTCCCTGTAGCACCATTGTCTCCAAGCCGTGATGATCTATCTGTTCTTGTCAACTATAAACACGATTCCCAAGGACCCCGCATGCAAAGAAAAGCGCGACAGGGTGTTGCATTTCTATGTGGAGCCAATACATGTGTCACATTAAGAATAATTAGACAAATTGAGAAAAATATAATGGCAGCCGATATATGTTTCTGACGAAAATATAAAGACTACTAAGACAGACAAGACAAACGAACGAGCATGTCATCTAAGAAGCTAATGAAAACCGTGCATTGATTCGAGAAATCAGACGTAGACATAGGAGACTTTATGTACACATTATGAGAAGAAATAAGTTTGAAAACTTAGTGACACCTGACAAAAAATTTAAAAAAAAGTAACTTATAGGAGAACAAGGGAAACAAAAAAAGAGATATACTCATGGATGGCTTAGCCCAGTGGTTCTCAACCGGTAGGGAATTCCCCTCTAGGGGGGAATTTTAGGGTTTCCAGGGGTGGGGGGGGGGGGGGGGGGGGGATAAAGATTATTTCATGATCGCGTTAATACAAGAACCGATTACTTGATATTGATTTTCCCTCCATACTTTACTGTTCTGTACTCCTCGCCCTTCTGATATTCGTCTTATAACGTAAGTAGACCAACAAATCACGTTTTATGTAGATGTTTAAACTTGTTTTAGTATGTGTTATTAAAGCTAGCTTCCATTTTTACGTATACTATATAGGGGCAGGGTGGGGGTGGGGAAATTGTATAGGGAGGAAATACAAATGGAAGAAATGACATTCTCAACATATGGTGAAGGGGGGCATGGGCCAAACAAGGTTGAGAACCACTGGCTTAGCCATCCATGGCTTAACGGGACAAGAACACAGGCCGGACACGACTGGTGATGATTGTATGGCATGGCGAACCCTGACCTCCCACGCCTACCCCCACGACACACGATGATAATGATGACTGAACATACTTGAAGTCAAGTCTTATTGTGTTTTCACCCGACAATCATATTCACGCTAACCGACAACTGTTATTATTAACCACCACACGTCCTCGACATTCACCTGTGGTGAATATTCCATCACCCTGTTCGAAATGCCACCGTTATCGAACAAATGCGTCAGCTATATAAAACAATTTTCCACTTTTCAAGTATTTTAACAAAGGCAGATTTTCCCCGACTTTCTGGCCAAAAAAAAATATAATAGCTATTTTATGTGCAACGGATCGAACAAATGCGTCAACTTTATAAAGTTATGTTAAATTTTAAACTAGCTCTTTAAGCAAGCCCAATTTCCCAGACTGAAGCTCTCGGCACGCGATGAATAATTTGCCCGCCTCACAGACTTGGTCCGTCCTCGGAGCGGTAATCTGGCGGTTTTGTTCTCCCCGCGACTGCGTGGCGCGCGGCAGAGATGTAGACAGGGTGAACTGCCTGTTTGCCTGAGTTTGACTCAAAAACAATAATCGTTTTCCAGTCTACTTGTCTTGAGTGTGCGACTTTCTACTGGAAAATTTCCATGGTATTTTTTTAAAATCTAAACAAATGCCTTGTAGTTTTGATCTAGTCTAAAATATAGAGCGTGCACATTTGTAAGTGACTTAAAAATTTATAGTGTATATATAGCACTGTTTGTGTTAAGTTATTAAACAGTAGTTTTCATTTAATTACTCAAGCGCAAACGTAAAAGTCAAGCTATTTTTGCTATATAAAATTCAATAAAGTCAAGAATTAGCAAAGGTTTCTTTACCCCGTTGGCGAAAACCTAAATACAGGTGTAATTGTGAGTGTGAGGTTATATCTGGCGTATTTCAATATATATATATATATATATATATATATATATATATATATATATATATATATATATATATATATTTCTTCTTTATATAATGGCTTAATGACATTTGCTTTCACATAAGCCAACCGGATCTGTTGAAGGGGTTACGAATGCAATTCGTAATCTCGCATACCGCGTTCGAAGCACTGCTGCTGGTAATTTGGAAGTAGACTGCCTTGCGTTGGTTTTCATACAATGGCATGAATGCCGGTCGTTCAGAAAGCAATGGCAATAGAATGTTCAATAGAACATAAACATGCCTAGAAATTATAAACAGCAAAAAAAAAAAATCGCTGGGGTTGACTGCTACATCCTGTAAAGGATATGCAACTAACTTTTAAAAAGAAATAATCCAACAGTTAAAAAGTTGGTGTAATAAAGAAATCGATGGTTAGTTTGTGTTCTACTTTATTTTAAGGACATAACCTTGCATGCACTTGTTTATTACATTAATATTTTAACAGTTTCTTCAACTCTTGTTTCGCGCTGCATGTTTTTAATGCAGTGTTTTATTTGATTATTACCTGAATAATTTATTTGCTTTACTAATAAAATATTAAATGATATGTGCTAATATCTTCTTCTTCTTCTTCTTCTTCTTCTTCTTCTTCTTCTTCTTCTTCTTCTTCTTCTTCTTCTTCTTCTTCTTCTTCTTCTTCTTCTTCTTCTTCTTCTTCTTCTTCTTCTTCTTCTTCTTCTTCTTCTTCTTCTTCTTGAGGTTATTAACATCTTTAAAGAGTTTATCATCAACTGGATCAGTTGTAGATATGTACGTTTTCTGCATTCCTATATCTGATTGTAACACCAACGTCATTATTACTCTCTTTTTCTATCCATTTTTCTTGATTTGGCGAAATAATATGTCTATTTATGATTATGTATTTGACTTAGTGTTCTTTGACATAAATTCTAACTAATTCGTTTTTGTTATCATTTTATTTGCACGTAATCGGCACAGGATAGAATTCAAAAATATATTTAGAATTTAATTATTCACTTTAGTAGCTACAAATATAATCGCGAATCATCCATGAACCAGCACACGCATTGTTTGTTGTGAAGGATTTTTTCCACCTTAGCGGATTAATTCTTTTTGGATTAACACCAAAACGATATCTGAAATTTCGCGGATTCAGCTGCAGCAAAAGGGAAGCTGTAGAGTGGGAGAATATAACGCTTTAACTCATGAGGTAAGTTGTTGCGGCAGCGTTTTACTCAGATGTTCAGATCATACATTCAATGTGGTTTTACTCAGATGTGCTAACTCAGATGTTGTAAGTTCTCAACATGATTTTAGACAAGTGTTCTAACTTTACGTTCTCAACATGTTTTTACTCAAATGTTCTAACTTTACGATCTCCACATGGTTTTACTAAAATTTTCTAACTTTAAGTTCTTAACATGTATTTAGCGAAATGTTCTAAGTTTACGTTCTCAATTACTTTTATCGTTTCTTTACTTATTCAGTCGTTCAGTCTCGGTGGAAATTTGTCCGCAACAGACGAGCAATATCTCCAGCGATATCTGCGGCGGGCCAATTCCCGGTGGTCGCGGGATCCGCATAAGTCAGGCGGGGAGTCTGACGATAGTGCACGCTTTACACAGGTCCGGACACCTGTGTTGACAGATGTACGCGCCCTACGATTTAGGCGCGTACGAGGCCCTCACCTGTGGGACTTCGCTGAACGCCTCTAAGTCGGGTCCCTTGGGTTCCAGGGTCTGGCCACCACTCGCCACCTGCTCGTGGTGGCGAGGTCTCGGAGGTTTGACGCTGAACCGACAACGTCTGCAGCCTACCTTGTGTCAGACGTATTGGTTACCCATTCCTCGGGAAAACACGAGGCAAGGCCGAGAGAGGGAACATGTCGTTTGGGCACCACATGTTTCTCTGAAGCTCTGCCCAGGCATTGTGATGGAATTTTGGCCATATTCCAACTCACATACTTTGGTCTGTAAAGACTGCAAGGTGCCACTCACGTTCTCAACGTGGCTTTAGTCAACTCTTATAACATTACGTTCTGAACGTAGTTTTAGTCAAATTTTGTAACTTTACGTTCTGAACGTGGTGTTACGCAAATGTTCTAACTGTACGTTCTCAACGTGGTTTTAACTGAATGTTCTACGGTCTCTGTGGCTAAGTGCTTGCGAACGCGGTTTGTGAGCTCGTATACCTGGGTTCGAAACACAGCGGTGCTGGTTTTTTCGAAAAAGGTATAGGAGCCGGTCGTTCAGAAAGCAATGACAAACTACTGAACGTAATATTTGCCCAGGAATCACGAACAGCGAAAATGCTTGGCTTGACTGCTACGTCATATGAAGGACATGCAACTTAATTTAGATGAAAATTCTTCAAATGTTCTAACTTTTCGCGCTGAACATGGTTTTAGTCAGATATTAAAGCTTTAGTCAACCACTATAGTTTTATTTAGATGTTCCAGGCTGGAGGAGCTGTGGGTAAGGAGTTCGATAGGGCTGCCAATTTTTCCAACAACCATCATAACATAATGATGTCATACGTCCCCTGGTCTCTTGTGTAGTGATGTCGAACACGTAACCATTCTCGGATACGGGCGGAAAATAGCAGTTCCCGTGTGCAAACTGTATGCTATAAAAACCCCATGGGAGGTCAGCATGGCTGAATGAATAAGAACGCGTGTTTTTAAACATCTGGTGTTCTGATACCGAGGTAAAGGGTTTAACCCTTATACCGGATATTTGGATTAAAATGTTGACTTCTCGTCCTTGACTTGGGGACGTAAATTATAAGTACTTCTGAAGTCCGAGTGGGTTCGTCCGATGGCAAGGGATACTTAATAACGAAAGCTAATTCACGCGCTAAAATTTAGTCCAGCACTACTAGAATACTAGAAGTAGAGTGTATGCAGTGTATTCCTGTGTGAAAATGAAAAAAAAAAATCCAAAAAAAGACGCGGTTTGTGTTGCGTCTCCTTACCTAAGCCACTCAAGGAAATCTCAGGCAGTCACCAACCCTGTAGCGTTGGCTATAATATGTGGTACTGGCTAGGATATGTGGTACTGGCTCTATTATGTGGTCCCGGCTAGGACATGTGGTAGTAGCTAGGATATGTGGTACTGCTAGGGTATGTGGTACTGCTAGGATATGAGGTACTGCTAGGATATGTGGTACTGCTAGAATATGTGGTACTGCTAGGATGTGTGGTACTGCTAGGATATGTGGTACTGGCTATATTATGTGGCCCCGGCTAGAATATGTGGTAGTGGCTAGGATATGTAGTACTGGCTATATTATGTACTTGCTAGGGTATGTGGTACTTGCAAGGATATGTGGTAGAGGCTAGGATATGTGGCATTGGTTAGGATATGTGGTACTGGCTAGGATATGTGGTACTTGCTGGGGTATGTGGTACTGACCAGGATATGGGGTACTTGCTATGATATGTGGTAAACGCTAGGCTATGTGGTACTGCTAGGACATGTCGTACCGGCTAGGATATATGGTACTGGCTAGGATATGTGGTACCAGGTAGGATACGTGGCAGAGGTTAGGAGATGTGGTACTGGTTATGATATATGGTACTGGCTAGGATATGTGGTACTGGCTAGGATATGTGGCACTGGGTAGGATATGTGGTACTGCTAGGATATGTGGTACTGGCTAGGATAGGTGGTACTGGCTAGGCTATGTGGTACCGGCTATGATATGTGGTACTGGCTAAGATATTTGGTATTGGCTGGGATATGTGGTACTTTCTAGGATATGTGGTACTGTGCAAGATATGTGATACTTTCTAGGATATGTGATACTAGCTAGGATATGTGGTACTGGCTACGATATGTGGTACCTGGCAAGGATATGTGGTAAACGCTAGGATATGTAGTACTGGCCATGATATGTGGTACTAGCTAGGATATGTAATACTGGCCAGGATATGTGGTACTGATTAGGATATGTGTACTGGCTAGGATATGTGGCACTGGCTAGGATATGTGGTTCCGGCTAGGATATGTGGTACGTGCTAGGGTATGTGGTACTGAACAGGAAATGGGGTACGTGCTAGGATATGTGGTAAACGCTAGGATATGGTACTGGGTAGGATATGTGGTACTGGCTGGGACATGTGGCGCTGTGTAGGATATATAACACCGGCTAGGATATGTGACTCCAGTTAGGATATGTTATACAGACTAGAATGTGTGGTACTGGCTAGGATATGTGGTGCTGGCTAGGATATGTGGCCCCAGCTAGGGTATGTTGTACAGGCTAGGATATGTCTCTCACTGTCAACATGGCGCTCCAAGTCAGTAGTTCCTTTGTTGGCAACGGACAAGTAACTATCGCAAATCGTACACTTTGCCTCATTCTCGTTGGGTCCTTCAACGAAGCATGGAAACTTATTTTTCACATTGTTCGAGAATTTGCATTTTCTCTTTGTAGAAGCCATTTTCATAAACATAGACGGCGAAATTTACAAATTAAGAGAAAAGAAAAAACAATTTTAAGTGGCGTCTCTGCTATCTGAACCGGAAATAACATTAACATTTTGACCATAGAGACTACAGCATTGTTAATGTTGCCGAATAGAGCAAACGTTAGATTCAGCTTATATAAATAATTGGTGTTTCACATTTAGTATAAATAGGAAAATTAAATAAATATGATTAAGCTATGGGTTTTAATAAAGAATGTAAACACACAGTGGAGTGTAGATACATTGTAAGTTGTCACAACAATACATAAAAAAGAAAAACATATAATATTTAAAAAGCCATCCATTTTAAACGTTTTTAGCTTTGCCTGCCGGACGGAGGACATTAGGCTAAAAAAGGAGGACATGCCCTCTCTTTGCCGGACGTCTGGCAATCTTACCTAGGACGTCTAGGAACATGTAGACGATGCTATTTCAGCGTGTCCTGCTTATAACTGTTTACAACCCGCTTGATGCCCGTGTATAACATGAACTTAGTTGTCGGATCACTGAAATAACCGTCGCTTGAAACCCTCAAGGCCGCGAATACTGCGAGGAGTGAGAAGATACCCTACACCAAAATTAGAAAATAATCCTGCCCTTTCACAGATAAGATTGTGTTTGAGTTGAATTCAGTTCAGTCAAGAGCCGACATCACAGCACTCAGGGCATTCCCATCCGCGGTCCGTCCCTAGCCAAGAGTTTAGAGATAATGTTTATGCATCCTTCATTTTGCTTGCTTTAATCTGTAACTCCGTCTCCCCCCCCCCCCCTCTCTTTGGTTTTTTCCCTACCGTTTTTCAATTAAAACAATTCATGAGATTCTCAAACTCCTGAAATTCCTGTAAATCGTCGCGCACAAATATAACTATGAACACGTGACATGCGACGTACTATTCAGGGACAGGGTGGTTGCGTGGCTACGATGGCTGCCTCAGGTTCATAAGTTCTTGGGTTGGAATCCCAGTATAGGCATGGACATTTTTTTTACACAGACTTCGGGATTTTAATTAAACCAACCACACGTCACGCTGATATTTTGGGTAGTGACATTGAATACCCAGAAGTTTCGAGTAAGTACGAAAAACAGAAAAATCTAGGTGCAAGTTGCACACATTCACCATCAAAGGAACAGTTGGGAACCCCGGAAGAGGAGGATGGTAGGATGCGCAGTTGTCTTGTTTGAATTTTTGAAAGAAACCAACCAGACGCGTAAATAGAATCCCTGATCTTGGATATAACTTCGAATACCTTGGATCCACAAGTAACAACAGAACAGCCCTGTAGAAAAGAGATCCGAACAAGACTGGCTTGAGCTATGTTGGAGGCAAACGGCACTTCAGGCTACGGCACAACACGGGCAAACAGATTAACTGATTATATACTATAGGATGATTAATCGTCTTAAGCGTCTTCCCGTATCTGCCAAGGGCTTATATATCGCCGAAATGTTGTCATTGCATTATATTACAACATGTCGGCTACCAACTTTAAAGTCATAACTGAGACGCACCCCTACTTCCCATTTCCAGCCATCTATTTTTATTTGGTACAGCCTGCGGTTTGTTTGGCACAGAACCTGTTAAAAGTAAAGATTTTGAGAACATGGATAATGTTTCCTGTGCTAACACATCGAGGTGACTCATGGCCCATGTCGCCATCACTTGAGAAGGAAGTCGGGGTTTTGAATTTAAATGTCACATAACATTTATTAGACTACTGCGGATCGAGAAGGATAACAATTCTGACATTCTACAAGATTTGAACATCGAAGCAAATTGGCTGATACACAGTATCCAGTCTCAGAAACTAAAATACTTTCAAAACAATGTATTCCCTTAGTGAATTTAAATCCATCCATCATGTGCCATGCCGATAAGCGTGTGAGGTCATGTTTTGCCATCTCACTCGATCACCAGGGTCGTGGATCAGCTCCGTGTTCCTGTCCCGACCATGCCACGTGGCCAAGCCATCCAGGTATTTAATTCTTGGTGTTCCCTTTGGTCTCCTCCCTTCGATCTTGCCAGTTGTCACCAAGTTCTCCAATTCATTTCTTCTCATAACATACTAAAAAATATTGTGACTGTCTACGTCTAATGTCTCTAATCAGTTTACGATCTTTATTTGTTTCTTGAAGGACTTGTTCATTGGTTTTTCTATATGTCCCTGGTATTCTTTGCATTTTCCTCAGAAACCACATTTCCACAGCTATCAGATGTTTTTCAGCTTGTCTGCTCATTATCCACGCCTCACATCCATATAAAAGTACAGGTTCTATGTAGCACCTCAACACTCTTTTTCTCGTTTCAATTGATATCATTTTATTGGTCAGAATGTTTTTCATCTTGCAAAAGGCTACCTTCGTCATGGCAATTCTTTATCTAATCTCTTCAAGGCATCTCACATCAGATGTTACGACTGTTCCGAGATAATTGTACCGATTCACTTGTTTAAGAATATGCCCATTTACTTGTATATTACATTGTGGTATTTCTTCCTTCCTAGTGAAGACCATAATCTGTCTTCTTACAATTCAATTCTAACCCTAGTTGTTCACTGTGTGCAACAACCGCATCTACTAAATTTTGCAGGCCGTGTTCATTGTCTGCAATCAAGACTGTATCATCTGCATATCTAATGTTATCGATGTATCGACCCCCAATGTTGATACATTCCATATCTTCTATATTTTGAAAATATTTTCACTGTACAGGGAAAAAAGATCTGGAGACATTACACATCCCTGTCTCACACCTCTCTTGATAGGCTGAAATTGACCTAACTTCATTATCAATTCTTATGGCAGCTTTTTGTTTCCACAAAAAGAGAAAAGAAAAGTCACAACAGAAGAGAGATTCCTGAGAAGAATACTCAATGTATCAAGAAGAGATAAGATCAGAAATGAAGAAATCAGGACTAAAGAGGGGGTTCTAGCTGCACTAGATTTTATTAGAAGGCAGCAAGTCAAATGGTTTGGTCATGCAAGCAGGTTACCAACTAACAGTATAACACAACAAGCAATGATGTACAGACCAGATGGAAGCAGAGAAAGAGGCCGACCACGTAAACAATGGACACAGGGAATAACAGAGTCCTTGGGAATATCGATACATGAAGCCTATAAGCGGGCACTCTCCCGCTGTTTATACTTCACCTCGTCACCGCAAGGTACAAGAGGAACGTGATGAGATGAGATGAGTGAGATATGTTTTTTACAAGTCTAAGGTCTTTTCCATCAATTTGTAGATCTCAAAGCATCCTTATCGTGTCGACATGTCTCACTTTATCGAAAGCCTTTGAGTAGTCAATAAAACAGAGGTGTAGATCTTTGTTTACTTCTATAGAACGTTAAATTACTGTTCTCAGTATCTAAACGGCATTTACTGTACCCTTTCCTTCTACAAACGCACATTGTTCCTCTCCTATTTCAGGTTGTATTTTCCTCCTCACTCTTTGCATGATAATTCGGAACAAAATCTTTGTGATGTGACTGATTATACTGATTGTTCGATGTTGTTCACATTTAAAGGCTCCTGATTTCTTTGGGATTGCAATAAATACAGAATTACATAATTCACGAGGTATATCTCCAGTATCATATATGGTATTCAGGAGTCTGGTAACTTTATGTATTCTGTATCCTTCTAAAGCATTAATCATTTCTGTTGTGATGCTGTCTGAACCGGGGATGTTATCAGATTTCATATGGTTAAGAGCATTCTGAATCTCCATCTTCAAAATTGATGGTCCTTCGTTATTATTTTGAATATCATACTGTTCTTCTCTGTTATCATCATAAAGGTGTTTCACATAATCTGATTATACATGTAAAATCTGATCTTTTTTTATTATGAATTTTCCATCTTTTGTCCTTAGGCAACCTGCCGATGTATGTGTTGTTTGATTAGTAAGCTCCTGAATTCTTTTGTTTTCATTAGTTTGGTATTTTTTTCTTTTGTGTAGTTTTTCAATTTATATGCAATTTTTCTCGAGCCATGCTTCTTTTGCCTCCTTACATAATGTTCTGACTTTTCTGTGAATTTCTTTATATTTGGTAGGATTATTTTTGTTCTGTCTTCTTGTTTCTATTAGCTGTAACATTTCTTCACTCATCCATGTCTGACAACCCACTTTTTTAAATTTTGGAATAGTTTTTTCTACAGCTAAACTGATTGAATTCTTCAACATTTCGCATTGATCGTCCACATCTTGAAATAGGATATCAAGATCAGACAATATATCAAATTTGTTCTTTACTTCTATGTTAAAATTAACTTGTATTTCTTTGTCAGTTTTTAATGTGCACAAATCATATTTAGTGTTTCCGGTTGTATACTTGACTTTCTTTAACTTTACCCTCAGTGTGCCTGTAATTAATATGTGATCACTGTAACAGTCTGCATTTGGAACTGTTTTTACGACTGTTAGCGCATTTCGAAACTTCTGCTAATCAGGATGTAATCTGATTTTTAATCCTGTTGTCTGGACTCCTCCATGTCGATAATTGTCTAGGATGCTGTTTAAACCAGTTGTTTCCTACAACCATTTCTCGTTCTTTTGCCCATTCTACAAGTCTGTATCCTCTTTCATTTCTCTCTCCCAAACCATGGTTGCCTACACTGCATCCATCGCCTTGATTTCCCACTTTTGCGTTGAAATCACCCATTATAATATTTTTGTTCTGATTTTTTACATATCTTCAAAGCACACTCCATGTCATTATAAAATCATCTATACTTTCTTTACTGCATTACATGTTGGAGCATATATTTGAATGGCATTTATTTTAAAAGGTCTTCCGTTCAAAATTACTAATAGAACTCTGTCTGACACAGCCCAATAACCTTTAATAGAATTTGATGTTTGCCGATCTAACATAATGGCTACACCTCTTTACATTTCTTGTCCTCCAGAATAAATAATCTTATAATCCTCTCCTGTCTTGATCCCTGCACCTCTCAATCTGGTTTCACACATTCCTAATATATTAATATTCTCTCTTCCCATTTCTTGTTTGATGTTATGCAATTTTCCATCTGCATTCATTAAATACAGAGGCCATAAACAATATATTGCACGATTTCTTGCCTGGTATATATCGCTGCATCTCGTAAGGTTCATACTGTAGAGTTGTATATCACATAAATTGAATAAACGAATAATACTTTGACTGGAATACTAACTACATAGTCGCTGATATTTTTCAAATATGGAATATTGACAGACATGGGACAACGGATACTCACGCAAACCTCAGTCCGGTATGACATCACACTGATGTTGGAGAACAGGATGTCTTCATCCGACATACAGGACTTCACTCTGGAGTTCACAACCAGCGAACGCAAACAAGCAAGCAAGTTGGTTAATTCCGTCAATTCCGAATGTTTAAGTATTCGTCCTCTTGCTTGTGACTAACTAGCTTGTGTTGATATTGACTAGCTTGTATTGTGGCTGACTAGCTAGCATTATGACTGACTAGCTTGAATTGTGGCTGACTAGCTTGTATTGTGGCTGACTAGCTTGTATTGGTACTCACTAGCTCGCATTGTTACTGACTAGTTAACTATTGTAGAATACATATGCAACTTGTACTTACTATTTACTATTTTGCGCTGGCTCGCTCGCTTTGAACCCCAGCGTAGTCCATACGTACTACTTCTAGTAGTTTGTTAGCTAGTCCTTCCTCTTGAGCCTAAGGCGGAGCATAGGGCAGAAGTAGTGCTGGATTGAATTTTGCGTATGGATTAGCTTCACATGTTAACAGCGTCCCTCGCCATTCGGTAAACCCACTCCGACTTCAGAGGCACTTGTAATTTATGTCCGCAAGTCAAGAACGAGAGGTCAACATTTGTGTCCAACTGTCCGGTGTAGGGGTTGAACACCTTACCTCTGCATCAGAACACCGGATGTTTAAGAACATGCGCTCTTATCCGTTCGGCCATGCTGACCTAACAACCTGTTTTTACTTTAACTGTTACAAACTGGGTCTTTGTAGGACGTTACTATCAAGCCCAGGTTTATTTTCAAGACAATTTTACATTCAGTAGTTTGTCAATGCTTTCTGAACGATGCATCAAGGTTGAAGACCAACTGACTGGTGCAGGGAACGAACCCACTTCCCCGCTGTTATCTCACCTATTTGTGTTATTTTCTAAGAAGAATGTTTGTTACATGGAAGTAGCTACCACTTGCAAAAGAGTAGAAAAGATAGTTCCCGTTAAAAGTTCCAACAGCGTGATCGAAAGCGCGTACGTGCTTATGGAATAACCTATTAAACATTATCATGTTTATAGTTGGGCAGACAGTTAGAGCATTCCTTTGCTGATCCGGCAGCTTCTGCAGCTTGTCTTGTTCCAGATTTATTGATGTTAACTTTCCTCTGGAGTAAACTAGGTAGACGAAGAGAGGGATCATGCTGAATGTGCAACACATGGTCTCTAAACTCAGCCCAGGCTTTGTGTTATGGAGAGGTATAACTCCATTTTACAAACTATCGTCTGTCAAGACGGCAAGGTGCCAGTCAGTCAGTTCTACTTCACCAGATGAATCCTGATCCGGAATTTTCGGTACAGAACCGCCGGTGATTTGTAATCTTACCGGACTTTTCATCCGGTATTTCAAAAGAATGATAAGCGAGGGGAAAATGTTAACACACATGAACTCAACTCTCTCTCTCTCTCTCTCTCTCTCTCTCTCTCTCTCTCTCTCTCTCTCTCTCTCTCTCTTCTCTCTCTCCTCTCTCTCTTTCTCTCTCTCTCTCTGTCTCTCTCTCCGTGTCTCTCTCTCTCTATCTCTCTCTCTCTCTCTCTCTCTCTCTCTCTCTCTCTCTCTCTCTCCCGTACAAGTGAATATAATAATTCTAAACAGGGCTTTCACAAGAACCAAAACGTCCTGTCGCTGGATTCTGTCCTGTCGCTGGAAACTGTCCTGTCGCTGGAAACTGCCCTGTCGCTGGAAACTGTCCTGTCGCTGGAAACTGGGTATGAGAAGTGTTAAGAACGTCACGATAGTCCTGCGTGCGCGTAGCAATAGGTAGTCAGTATTTATGTCCCATAACGAAGGTCGAGTGTAGGCATTTCACCCTCGCCCGACCGCAATTCAGCGTAATTTCATAACCATTAAATAACGCGCCACAGAAAAGGCTGTCAGTGGAGATGATTTAACAACACCCAGAGAATTATTTGCGAACTTTATTTCAGATATGATGAAGCAAATGATGATTAAAATGAGAGGGGAGGGCACAGAGCACTACCTCCATAGCTTTAAAGACGACCCTGGACACTTCACCATTTAGACCCCTGTGATGAAGGTATTTACATTGTATAGCCCGCCATAGGGGTTATAAAGACTTACGATTCATGTTTCACTGCTATACGCATTAAGATGCCCAACTCCTGTCCACAGCTTCTTTCCCTATTTAGAATTCTCTGTTACTACTTGTATTACGCTCCTTTGTTACCACCGACAGTTGCCGTAGATTGTCTCCGAAATCGTGGCTTGAACCCAGATCGCTGTTGTCCTAAGCGTTATGCTTTACGCTAACACATCCCTTTATTTCAGCTATAGAGTTGATGCGGGCAAACTGGACTCGAAAATGATTGGGCTAAATATGGAACGTCTCTGATACCAAAGGGTTCTTAAGAATTAGCCCGAAAATCTGATTGGAAAAAGGGAGGGATGGGATGGAAAGTGTTCTAAGATTCGTCTGAGAGCTTGTTTGGGCAGAGCTTTGTTGTAATTTGGAGTTATTCGATGGGTGAAGACACAATATAAATCTACTCCACCATCTCCTCGTCGCCTCCCAACACCAATACTGCTTGATTTAGGATAGCAAGTGCGGATAATGAATAAAATCCGTTTTACGAAAGTAACCGTCTAAAGCGACGAAACAAGGCGGGCAGAAAATGATCATATATAAATTATAGGAAAGGAGACGGGCGTAGGGGATGAAGACACACACACATACAAGGAGAGAGGTCACGGCAAGAATATAATATGAATTTAGAGCAGCTTAAAACTGGCGAGGTTTATTTTAGGAGCTGCAGAAGGCACTAAATCATAGTTATTTTTTGCTGATACGTTCGGTCTGTGAAAATCGAATATGATAATAAGCAGCCATTATTTTATATAACTACAGGGAAGGGAGAAGGAGGGCCCACTAAGTGCCTGCTTCCGTGTATGTAAGTAGATTGTCGTTAATATTTCTCTCGTGAACTATGTCTGAAGAACTGCTTCTCTGAAGTACTGAAGAAGTACTGTCTCGCGTTTGTCTTCTTGGATGGCTGCCTGAGGATACATACCCCAGATATTTGAAGACGTCTGTCTCATTTTCCCGAGCGTCGACAGCCAGTTCAAATGTTTCATCATGCGGTTTCAGCAAGATTTTCCATCAATGTTAATATTTCTGAAGTATAGGGATAGCTCATGATGCTTATACTTAACCTGGCTGTGGACTTTGTTCCTGGTAATCGGCCCAAAATACTCAAAGACAAGGACCTTTTCTTACACGCCTTAAGGCTTATTGGCTATATGAAACTGGTCTCATATTTTTGTAATCAATAAGTACTCCGGGGTTTGTGTGAATAATTCCACACTGCTCGCTTTCACTTCCCAAGACAGTTCTTGGTACATATTTTAAGGTGGAACAACTAGGAGCCAAGATCATTTAAAACAAATCCGCCTAGATGTGAATTTGAACCAATGACCACTATGCCGGCTGGCTAGCGTCTGGCCACTACTCTACCCATTCTCCTAAACTGACCGAGTCCGACTGAAACTAATGTGTTATTGTTTAGATGTGTTAGGTCCCAGTGTACTGTGATTCGCATACGACGTGGCATAATTCCAAACATCGAGAGTTATCCGAAACTTAAAATCTACAACATAAACGTCTCTTATGTTGGTTAAGGAATACAAAGGGAAACCATCACATTGATTTCTCCAGAATATGTCTATGGGCAACCTCAACCAAGACTTGAGGTGGAATGTTATGTTCAAGACACTGTAGATTAATCTTCCAACTGAGATGCCCGGGATGACTGGTACCTTATGTCTTGACAGAAAATAATTTGCAAAATGGAGTTATAGCACCCCAAATCACAAAGCCCGGGCTGAATTATGAGTCCATCAGTTGTCCATGCAGCACGGTCCCTCTCTCGGCCTGTCTGGTTTACTCCAGAGGAAAGGTAACACCTGGAACAAGACAAAGTTGCAGAAGCTGCCGGATCAGCAAAGCAATGCTCTAACTGCCCTCGTGTCGGAGCTTCCATCCTAGACCAGTTGCCGACCAAGGTTTAGCGTCTGGTCTGCCCTGCCATGACATTTAGTCTTTAGGTTGCATTTCCTCGCACTAGGATAAGACTTGTAACCTCTCAATTGCGCTTCTCCGCCCAAAGCCGTTGGCACAATGTGGGGTGTCGGGTTTGGTGAACGCCGCCCAACATCCAGGGCTAAACGAAAGCAGGTTGTACCGTCTACTGTCATACAGAAGCTCAGTCATATCTGACCAAGACCTGAAATCACAGTCATGTGCACTTTGTTGGGAAATCCTTGAGGTCACTGAAACAGCACATAAACACATTCACAAGTATCGATTGGCACTCATACACTTAGAAGTAAGGAGACACTGGACATCATGCAGTTCAAAACTATACATTTGGGTATTTGAAGGCCACAGGTTAGACTATGAGTATGCTATCTATAGAGTTCACTTTTTATTTTGTCTAGCATGTCCTGTAGTCTACTTTTTCTTCTCTCAATCTATAAGCGTCAATCATGAGCGCCAAAATTTAACATACTGTCGCAACAATAAGCAAACAGATGAAGCAATCCTTGGAAGCCTCGAAGATGTCGTTTTATAGAAAATATCTGAAAATTCATTGGACAAATTCATTGGACAGCCAAAATGAGCAATCTGGACATTTTGAGGGAGGCTAAGTCACAAAGACAACTTATCACAAACATCAGAAAGAGGCAGCTGTCATATTCCGGCCACCTTATGAGAAGACACACAAAAAAATGAATCATGCTGTGGCAACCGAAAATATGCCTGAAAAGATAGTGGAAGACGGCGAGAGAAAATTCTTGACAGTCCTGCGTCATGGCATGGAATGGAGTCAAAACATGAACTGATCCCTGCCGTTGGTTAGAGGTGACCACTGTAACATTCATTATTCTCATTACAGATTCAAGGAGTATGTTTACTAAGGTGGAGAAAGGAATGTTTCGTATGGAATGGCTAATCTCGCTTCAGAGGTCACAGATTGTGATAATTGTATTTATATTTTGCCCTGGCCATGAGGGAGTGTGGGGGAATGAACAGGCTGATAGGCTGGCAGGGAATACACATCTTTGTGGTAGATTATCTATGGACAAGGGAGAGGTGGTCGTGCGCATGTGGGAGCATGTGGATAAGGCGGGGGAACAGATTGAGAATCGTAGTGGAAAAAAATGAGATTGCGGTGGATCGACAGGGGTTGTGGAAGAATCTCAAAACTTAAAGGGATGACCAGGAGAACTTTCAATCAGATAGCCGTGGGAACAATTAGTAGTATGACTCCTCGCTGGCTGTTGAACGTGGGGACGGAGCGCGTAAGGATGGTCCTGAATGCAGTGATGTCGGTTCTTAGCTCAACTCAATTGATCCTTGCCGTCGGAGATCTCAATTTGAGGAAAAGCGTGATCGCCCACGCCAGCCGGCAAGGCACTTAATGAAGGGCCCCAATCAACAGGCGTTAATCTGCTTGTAATCTGATATAGTATGAGATATTCTGGTCGCTCAGACGGGGTCGTTAATGGAATCGCAGGGTTCGAATGGAAGCTTGTCTGCTGGGGTTTACAGATTGTTGTGTCCACCTAATGCTAGATTTGAAAGCATATTCTCAAAAAATAGTGGGAATGAATATCCAGTCTCTCTGTCTTCCTTGGCGTCTTGTTACACAAGCAATGCTTGAGCACATACACAAACGAATGCTTAAGTCTTACATGAGCAGTAACAAAAGCAATAAATAAAGCAGTGGCTGGGACCTGTTGTGAAGTGCCTAATGTAAAATGCTCAGCGTGAATTGTTTTACTAGCCATCTGTAGAACATGGAGAACCATTTTCGTTATTTGAGTCGAGCTTTCGCGTAGATGCATGTCCTAGGATTATTTACAATAGGTCTTCTTCGGTGTTGTGGTAAGAAACGTGATATGGATAAGGCGGGCGTGTAAAGAATATAATTCTACGTAATATTCACAAACTCGCACAAACGGCGTGAGACCATCAAATAGCCCAATGTCCAACGCCTCTTTTGTCAAAACTGCAATAACTTGCAATCTAGGATTCTTTCTCAACTCCTACTTTTATTCCATAGTTTGCTTGTTTTATTCCGTGTAGCGTCCCAGGGAGAAGGTAAATGTAATTTAATGTTTTTCGCTAGCCTCGCTGCTTGTGCTAATGTCATATTTGATTTCTTCAATGTCTCTTTTACTCCATCTAGCCAACTCTTCCTGGGTCGTTCTCTCCACTTGTATCCTGATGTTCTCACCTAGGACGCTCTATCCGCTGGTTGATCTCGTTCCATTCTAGCTAAATGTGCGAACCATTTAATTCGTTGCTGTTATTCTTTCACTTGTTCTTAGTTTCTCATATGCCTCTCTATTTCTTCTCGGTTTTTCCCCAACTGCGTTTCTTATACATCTCATCATCATCATCATCATCATCATCATCATCATCATCATCATCATCATCATCATCATCATCATCATCATCCAGTGCCTTGCCGGCAGGAGTTAGCCATCATGCCTTTCTACGAACTGTAATCTCCGACGGCATGGATCAAAACGTGTGTTGACTCCATTCCATTCCATGACACAAGACTGCCAAGAATCGTCTCACGATGTCTTCCTCTATCCCTCTTTCCGCAATTTTTTCCGGTTACCACATGTTCCAGGTTTTATCTTCTCATAACGTGGCCCAAAAAAATACAAAACGATGACTGCCTCTTTTCGATGTTTGTGATGAGTTGCAGGACCATGCGATATATTTTCTCTGTATGATACAAGTCTTCAAAATGCCGCTCCTTACATGTTTATTCTTTAAAAATTCCCCTCCCTTATGAATCCCCCATACGGTGCCAGCTTATGCATTCGCCTCTCTGTATCATAGCACGGCACGGCCCAGGTAAGTTGTCTTTGCGACTCAGCTTCCCTCAAAACATCAAGATTGCTTATTTTGACTGTACAATTAACATTGTGCCGCCCTCCCTGACCTAGGAGTTAAACGACTGTCTCCGTAATCCCGTTTATACACATAGGGTAACGCAGCGCGTGAGGATTAGAAGCGGTTCTCGCCGCGTTGATAACTTACGGGATAAGTGAGCCGGCCGCTCGGAAAGCAATGGCAAACTACTGAGCGTAATCTTGCAAGAAATCAACGACAGCGGTAAAATGCTGGTGTTGACAGCGATGTCCTGTACATAGGATATGCGAAAAATAAATGTACATGGTATAATTGTACACTTGTGTGTTTCTAAGACTGTCCGTGTCTGGCACTGGTAACACAGCACTGGGACGAATATAGAATACATCAGATTATTTTCAAATCCATGTTGATTTCTGGATCACCACGCAGCCTAAAGAGATGCTCCATCTTCATGGAGCCCACTGTAAATGACGTGGCCAGTATCACACTGACTACCTTTACATCCCAAAACATTTGTTGGTAACCACTTTAGGCTGAGCAGGTAGACATGGAAGCCCATGTTAGGCTGGGCAGGTAGACATGGAAGCCCACTTTAGGCTGGATAGATAGACATGGAAGCCCACTTTAGACTGTGTAGGTAGACATGGCAGCCCACTTTAGGTTGGTAGGTAGACATAGAAGCCCACTTTAGGCTGTGTAGGTAGACATGGCAACCCACTTTAGACTGGGTAGGTAGACATGGAAGCCCACTTTAGGCTGCGTAGGTAGACATG
>JACEFZ010005785.1:402500-480000 GCA_014155875.1 Cepaea nemoralis | reverse complement strand
CCAAGCATTGATTCTTTCATTCCAAAATCACCGAATAACAGCGTCAGTAAATATGCCTGTCGCTTAGATAAAAAGTCGCTTAAAAGTCGACAAGGGTCGACTTCATTACACGGGTTTTTATCACATATAGCTCAGTCTCTTTCCGCAGCGATCTGCCGAAAGCATTGCCCCAGGAGTCTCCGAAAAAAATGCACTCGTGAACCGAAGGACGCGACTGGGAATCGAACCCACAACCTTCGGAGCTGAGTCAGACGGCTTGGGTACTTCGCCACGGAGCCTCCCAAATATATATCGTTTAACTATGCCTGTTTTCATAGGAATCATTTTCTCCAATCACTCACGAGACCATTCCTATAAGACACTCTAAACTTGTCAAATTAAAACAAAAGCAGTCCCGATGTAGTTTCCTGCCATGGGTCCCTTATATAATAGGACCACCACATTTTGCAGGCCTGAATGCACGCGGCTATAGGTGGCCAAGCTTCCTCTCACTAAGCAGGAGACGAGCCCAGGCGTACAACCCTCGTCCAACCATGCTCATAATATAGGATGTATTTTTAATGACTGTGCAGTATTTGAAAATATTGCCTCTGCAAATACCATCTGCACAGTTAATGCAACATAATAGGTGAATACAAAACTTGGACCGGCAATATGTTCAAACACTGCACAGTCATTAAAAATACACCTTATATTATCAGCTTAGTTCCTTATATACAGGCCCACCAGTCTAATGGTAAACATGCACTTACAAACATATTCTTTTTGTTGTTTTTACTCTTCTTCTTCTTCCCCCATGTTCTTCCTCCTTCCCCTCCATAACATGGTAATATGCATTGCTTATGTTTACAACATTGATTTGACAAAGCAATTTTCCTATGTGAATGTATCATGCACAATGATGCAATGACGAACAAAAGTTGAGTGATTGGAAGGACCGAGTTGTAAGACAGCGCTGCGTGCCCAATTTGTGGTGACCCTTTGAAAATAAAGTTCGTTCGTTCGTTTCTCCTTCTTCTGCTTCTTCCCCTCGTTCATAATCCTCCTTCCTTCCTCTTCATTTTTCATTCCTCCTCCTGCTATTACCGATTCTCCTCGACCTTGTCTTCTTCTTCTTCTTCTTCTTCTTCTTCTTCTTCTTCTTCTTCTTCTTCTTCTTCTTCTTCTTCTTCTTCTTCTTCTTCTTCTTCTTCTTCTTCTTCTTCTTCTTTTTTCTTCTTCTTCTCCTCCTCCTCTTCCTCCTCCTCCTCCTTCCTCCTCCTCCTCTCTCCTCTTCTTCTTCTTCTTCTTCTTCTTCTTCTTCTTCTTCTTCTTCTTCTTCTTCTTCTTCTTCTTCTTCTTCTTCTTCTTCTTCTTCATCCACTCCTCCTTCTTCGACTATGTGATTTTTATATAAAAATAGATAACCCATAACTTTTAGAATAGTATGTGAATTGTAAACAAATGAACGAACGAACAAACTTTATTTTCAAAGGGTTAAGAATTGAGCACGTAGACCCGTCTAACATTCTGTCCCTCTTATCACTTTGCTGTCTTACATTATTTCACTCATACATCACGTGTGAAGCTAATCTTAGACAACAACAGGAAAGGCAGTGAGGAAGGAAATTGGACAACCCCCATGTCACAAATTGCGTGGCCCAGAATGTGTGAAGGCTTAACACTCCAAAGCCATTATATAAGCACAACAATGTTTAACACCCCAACTCCATTGCATACATACAACAACGTTTAACACCCCAACGCCATTGTATACATACAACAACGTTTAACACCCCAACGCCATTGTATACATACAACAACGTTTAACACCCCAACGCCATTATATACATACAACGTTTAACACCCCAACGCCATTGTATACATACAACAACGTTTAACACCCCAACGCCATTATATACATACAACGTTTAACACCCCAACGCCATTGTATACATACAACAACGTTTAATACCATACCGCTATTATATACATACAACAACGTTTAACACCCCAACGCCATTATATACATACAACAACGTTTAACACCCCAACGCCATTGTATACATACAACAACGTTTAATACCATACCGCTATTATATACATACAGCAAGGCTTACCACCCCGGCGCATTTAAATGCATACAGCAAAGCTTAACACCCCAATGCCATTACATACATTTAAAAAGGTTTACCATTAAACAACTATTACTAAACACGACCAGTGTTTTGCAGATACCATGTGAACGGAGTTTCAGGCCGTGAAGTAATTGACACCGAACACAGGTCATACATTATGGACTAACTTAACGGTTGAATGTAAATTGAGAAATACATTACTTTGATCGTCCTTGGGTGATTAAATGCTCATAATATAATAATCTTTTCTTTTATCCATGCAATTACCTGTCACACGAAACATCCGCTTCACATCCTTTCTCCCCTCCTGCGGTTTCAAGGTTAGCTAGAGAATTAAAATTAATATCATGAAAGGCCGGTAAGGCCACAATTTGAAGAGCTCATATAAATAACTCATGTTTTAAGCCGTTTTAATAGCTCGGGCAATTTGAGAAACTCAGTTTTGAGTCGCGCTCTCAGTTTTAGAAGAACAATGTTGCTGTCTGATTAAGCGTGTGAGGCTTTGTGTCAAGTTAGTTATTGGTTGGTTGGCTAGGTGGTTGGTAGGTGGGTTGGTTGGTATGTTAATTGGTTGATAGGTATGTCGAATGGTTGGTTGGTAGGTTGGTTTATAGAAGATTAGTTGGTAGATTAGTGGGCTCGTTGGTTGGTGAGTCGGTAGGTTATTTGTTTGGTTTGTTGGTTGGTTAAACTAGTTGGTTGGTTCGTTGGTGGATTGGTTGGTAGGTTATTTTTTGGTACGTAGGTTGGTTGGTTGGTTGGTAGATTGGTTGGTTGTTTCATTGGTTTGATCGGTCGGTTTATTTTGTCGTCAATTCCTGACTCGACTATGAGGTTTAATTCTTTAATTCGGGTTCACGAAAATAAAAATAAAAACGGGTTCTCCGTGGCGAAGTGGTCAAGCCGGTTGACTCGGGCTATGAAGGTTGTGGCTTCGATTACGGGCAGCGACTTTCGGTTCAGGAGTGCGTTTTTTTCGGAGAATCCTGAGTGTCGTGGCTGGAGCTACGGAGTTTGTGCTTTGTGCGACACTTACCGCGCTGTGGAAAGAGACCGGGCCATATGGGATAAAAACCCGGTGCAATGAAGTCGACCCTGTTGACTATTAAGCAACCTTTTTTTTTAATTCTTTAATTTCGAAGCATTGATATTCAGGTTATTTGTACTGGGACAAATACTGACCAATAAGAAGATTTTATTTGCAACGAGAAAATTAGTGTTGAGGTGCTACATAACATCTATACTTTTGTATGGTTGTGAAGCGTGGACAATGAGCAGACAAGCTGAAAAACATCTGATGGTGAGGTTTCTGAAGAAAATGTAAAGAATACCATGGACATACAGAAAAATCAATGACCAAGTCCTACAAGAAACAAATGAAAATATTAAACTGATTAGAGACATTAGACGTAGACAGTCAACATTTTTGGGACCTGTTATGAGAAGAAATAAATTGGAGAACTTGGTGACAACTGACAAGATCGAGGGGAAGAGAGCAAAGAGAAGGCAGAGAAGGAATTACCTGGAGGACCTGGCCACGTGGCATGGTCGAGACAAGAACACTAAACTGATCCACGACTCAGGTTATCGAGTGAAATAGCGAATCATGGCCACCCACGTTTATCGGCATGGCACATGATGGATGGATTAATGGTTCTGGAAAAAAACCTTGTATCTATTGGAGTAAGGTGTGAGCTTTCTAGTATACTGTCTCCGGGAGTGTGGGGGGAGGGGGGGGGGGGGGGAAGATGGGCTTTCTCTAAGCTCAGAAACCAGCGAGATATGCAGGATCGGTACAGTAATTGTACATCTGATGAATAGCTTATGAGAAGTTAACCAAGTCAGGATTAAGAATTGCACGTAAGGACTGACTAGGATTGGGCCGAAGGTTTGGTAACGTGTCCTCCGCCTGTGCTAGGGATGTGTAACGAGGATTGTTATGGGAAATAAAACGCCTTCATCATCGAACAATGGCGGTGAGCAGCCCAACTCATAACGGCGGAATATTGTGTTCGTGTCTGCTATGGTTTCAAATTGAAGAAAACTGCATAAACAGCATATTTAAGGGAACGGAAATACAGCAGCCGTATAGAACGTCATAGTGGCTGGGGGAGAACAGCTCATTGAAGAAGTTCCAGGGGTTCACTGGGAGGAATGTGGGTGTAGGATCTTGCAGACGCCTCCTAGGGCGTGAGGGTTGGTGAGGTAGGAGAACTGGTGACAAGTCTAGATTCTTGTAGGCAGGTCATGAGAACGACGTTCAGGAAAGAACCTGCTGCTTGATGATGGTGGTTTTAGCTTTATCTGACTAATGGACACATCTTTGTTGAGAACGCGTCATACTTTACTGTGGGGGGGGGGGGGGATACATGCTGTGCAGTGTAGACTGTGGGGGGGGGGGGTACATGCTGTGTAGTGTAGACTGGGGGGGGGGGATACATGCGGTATAGAGTACAGGAAAGATCAACACATTGTACAGCGTAGGGCGGCAAAATACGTGCAGTGTAGTGTTGTAGACTGTTGGGAAGATATTCGCTGTGTACAAGGTGGGGGGAATGTACTTGTTGAACAGACAGACAAAATGCTTTCTAGCTTCTTCATCGCCAAGATATGAGAATTACAGCGAAAGCACAAAGCAACCTGCATTCTTCAGAGATACTTGGCTACTCGGAACGCACTCCGACACAATTTGTAACATGACGAGTGTTTGTGAGTTTTCGGGAGAAGTATTAGCCAAGTATTCTAGTCGTTACTCAGCTGACTAACTGACAGAGTCTAGATGATCCCTTGTGACGACAGGTTAGGAATCTCTCTGTCTTTGTTCCTCATGGGAATGTAGACATTAAAAATGTCACAGACATTGAATACCATAGCTCTATGATTAATAACTCTAAATAGGCACTATTCGAAAGAATACAGATAAGTGGACATAGCTTTTGAGACGCTAAACAGCACGAATAAATCCAGATAATGCACCCGCAAAAACATTTTTGTAGGCCTGCATAAACGGTGTAAGAGGTGGTAAATATTTCGCCCACTTAGCAGGCGACGAGCCTGTGAATCGAAGTCTCGCCCGACCGTGCTCATGACGGGCCCATAAACAAGTACCATGCTTCGGAAAAGTTAATTGCATATCCTGTAAATGACGTCGTACTCAACCCTAGCAGTTTAGGGCTGTTTGTGATGTCTTGGCAAGTTATTTAGTAGTTTGCCATTATTGCCTTCTCAACGACCGACACACATATAATTTATGAAAACCAACGCAAGGCGGTCTGCTGCCAAATCTCCCGCAGCTGTGTTTCGAACTCCATATACAGGATTACGACTATGTCTATACCTGAGTTTTCAGTTGATTGGCATTAGTGGACTTATTTCTCTACTTGTATTTGAAACAGGCTTCCGGCTCGCAGCTTGAGGTTCACGCAGGGAGTGAACGGGTTTATCAGGTTAACTTAAATGCCACGACCAGCCGTGACCATCAGGCATCTACAATGAAACACTGGTTATGGTACAAATGTCGTAAATTTCTCGGCGGTAACGACGAATGTGATCGCTACGACGTAGCCTAACTTGGCGCTGCCTGATCTACAATGAATAAATGACCGGCGGCATCTGCACGCCCCTCGTTTAAGAAAAAGAACACCAGAGGAACTCCCTGCTAATGCAGCTCTCGTGTCGTTCGTAATTCGAATGTTGAGACTTTTACTTTTAAATTTCACAAAGTGCTGGCTATAGATTGTATGGTAATCAGCGTGCGATTTTATGCCCAGGTCAACCGTGACAGACGATAGTAAATCAGATCCGCAATTATCAGTCTGTTTTTCTTTCTCAAGGCAAGTGAAGAGAAGTACCATGTTTTTTTTTTACAAACCGACTTTAGAAGCGATTGCACCGTCAATTCCAACATCTGTCTACAGTATAAATAAAATTAGTGGACCTGCAGTAAAGTTGTGAAAATGTAAACAATATAAAATAACAGCGAAAGAATGCAACTTAATAGAATAAAATTACGGAAAACATAATACGTTGCGGCGACTATCCTTCATCAGCTAAACAAACAAAAAAAATATACACAAAACACAACATACAAACACGGGGAAGAGATTATAGTGACTACATTAAGACACTGATAGTCACTGTAGTGGCTACCCCTTTTTGTTGCATTTTGTGTATTTGTTTGCTGACGAAAGCCAGTCGCCTCAGCGTTCTATGTTTTCCGTAAATGGCGTTCTGTACAGCTGCATTACTTCATTGTATTTTATTTTGTCATATATCTACAGATATAACTCTGTCTTTCCAAGGTAGGTGCTTGATTCACGTACTCTCTTCTAGCCTTCACATAACCTTCTCCTGTCCTGCGCCATTCTTACAGAGCCTATTTCTGGTCCCAAATTGTTGGTTTCAGAACTCACTCTCGTCTAGTCATTGAATCACCCTCTTCTGCTCTCTGTTTACAGCATTAATTTAGCATTGTTTGCTTCTTTTTCTTATTTCACTGGAAGTTAACATTCATATTAGACAACTGGTGTACGAAAGATGCGTCATTGGAAGGTCCGAATGTATTTGCGACCATTTGAAAATAAAGTTTGTTCGTTCGTTCGTTCATTCGTTCGTTTGTTCCATTTGACTGAAACCTCATTGTGACCCAGACACGTGCTATGTTACCTTGTGTTGTTTCCCTTATATATTTGACTGTCTTGTTCACTTCTCTCGAAATGTTTGGACGTCTACATTAATAAACCAGAGCACGTCTGTTTACTCAATATATGACTTGTTCTATCTATTTCTCTTTCCACCAGTAACTTGCCATGTTTACATACTCATTTTGTTACGAATTTTACATGTCATAGAATTAAATTTTCTAGTGTGTTCTTTGGAAGGGGAGCGAGTGGGGGGGGGGGGGGGGGTGTTCATTTATCGTGTGATTATCTGTTTATTTCTACTATGATTAACTTTATATTTCTCTTATGATTACCTGTACACTTCTCCCACAATTATCTATACTTTTCTCCTATAATTACCTGTACACTTCTCCCACAATTATCTATACATTTCTCCTATAATTACCTGTTAATTTCTCCTAAAATTACATACCTTTTGATTACCCGGAATTTTTTAAAAATAAGTACCTGTACATTTATCATAAGCATACCTGTACATTTCTCCTATTATTGCTTGCTGCTTGCTTGCTTGCGTTCGCTGGCTGTGAACTCCAGCGTGAAGTCCTGTATGTCGGATGAAGACATTCTGTTGTCCAACATCAGTGTGATGTCATACCGGACTGAGGTTTGCGTGAGTGTCCGTTGCCCCATTTTTGGCTTATTGGTGTACAGACTGGTGGTTCCTCCCCGTGCAGGCAGATACTCTCCGACTTCGGAAGAATCAGCGATCCTACTGCGTTAGCCAGGACCCAGAAGGGACCTGTTGCCCAGGACGCACGACTAGGACGTGTTAGTAGGTCTTGGCCAGTATAGAACCTGGCCCTGGTGCCTTGGAAACACCTCTGCTCCCCTCTCCTGTGATTATCTGCTTTCTTCAATGATTATCTGTGAATTTCTCATATGATTACCTGTACATGTATCCAATGATTATCTGCACATTTAGACATGCTTTGAAGTGGAACATTCACCTTTACCTGGAGTAGTAATTATATGATTCACGGTGTATAGAGCCAATAACAAAATAAACGTTGGGTATTGAATCGGATGCTAGGCTCCCTGGATCATGTCAGAAAATTAGAATGCCCCGTGTATCTACGATGAGCACGTTAAATATCTTTGTGTCATCGTCTTGCTCATGTCTAGGTATCTGAGCTCGGGTTCACACAGGCAACAATAAACTCCGTTAAATATAATATCTAACATTTATTGTATTTCAATGTACAGTGCGTTGGCGCAGTGGGTTAATAAGCCCGCGCTGGATTGCATATCACAGATAGTGAACATCACCACACATAATTATCATAAACATTCTAGCAAACTATCTAGCCTATGTATATATATATATATATTGGTATCTATTGAGTCCCTCTAAGGCAGGCCCTGTTGTCTCTCTGAAGTCCGTCTGTCCTCTGCCGGTCCACACGTGTCCCAATCCGACACGGGTGGTAACTCTGTCCGAGTTCCTCGTGGACCCCGCAATAGGCGGGCCACATCAGTGTCCACGGGACCATGGACTCAATGACCAGTCCTTCGAGAAGGCTCTAGATTACGCTGGCCTTCGAGTGACTCACTTCTATCCCTTGGGCGGGAGTTGCAGCCCTTTAATTAATATCTATAAATGTGAGGCGGTGACAGGATTCCCCCCTCTCCCCTGATATGATGGTTTGTTATAGGGTAATTAGATCTGCTCTAATTCTGTCACCGAATCACATAAAGTCGGTGTTTGTAGTTTGGTGGACAGTAACCTGGTAACCTACATACTGGCATCAAAACTCATGTATTCTCCCATACACCACTTCTCTGATTTGGTGAAGAGATCACTCTCTCTCCTGTGTCCTTAAAAATGCTTATCTGACCGAAGTTACGTGACGTTTAGTAGTTGTTTTTACAACCCGTCCTTCTCATAGTACCCCACTGATACCAAGACAATTAACCTCTGTATTAAAGAGGATTAACAAGACCGAAGTCCTGGCTAATTAAGTACACCTTCAAATCTTGATTTGTGTGTGCATTTCAATACACTTTTACTCTCGTATGTTGTATAATGCTAAATATGTAGTTACGTTGTTATTTTATCCCCTCAGACTACATGTGTCCCTGTTGGCTTGTTAGTGTGGTGACTAATAAGTTGCTGCTTCTAATAAAGTGATTGCATTTTAAATTGATAGTGTTCAGTTTTAAGTTTTGTGTAAAGTGTATGCTGAATGTGTGGCTTATTTCCAAGCGTCACGAGTTGGGATAACCTCAATCATGAATTACTCCAATGTGTGCAATATATGATCAGGCATTCCAAGTAGTGGTGCTTAGATGTATCCTAACTACTAAACTAAGTATATTAAACTAACTAATAAACATGTATTAACAATTTAGACAAGTAATACAATTTACATGAAAGACGCAGACAAATTAAAATAAATACGTTTTGCGTACAATTTGTCCGCTCAGTATATCGTTCTCTCATTTAATCCATTCACGCTGTCATTCACTCACCTTTCATTCAAAATAGTATTTGGTTAAAATATATAATTAAAGTTGAGGTAAGTGTTATTGCCCTTAGAAAAAATGGAATAGGCGATATTTGCCCTTTAAGAAAATACGTACTTTTTGTACGATGACTCAAAAATGGGTTATAATTTACATAGAGACAATTGTATAGGACGGTTATTTATCCTATTAATGGAACTACCTGTAATATTATGGTAGACTATGTACAAATTACAGGTTAACACATTTTATATACATAATTAATGCAAATATAATACACATTTAGTAATTAATTAATTAAGTAACTAAATCCAACGATGATGTGCGCGTTGTCCTCCTGTTGTTAGCGTGTTGTGCCATGAATGTTAAAGTTAGTATGGCTGTCTCTTGAGTGTTGTAGTCGACGTAGTTCTGTTTCGGCTGTTTGCAAAGTCTCGTAGCAACAGCAAGTATGGATTGTTCTCAATGTCCCGTATAAAGTGTTCTTACAGTATTCAGAGTCAGTTCACTGGTTGATATCATTGGTTGAAACACAGTTAACGTTTCTCGCTCGGATCGTTCTAGAGCTTGGGCACTTGATAGTATAGCTCTTAAAGTATAGCTCTTAAAGTATAGCTCTTAAAGTTTCATGTTCGTGAGTGTCGTAAGTAACCTATTCACTGAGGTGTTATTACTTCTAAATGAAAGTACTCTAGCAGGTGTAGAGTTACACTGTTATATGAAACAGACTAAAATATCACAGTTTCTAGTATGGCGAATGGTCGATGTGCCAAATGTTATTCTACTGGCGCATTCGTTTGCCGTGATAAAAGGTCAGCAATAATGTTGTCGGTGCCTCTGATATGGCGGATTTCGAAGTCGAAATCTTGAAGAAGAAGACACCATCTTTTTAAACGATGGTTTTTCGGTGACCCTTGCTTAAGGACCAACAATGGCGAATTGTCAGTGAGCACAACAAAGTGACTACCTAAGAGGAACTTAGATAATCTTAATACACAAAATAATAGACTTAATGCCTCCAATTCCACTGTAGCATACCGGATCTCTGCCTTCTTTAGTTTACGGCTTACGTAGAGAATCGGGTGTCTCACTCCATCCACTTCTTGCATTAAACATCCTCCTATTGCGATAGCACTCGCATCTGTGGTCAAAATAAAGGGTAAATTTATGTTGGGTAATCGTAAGACTGGTGGATTAGAAAAAATACGTTTCAATCTACACATTGCATCGTCTAAGCTGGTACTTTTACAAATTTTTGATGGATGATCTTTAGTTAACATATCAGAAAAGACTGAGGTAAGTTCTGCCCAATTTGGGATAAATTTAGAATAATAGTTTATAAGACCTAGTAAACTTCTAATTTGTTTCTTTGTGGTAGGAACTTCTAGATTAAGAATCTTGGAAACAATTTTATCATCTGTCAACAATTTGCCTTCAGAAATTCTATGGCCAAGGAAGTCTATTTGTTTATAGCCTAATTCAACCTTGGAAGGTTTGATAGTAAGTCCAAAAAGATAGATTTGGTTGAAGACTTGTTTGAGTGTAAGTAAGTGAGAAGTCATATTAGAAGAATGGATGCATATATCATCAATATAAGCTTGAACATCTTTAATTCCGTGTAATAGTAATCTAGTTAATCTAACAAATGTGGCGGGCGCGTTCTTGAGACCAAATGGAAGATATAGCCATTCGTACAAACCGAGGGGTGTTGCGAATGCTGTTATATGTCTAGAAGCAGGGTGTAGTGGCACTTGCCAATAACCTTTCGCTAAATCAGTCTTAGAAAATAAGGATGATTGAGACATGTTGAGAATGAGATCTTCACAACTATTCATTGGCTCTGCATCCGTTGTGGTTCTTGTATTCAATACTCTATAGTCGATGCACAGACGGATTGTCTGGTCCTTCTTTTTCACCAGGACAATCGGTGAAGAATATTGAGACATAGATTTTTGAATTATTCCATTTTTCTCTAAATCTAAAATTTCTTTGTCTAAATTTGCTCTGTAATGGAGAGGAATAGAATATGGTCTACATTTGACCGGTGTCAGATCTGTCAGCACAATTGAATGTGTTATTTTGTCAGTGCGTCCAGGTTTGTTAGAAAAGATAGATTTATACTCGTCAAGAAGAGTCAAAATGTCTTGTCGCTGTTGTTGTGTCAAAGTGTCAGAGATCTGTATGTCATTTATACTACCGTCGTCAGTCATGATTGGTACTGGGATTTCAGTATTGTCTACGTCTGTCTGATTTATCACAGATGCTACTGTTTGTAAATTGTCTTCAATGTCATTGTCGTCGTCGTCAAGATTAATAGTTGTCAATATGTCGTAGGCTTGGTCGTCGTTGTCGTTATCACATATTGTCGGTAAAGTCCATATGTCTTCGTCGTCTTTGTCGTCATAAGAGTGCGTCGTTAACGATGCTTCGTTTGTCAAGGTGTCATTCAGTTGGGTAATTGTCGTTTCGTTTCTGTCATTAGTTAGCTGCGTCTGCTCACTCGTCTCAATGTCCTGTCTAGCATAGTATGGTTTCAACATATTTACATGGAATATTTTCAACTTTCCATTTAAAGAGATTTCGTAATCAACTTCCGAAATTCTTCTAATAATCTTAAAAGGTCCCTGCCAAGAGGTTGATAGTAAATCTCTTTTGTCAGGTAGCAGTAGTAAAATATCCTGACCTGGATTTAGTACAATTGTTTTTGCACCTCTGTTGGCGTACTGCCTGTACTTAAAACCTTTCTCCTGTAGTGATGTTCTGGCCAGTATACAGGAACGTATGATTTTGTCTCTGGTGTCAGTGACTAAATCATAGGTAGAAATGGGTAGTTGGATATTTACAGGTTGTGATATGATATCTTTGTAAATAGTGAGAGGTCCTCTTGGGTTCGCTCCATACATCAATTCGAAGGGAGAGAACCCTGTGCTTGATTGCGGGACTTCTCTATATGCGAACAGCACCGTTGGGAGGAGTATGTCCCAATCGGCTGGATTTTCAGCTGTCACTTTAGATAGCATATGTTTCAGGTCCCCATTTAGTTTCTCGCAGATACCATTTGCGGCCGGTCGATAGGGACTGGTGAAACATTGCTTGATGCCTAGTAACTTAGTTACCGATTGAGTGGCATTCGATATGAACTGGGTTCCTCTATCAGAAATTATTTTCTCCGGGAAGCCAAAACGGGAGAAAATATTTAATAATATGTCCGTCACATCCTTAGAGGAGATAGATCTTAATGGAAGCATTTCTGGCCATCTCGTACGTACATCAATAAGAGTAAAAATATATCTATTCCCTTTACTTGAAATGTGATTCAACGGACCTACTAGGTCAACTGCCACGATTTGGAAAGGCCTCGAGGCAGTTGTCGTTGATTGGACTTCTGCCGTAGGGTTTTTCCCCTTTTTCACCAGTTTCTGACATATATCACAAGATCTACAAAAGGTTTTTATATCTTGGCAAAATTTTGGCCAATAAAACTGGGTCAGGACCCTAGCCCTGGTCTTTTCGTACCCCATATGACCTCCAAAAGGTGAGTCATGGGCTATCTTTAGAACTTTGTCTCGATGTGCTTGTGGTAACACTACTTGCTGTATCGTGGTCTGCTTTGTTGTGTATAATCTAGTTAAGATATTGTTCTGTAGCCTAAATGTCCACGATGCGTTCTTAGTTAATTTTGGTTTAAGTCCTACTAACTTAAAATATGGTGAAAGTGTAGGATCTGCTTTCTGTTCATTTCCAAAATTAGTGTTGGTAGAGTTTGGTGCTATAATTTCTAGTGACTCCTGCAGTTGGTCGGTGTTGGTTTTATGGGTTGTCTGTCGTGTTATTGCATTTGTGTGTTGTGTGTGTTGTTGCACATCTACAGGCTTGGTACTTGGTAGATCGATAGCATCCTCAATTCGAGGTTTTAATTTGGTCGTATCACTTACAGATTCGACCGCCCCTGCATTGTACACCTCGGTGAATTCTTTCTGAATTACTTCAGTGGTTGTCTCCCTTGGTCTTTTGGCAGATTGAGACAAGCATGAATGGTGTTTCTGTTTAGCATCGCTGTTTGGGTGGTGGATACCGTTTCTATGCTCCCAGTCTCTGATTTGTTTTTCAGAGCACGGTTGTATGTTGGGCAGGTTCCCAAGTATAATATCAGCGACCGGATTTTCAAGGACAGCGCACAATACTCGTCCTGATATGAACGGGGTTCGAATTTCGACAAGAGCAAGGGGGTATTTCTCTATAGTGACTGAGAATGTGCGACAAGTCACATGTTTGTCTGTATAGTCTTTACTGTCTATTAATGTTTTCTTAATCCCACAGAGCCCCCAAAAAGCCTGTCATCGTCTTGCTCATGTCTAGGTATCTGAGCTCGGGTTCACACAGGCAACAATAAACTCCGTTAAATATAATATCTAACATTTATTGTATTTCAATGTACAGTGCGTTGGCGCAGTGGGTTAATAAGCCCGCGCTGGATTGCATATCACAGATAGTGAACATCATCACACATAATTATCATAAACATTCTAGCAAACTATCTAGCCTATGTATATATATATATATTGGTATCTATTGAGTCCTTCTAAGGCAGGCCCTGTTGTCTCTCTGAAGTCCGTCTGTCCTCTGCCGGTCCACACGTGTCCCAATCCGACACGGGTGGTAACTCTGTCCGAGTTCCTCGTGGACCCCGCAATAGGCGGGCCACATCAGTGTCCACGGGACCATGGACTCAATGACCAGTCCTTCGAGAAGGCTCTAGATTACTCTGGCCTTCGAGTGACTCACTTCTATCCCTTGGGCGGGAGTTGCAGCCCTTTAATTAATATCTATAAATGTGAGGCGGTGACAGGAGCAAGACGATGACACTTTGGCAGTTGAACATCGAAAAGTGCAGGCTAAAAGGGCCATCCCCTGGTAAAATGACAAAACTAAACTACCAACCCATATACAAGAATAATTATAGCGTCTGTGATTCGGTATACGGACATGTATTCACTCGTTGTGGCTACAGATTTCATGCACCGCGTTGAGAACTTCACCGTGTTAACTAAGAGCGGATAAATAGCACTTGTGGGCCATCTGTATGCTATGAAAATGATACTTTACAAGCCAGAATCAAATACCTACCTAAGCGTATCCGTCTGTAAAAATTATAATTGCCAGCTCTAACGTTCGCTTCGAGAGGAGTGACGAAAAACGAGTTAGATATTTCTCCGAGCACACAGACGTTTAAAATGTAATGGTCCTAACATTGACACATCTACATCCAGCGCTTGCTTTGCGACGTGCTGGCTTTTATCAATTTAAATTATTCTTTCGTTGGGTTTTTGTTTCATCATCACCATCACCAAGTGCCGTGTCGACTGGAGTGAGCTATCATACGTCTTCACATCTCGTAATCCCCAACATAATATATCCTTTCGAGTGCTGACACCAGTTGTTACCATGACAACAGGCTGTCTCATGCATACTCATTATAACTTGATAACCTGAAGCTGTCTCCATATAAGGCCTTGATTTTAGAGGGTATTCTTTGCTGTAATAGGTTTAAAATGCCAGAGCTTTGACTTAATTGCACCATGTTTTATCCTATATGGCTTGGTCTCTTTCTACAGAGCTTCGGCCCGAAAGTAGTCGCACAAAACACGAAAAGCGTAGCTCCAGCGATGACCCTCAGGAGTCTCCGAGCAATGGTCTCGAGGTATGGTGTCCGCCTCGAGTGCTGGAGGTCCCGGGTTCAGGCCCCGGTTAGGACCAGGATTTATTTAAAAAATCCACCGGGACTTCCAGTAATTTTCCCTGGTCTCTGGGTAGTGAGATCGGAAGCCCGTGTGTATTGTAGCGCACGTAGAAAATCCCTTGGCAGTTGGAAATCGAAAAATAGTAGCCTAACGGCGCTGCCCGGGCAAAATTTCGAGTTAAAAATCTACCAAAAGCATTTCAGGATCCTCGCCGATGCAACGGAGTTCGTGCATTGAGCTGAGTTTCTCCAAACTCAGGTTTGAGTTGGGAGGAAAAACGGAGCACTTATGGGTTAAACTGTGTGCCGTGATGTTGACCCAACGACTAAAACTAAAAACCTAAACTGCACTCACAAACCAAACGACGTAGCCCGGAATCCAACCCACAACCCTCGAACCGCGAAACAGTCGGTGTAACCACTTCACCACGGCGCCTCCAGTCTTTGGCCATCAGCCACTATAAATCATATTGTGATGACACTGATACTGTGTCGTGATTTCAGTCCACGGCCAGTAATCTGTCCCTCCTGGATCGTCGGACTTGTTAGCGGCTCATGTGTGAGTCTTGAAGCTCCGCAATAAAAATTGAAAAGCTTGAGGTCTTAGTTTTATTCTCCATCAGTGTCGTCTGAACAGAGACTAGGTTCTTGAGGTGGGAAACAAGAAGATTTGCTAACCATCGATAAACAGAATGGCAGCCGTTTGCCAAGCCGTGACCAAGAGGTGGAAGGAAATGGAAAATTTAGCTTGGTGCCTGATGTTTATAATCGTTTATCCTATGATTAAAAAAAATAAAATAAACGTAGTATACTTCTTTGCTTTCGTACTGAGAAGTCTAGAAAATTGTGTTATTTTTTGAGATTACTAATAATTGATGTTTAAAGGTTTGTGGCTTTGTAGTCTGTGAATAGGTGTACTCTGTCTCTGTCTGTCTGTCTGTCTGTCTGTCTGTCTGTCTGTCTGTCCGTCCGTCCGTCCGTCCGTCCGTCCGTCCGTCCGTCCGTCCATCCGTCCGTCCGTCCGTCCGTCCGTCCGTCCGTCCGTCCGTCTGTCTGTCTGTCTGTCTGTCTGGCTGCCTGCCTGTCTCTCTCTCTTTCACTCTCTCAGAGATAAGACGGGCAGAATGTTTAACGGGATTGAGTGTCCAATTATTAACGCTTTGAAAATAAAGTTTGTTCGTCCGTTAATTTGTTCGTTATGTCTTTATGATTATATATATATATATATATATATATATATATATATATATATATATATATATATATATATATATATATATATATATATATATATATATATATATATATATATATTTATAAAATCCTCTATTCTCTAGTTTCTACTTCTATGAGCACCAACCAAGGCATGTCTATCTATTTATCATGCGGATATAAAGCCAGAGGAAGATAGAGTAAACGATGGATAATGAACCTCAAGAGTAAAGGACTGATTGTACACAGTGAAAACAACACATCAGGCCCTAGAACGAGACTTAGCCACTCTCCCACCCCAAACACACTTTAACGATAAGTTGAGTCATGAACCGACATCACGGCACTCATGGAATTTCAATAATTGATATGTCTCTATCCTCAACAACCAGCGAAGAGTCTCAATGCTTGTGGTATCAGTTGCAACGAGCGTGAATTTGTAAAGAGTTCACCAAATGCTAAAGAATAAACAATAGCAGTACCCGCAAACGAACTCACGATCAATCACAACCACAATAACAGATCCAAGCCTAAAAGTAGAAACCTTATTTCTATGCTGAGAATTTCAGCTCTGACAATTCCTGCTCTGGAAATAGCGAGGAAGTGAGCTAATCACCCCACCTCATAAACCCAGGAGAAGGATCATATAAAATCTCCAACACGTCGTGCCCTTATTGAATTACCCGCAATGAGATTAGATTTATATCTTGTAACTTTCAGGGCAGTACGACTAACTAACAGCAAAGCTGTCTCTCTTATCGTTTGACTTAGTATAACGCAACAAATGAATTACCTACCCATTTAACTTCCCCTAAAACAAACAATCCTGTCCTATTATGTACCCGGCCTATGTATACAGTTACGTCATTAAACACACATGCTTGGAAACAGAAAGCTTCTGGTCTCAAATGTTTTCACATTTCATGTTTTCTTCCTTCTGTTAGCTCATCCAGATCGTGGATGTAAATCCCTATGCAATTAGCATGCAGAAAAGTAGGATGCAATCTTTGCCAAAGGCGCGTAGACGTGATCCTGTCTGGATTCCTTGGATGATACCAGATTGGCTTGTCTTACTGGTACGCGCTGATCAAAATAATGGCACGGACGAGGAACACGTTTGGTTTTTTTTTTTTTCCTTAACTCGCAGAGCTAGGCCAATAATTTGGAGGCCAAATAACATGCAATTAGAGCGCATTAATAACAGACAAGGTGCTTTAATGCTGAGGTTAAGATCTTCAGCCATGTTTATCTGGTGACGGAATGCGATGTTTAACTTCTTGAGAATGGGGGAACCTGTGAGGGCATAAAACAAGCCAAATTAATACAATTAACGTTAAATTTGCCACTTAGAGTGCGAGGTATAGCGCGTACGGAATGGAGCCGGTAGCAGAATATACACGTAACAAAAATAGCCATTGCTGGGGAGCTCTGGCCTTCAAATAGAGAAATTGAATACATTGACGTGTATTGATTCGCACTCATTGAAGAAAAGTAAAGAAGAAGACATTTTAAAAAAAGTTGAGCTGTACGTCCTTTACAGACCGTTGCAAACAACCCCAGCGTTTATTGACTGTTTTTAATTTCATCATCACCTTGTGCCGTGTCTTAATCCTAGGTTGTCGTTTTCGTCATCTCACACCATGTTCCAAACCTTCCAGATATTTACTTCTCTTCCTTCCCCGTGTTCTGTTCCCCTCAATCTTGCCAGTTGTCACCAAGTTCTCTAGATTATTTCTTCTCATAACGTGCCCGTAATATCTTCCCCGTCTACGTCTAATTTCTTAAAACAGTTTGCGGTTTTCATTTGTTTCTTCTAGGACTAGTCAGTGTGTTTTTGTTTGTGATTTACTTAACAATTTTAGTTCAGTAGTTTCCAATTGTTAATCCGAACAGCCGACCTTTTATACCATGAAAATCAACACAAAGAGGTCTGCTTCCTAATCGCGCGCAGTTGATTTCAAACCCTCAGCTTGGTGTATCGGGGAATTATGAAACTATCTCCTAGGCGTAGACGGCAGTTAAGAGGCACTCTAGACAATCATCATCATCATCATCATCATCATCATCATCATCATCATCATCCAGTGCCTTGCCGGCTGGCGTGGGCTAGATTGCCTCTCCACAAATTGCGATCTCCGACGGCATGGATCAATTCGTTTGTTGATTCCCTTCCGTGCCATGGTACTAGACTGTAAAGAATCTTCTCATGATATCTTCCCTTGTCTCTCTTTCTGCAAATCTTTCCGGTTTCACGACATGTTTAAATATTTGTGTTCTCAATATACAAATTGAAATCTATACAAACACATGGTGTCGAACCTGCCTGCTCACAAAAATATAAGTTCCCTTAGCGAGCCTGTGTTGTCAGTTGGAAAGGATGTGTTCCAATTACGGTGTCACTAGGTCATTATCACTCCGTCCGCTTTTACTTTCAAAGACATATTCTGGTCCTAGGATCGCTCTTGGAGTACAGGGGAATGTAAAAAATGAAACCATGACCACGGGACTGGGAGGCCCTCATCTAGCCACTACTCTACCGCGGCTTACAATGATAGTGGCTGTAGAAATATAAACAGCATATCACTAGTTTCACAACAACATGTAAGACCAGGATTTGGTTGTACGATGCTAGGGATGTCACGAGAGTCAAGGCACAGATGTATGGGCCAGGGTGTTATCTGTTATATTTTGAGGTATCAACCTTGCACTCCTGACAAGTCATTAGGCGCTCAGATCCTCCTCTCCAACATATGTGTCAGCGTCTGGCGGCTAATAGTGCCAGTTCTGTTGTTGATTGACAAGGCCCCTCATTCTCCCGATGTGCCTCTCATGTCTGGCCGTAACAGTTTGTACTCTCGAGTCTTTTATTCTGGACAACGATGTGGATTCATTAGCGTAAAAGTTCTCCTCTCTCGTCATCTCTCTAAGGGCATTAATAACATCGGCACGATCCACGGGCTGGTCATCTGCAGGGGATGCAGGGGATGCAGAGCCAGCAAGTTTATCAGCTCGTTCAAGTTCCTCAACTCCCGCATATCCGGAACGAACATGCTGTACCATGTGTGAGTTATAAGACTCGCAAAGGTAAACTGCCACGTCTGGTGAACTTTATGCCAGTGGCGCAAATGATGAAGTTAGGTGAACCGATGTGAACACGGACTGAGTAATGTGAGGAAGGAAGCACAGGACGTGAACAAACATCGTTTTACAAAGATCGCTTTACACAGACCGCAGACAAGAGTACAGGTAAAATAGGACGCTACGGCGACGAGTCTTCATAAGGGAACAAAAGTAACAACAGACAAAAACAGAGAGGACACTTCAAAAGTTACTTAATGTTACAATACAATATGGTCGGCATATTTATCAAAATTATTGATGTTTGCAACGTTTCCATTTGTCATTGTCTCTACCAGATGCTAAACAGATAAATATTTCTTTGTGTTATATGCCATGTGTGTTGTTTTTCATTGTTCCGTTAATAAAAACTTCGGTCGACACGTTCGCCTGTATCTGTGTGTGTGTGTGTGTGTGTGTTTTCATTTAACGATATTCACAATCATGCTTTTTGTTACGACATTGACTCTTTTCTTACAAATCTTACTCGGATTGTGACTCTGGTCTTAACTTTAGGGGTAAAGATGCGATATTTAACTTACCTTTTGTTTACGTTTCCTCTCATTGAACTCAAGTGTAGTCCATATACGTGCTACTATTTCTAGCGCACTGGACTGATGTTTGCGTGTGGATTAGCTTTCTCTATTACCAGTGTCTCTCGTCATCAGGCTCTTACTTCTGAAGACTGTAAGAAGATTGACAGTACACGAGGCAAAAGACTATGGACAGAAATGATGGCCATTGCCTCACGGCATGGACTGTAAGAAGATTGACAGATAGTACAGGAGACAGAAGATTGTGGACAGATATGATCACCAACCTCACACGGCATGGACTGTAAGAATAATGACAGACAGTACAGGAGACAGAAGATTGTTGACAGACATGATCACCAACCGCACACGGCATGGACTGTATGAAGATTAACAGTATACGAGACAGAAGACTGTGGACATGTTGACCACTTGCCACACGGCATGGACTGTAAGAAGATTGACAGATAGTACAGGAGACAAAAGATTGTGGACAGACATGATCACCAACCTCACACGGCATGGACTGTAAGAAAATCCTAGCATGTAAGAACTTCGGAATGTTAATTACTGGGAAACATATGCACTGACATGTTGCAGACTGGTTAAATTCTCTTTGATGTGGCATTTAGGAAGACATGTTTTTCTTTGTAATTACCGTTACGTGCTAGGCTAACGATATTCTTTCTTGGGCATCCTCCATTCTCCAGTCGTAAATAGTAAATACTTGTTTTTAAACATCGATGAATCACGTACAGATTGTGTTCTTTCGTGATATAATGAGAAGAGAGGCATTGGAGAACATCGTGACAACGTAAAAGATCAATGAGAACAGAGAACATACGTGACAACTGGAAAGATCTGCGGTATACGAAGGAGAGCCAACTATAGAGAAGTGATAATGGATGATCCAAGACGATATCGTAAAATAATGTCATCAATAAGCATGATCCAGAAAACCCCGAACTGAGATCTGTGTGGAAACATGCATTCCTACGCCAATCTGCAAGGCAGAGATAATAATGAATCACATTTATAATGCGGGAAATCGACCAAACTGACATATGCACATTAGTGCGTATCATCCACTTTCAAGACAGGATCAGGTTATCATATTTAGACTGCCGATGTGACACCACAGTTTGAACTGCATCATTAAACTTGGCACCAACCTAGGAAAGTCTATCCTAGCGTTAGGTCATTACTGTAGTAACGATCGGAAACACGGAGAATAACTAACACGATTACAATTAAATTACAAACATATAATAATTTTTATTTTTTAAAAACTAATTTGTCAATTTGTAAAAAAAAAAAAAAAAAAAAACTGTCAACCATTGGCTATAGTGCCTAGTGGTGTATAACAGGGGGTCTTGAGCCTGAGGAATTAAGGCCACATGGCTAGTGCATTCGCCTTGAACTGTGCAGGTTGGGGCTTTCATTTTGCCGTGGACAGAAAAATAAAAATCCACACATCGGACCACTTGAAGGAGAAGCCGGCATTTTAGCCACTCGGCCAGCAATATTTTTGCCTGTGTACAACAGATGGACTACAATGGATGACATGACCACCATGTTGGAGTTATATATAACAAGTTATATGTAAAACACATATATAAAACTACAAAACCACCAGTGAATCCAGAGGTAAAGAAACAACACGGGCGCTAGATAGGACAAACATTGAGATAAGCTAAGAATAGTATACCTTGAGAGACAATTTTCTGGCATCCTCATGACAACAGGAATAGAGGAGGACCCAAAAACACATGGTGAAGGGAAGTATAGACAGAAATAAATCATATGAGATGACACTGGTGTAGCTGCATGGGGCAGCTCAATATGACGGTTTTAATCAGTTTATTGAGAACTTGGTGACAGCTGGCAAGATAGAGGGGAAGAGAAAATGGGAGGGCAGAGAAGTAAATACCTGGATGGTTTGGCCATGTTGTGTGTTCGAGACAAGAACACTGAGCTGATTCACGACTCTGGTGATCGAGGGAGGTGGCAATACATGACCGCCCACGCTTATCGGAATGGCACATGATAATGATGAATTTACGTCCCCTAAGTCAAGGACGGAGAGTCAGGTCTTAGTCAGATGTGACTGAGCTACCGTATGACAGTAGACGGTACTACCTGCTTTCTGTCAGCGCCGAATGTCGGGCGGCGCTTACCAAACCCGACACCCCACATTGTGCCAACGGCTTCGGGCGGAAGAGCGCAATTGGGAGGGTACTAGTCTTATCCTGGTGCGAGGAAATGCAACCCAATGACAAAATACGTCATGGCAGGGCAGACCAGGCCCTAAGCCTTGGTTGGCAGCTGGTCTAGGATCGAAGCTCCGACAGGCGGACAGTTAGAGCATTGCTTTGCTGATCCGGCAGCTTCTGCAGCTTGTCTTGTTCCAGATTATAGGTGTCAACTTTCCTCTGGAGTGAACTAGGCAGGCCGAGAGAGGGATCATGCTGCATGGGCAACACATGGTTTCTTTATTTTAGCCCAGGCTTTGTGCTATGGAGAGGCAATAACTCCATCCCTGGTCTTAACCGGTCTCGGAATCAAAGCGAGAGGCAACTGTTACGGGTTATAAGTCCTTGTCAGTTGGCGTAGACATGGGGCGCCACGCGTTGCCTCTGACGGTGGGAGACACCTACAGGTGTCACTGATCAGCTGCCGCCCGCCTCAAGCTGGGCAGCCCCCAGCCAATTGGGTGCTGATCCACCACAGCCTGCCTGCTTCAATGGGTGCTTGGGGCTAGGACAAAATCTGTATCGCAGGCTGTAAAACCAATGCACCAGGTACTAATAAAAAGAATAGAAACCTCAAGCTACGGCTTGCAACCTGGAACGTGAGAACCATGTGTCCAGGATTTTCCACTGACTTGACAAATATTGACGATGTGAGATAAACGGCTGTGATTGATGCTGAACTCAATCATCTTAACATTGTTATTGCTGGCTTGCAGGAGACTCGCCTCGCTGAGGAAGGGTCACTCAGGGAAAACAATTACACCTTTTTTGGAAGGGAAGAGGGCAGGCAGAAAAAAGGCAACATGGTGTGGGCTTTGCAGTGAAGAATTCTTTAATGGGAATGATTGATATCCCAGCTGGAGGTAATGAAAGATTATTATCACTGCGCTTGGCAACCTCTTGTGGATTTGCCACCATTCTCACTGCATATGCACCGACACTCGCTTCCTCTGATGATGTGAAGGATACGTTCTATGAGCAGCTAGACTCTGCGATCAAGGCAGTTCCAAAATCCGACTACATTTATATGCTCGGTGATTTCAATGCTCGTGTGGGCAAGGACTCGAGTTCATGGCCAGTGTGCCTTTGAAAATACAACATCGGTCGCATGAATGATAATGGGCAAAGGCTGCTGGAGCATTGCACTAGAAATGACCTATGTATTACAAACTCCTTTTTTAAAACAAAAGAGATGCATAAGGTCACATGGAAACATCCAAGATCCAGCCATTGGCATCAGCTGGACTTCATTATCACACGGAGACAACATCTGAACCATACATCATTAACTCGAAGTTACCACAGTGCTGATTGTGATACAGATTATTCTTTGGTTGTTGCAAGGGTTAGACTGAGACCAAAGAGAATCTACAAAGCTAAACACAAGTCTAGCCCCAGGATTAATATTACTAACACTCACGATCCTGGAAAGTGCTTTGAATTTCAACAGCAACTTGAAGACGCTTTCAGTGATACATCAGAAAATTGTATAGTGAATGATAAATGGAGTAAACTTAAGGAAACTATTTATAAAACAGCGGTAGGGGTTTACGGCACTGTGGATCATAAGAGGCAGGACTGGTTTGCGGTAAACAGCCAGATACTGCAGCCCTTGATTGATAAAAAGAAGATAGCTCTCTTAAGAAACAAGGAAAGACCAACGCGTAACACTCTGAGTGAGCTGAAGCAAGCGAGGAAGGATGTACAAAAGGCTGCCAGGCAGTGTGCGAATGACTATTGGATCAAGTTATGTGAGTCCATTCAAATCGCAAGTGATAAGGGAAACATCAGAAGCATGTATGAAGGGATAAAGAAAGCCTGTGGTCCAATGATCAAAAGAAGTGCACCGCTGAAAACCTTGACTGGAGAAATCATCACTGATAAGAAACAGCAGATGGATAGATGGATCGAGCACTATTTAGAGCTTTACTCAAGTGAGACCAAGCTAGCGGATGATGCCCTCAATGCCATAGAGGCCCTGCCAACTCTTGACCACCTGGACACACTTCCCACTATAACAGAAGTTAAGTGTGCTATAAATGAGCTTGCATCTGGCAAGGCTCCAGGTAAGGATGGGATTCCAATAGAGGTAATCAGGAGTGGGCAAGACACACTCGCTCTACAGATCCACCAGCTAATAGAGCTATGCTGGCGAGAAGGACAAGTCCCACATCATTTCAAAGATTCAAACATCATAACGCTGTACAAGAACAAGGGAGATCGGAGCGACTGTAACAACTATAGGGGTATCTCACTTCTGTGTATTGTTGGGAAAGTATTTGCCAGAATTGTCCTGCACAGACTTCAAGTCCTGGGAGATCAAGTCTACCCCGAATCACAGTGCGGCTTCCGTCAGAACCGGTCTACCATTGATATGATATTCTCATTGCGACAGATGCAAGAATAATGCCGGGAACAAAATCAGCCACTGTTTATTGCCTTCATCGACCTCACAAAGGCATTCGATTTGGTCAGTCGTGAGGGTCTGTTCAAAGTACTAAAGAAGATTGGCTGCCCACCAACTCTTCTGTCCATTGTGGAATCGTTCCTACACAGGCATGAAGGGTATAATCAAGTTTGATGGCTCAACTTCAGAAGAGTTTGAAATCAAGAGTGGAGTTAAGCAAGGTTGTGTACTAGCCCCCACCCTCTTTGGGATATACTTTTCACTTCTACTGAAATATGCCTTTCGTGATCAGGATGACGGTATATACATTCACTCACGCTCAGATGGTGGCCTCTATAATGCTCAGAGATTGAAGGCCAAGACCAAAATTAGCAGGGTACTAATCAGAGAGTTGCTTTTTGCGGATGGTGCTGCGATTACGACCCACTCTGAGGAATAATTACAACATCTACTATCTGCATTCTCCAATGCTTGTTCTGAATTTGGTTTAACAATTAACAAAAAGAAGACACAGATTATTTCGCAAGGTGCACATGGTGTACCATCAATCTTTATTGACGACGCTGAACAGGAGATAGTAGACCATTTTACATATCTAGGATCAGAGGTAAATAGCAAATTATCCCTCGATCAGGAAATCAACATCAGGATTGGCAAGGCAGCAACAACAATGAACATGTTAGCAAAAAGAGTCTGGGAGAACAGGAAGCTTACTGCCAAAACAAAAGTCCTCATCTACCAAGCCTGTGTCCTTAGTACTCTTCTTTATGGCAGTGAAACCTGGACAACTTACTCACGCCAAGAGAAACGTTTAAACAGCTTTCATATGCGGTGTCTGCGAAGAATACTTGGTATTAAGTGGCAAGACAAAATCACAAATACTGAAGTATTGGAAAGATCAGGTTGTGTGACAGTGTATTCCATGCTCAGTCTTCGTAGACTTAGATGGATAGGACACGTTAGGAGGATGGATGATGGTAGAATACTGTGGCATAACCGCTAACCACCATTATTCAGTTGACAAGAATTCAAGCCAAGAAGAGGAGAAAATATAAAACAATGGAGTTTACTAACGCAAACTGAAACCAAACCTTTAAAACTTAATGCAACATCAAAACTGGAACTGGAACAAGTGACAGATGACGTCAATTCTAGGAAACATTACATCAGCCCAAACTCAGGAGATCATTGGATGAGAGCGACACGTGACAACGCCTCTATTCGGAAACCCACGTAGAATATGTTAATCGCGCACTCTTCCTAAAACATGCCTGATGAACAGACGTGAAAACTAGTGTGACCAAATTTTCAAATAGGGACGGCAGAATGTCTGGATTCCAGGTAAGCTTGTTAGTCCTTAGATTGAACTGATGACCAGATGTATCAAAGGCCCAGGAATGGTATCCAGTGTTTGTAATGTCAATTGAAATATATTATTATAAATTAAAACCTCTGAAGTGAAAAATGTTTGACTGTTCCATTCTGACGACGCAAAGCCGATTCCCGGGCTAACTGACAATCTACTACTCTCTTCGAATACTGCAATCTCTGATATTCTTAAAGATAATTATTAACTTTAGGAAGTGCATAATAATACTACATTCTATTCTAAACAACTGTATGAAGTGATGATTCTCAAGCAATCTTGTGCATTTCGTCAGAAACACTGCTAAAAATGCTATCACTATCTACAGCTAAAATGACAGTTCGTGTACTAGAACAAGTGCCTTGTTCTAAAACAGACTTATCTATGTCTATTTTCAATTTAGAAAGCTGAAAGATAAATCAATCTTTCCTTTCTGCTTCATCTATTGAATAAATAGGGTTTGATGGAATAAATATTTATATTTATGTCACAATTTAATTAGATAAGGGCACTTATGAACTGCATTACATCAGAAAAGTTGTGCTTCGCGGAACTCCACCACCAGAAGTTGACTTAACTCATTACTCAACACAACTTAACAAACACAACCACACACCACCCAACACTCAACACAACAACAACAGCTAATGGGAAAGGAGTTATTATACACAGAAGAAGAAGTTGGTTAGTTGGGAAAACACAGAGAATTATTTATACACACTACAAACACAATTGGGTGATAGAAATGTTATAAATGTATGTCATTTATTTACATGCATCTTGACACTTCCTCAATCTTGTCACTGTGTTACTGTACACGTCTCACTGACCCCAGGTCCAATTAGAACTTACATACAGCAGGAACCAACTGAGACAAGGAGTACACAGTGTGATAAACTCTGACCACCCCAAATTAACCCAACACTAGATTAGAGAAAAGAAGAGAGGGAGGGGGGAGAACTAGTTCCTACTTCAGGAATTTAGGTTTTTTTCCGACCTACTTCTAGAATATTGTATTGGGAAGATTGTATATGTTTATGTGAATCTTACACAGTGAAATCTTGGTGGCAACCCAGTTGGCAACCCACAACCAACCAGCTGGCAACCAACTGACCAACCAACCAAACCAGATCCCAGAGAGAGAAAGAGGTGACCCACACTTGAGATGGAAGAAGACTTGGTCATGGGCAGAACTGTAGTGGATCCATCAGTCAATGGACCCAGGCTTATCCAAATTTCCCATCACAAGGGTACCTTTCTTTTAGGAACACACAACACTCAGTTTCAGGAACTGATACATAAATGTTGATTTCACTATCACCACACTTAACATGTACAACATTCAATTGTTTACCATGTTTTCACACTTGTTGACATCATGTATATTGATGCTTATTTATTGATGGTTTGTAACATTGGTCCTATATGCATTTTTCTAATTTATCTTGTATAAACCAACATAGAAAATGTATGTAACAGGCCAGAAGACACGGGCCCATTCAATAAATAATTAACTGTCACTGATCTTATGTTGATTATTTTGTTCAACCTATCTGTGATTCTCCATCTTATGTGTGTACACCTGTTGTCAGGATCTATTGAAACTTGGTTATGTGTTTAATTGTTTAAAAACAAATTAACTCATGAAGGAATATGTAATTGGGAGAGACTCAAGATCTATCAACTGCTCAACATCGATGCTTTCTTAATATAAATCAGGCTGAGAGAATTCTCCAGACTTTCCTCAGATTTGATAAACAAAAGGGGGGCTCAAGAGCTAAAAGGATCCTTGGAGAAGGGGCAGATTCCCAGTTAGTATATTTTATTCTCACCAGGGCCATAATCTATATCTCCTAGACAAAATTAAATAAGACGAGGCCTGCAGATAACTCGAGGGTCATATTCTGGGGTTATTGAAGACAGAAGAGGATGGGGCCCAACTTCTTTGATTAGAAATGGGGCATGCACCACAGTGATTTCCCACTCCCTTCAAAAATATATGACAAATACCAAAGGACATCTTTTTTGGTGAATTACAGACGGGTAGGAGATCTCAGGGTCGGCCTCTACTACGATACAAAGATGTGTGTAAGCGGGACATGATTGATACAGGCATTGATAATGCACATTGGGAGCATGTCGCCACTGAACGTTTTGCATGGAGGGCAACTATCAGAAATGGAATAAAGACAACGGAGAAAATGATTGCAGATAAAGCACACACAGAGCGTGAGAGACGTAAGATGGTGCAAAATGGTGGAAATGACCATGTTTTCACATGCACCTACTGTGGCCAAACATTTGCAGCAAGAATTGGCCTTACCAGCCACACTCGCCACCGCCATGGATCGTAGTTATTAAGCCTTTTTGGAACCAGCTACCTCGCCATCAGCAAACCGGAAATTTAAGAGCGAGAGACTTTATCCATGCTGAATTAGAAGTGACATTAACCTGAAACTAACTACTGCTTCCTCTAGACCAGGGGTGGCCAACACGAGGCCCGCGGGCCGCATGCGGCCCGCCAGGAGTCATGTTGTGGCCCGCGGAGTGGGAAGCGACGATGTGGTCGAAGCTGTAGCAGACTTGCTTGTTGCCTTTAATTTTTTTTTTAATTAGGTGCGTGGCCCGGCAGGAAATATTATTTCTGAAATTTGGCCCGCCTGCTGTAAAGGTTGGCCACTCCTGGTCTAGACAATAACATCCAGGTCTGAGTGAGAACGTAGGGGAGGAAGATTCTACGCGAGTAAATCAATACCCTCCGACCTACCACATACAGCGTCTGTGGTGAAGGGCTAACGAACGCAATTCTCAACTCCGCATGCAGTGTTCCAAATCTGCTACAGGCGATTTGGAAGCAGACCGCATTGCGTCTATTTTAACAATGGTTTGAGCATCGGTCGTTCACTAACATGTGGCAAACCAGTGAATGTAAACTTGCCTAGTCAATCACAAATAGCCAACAAACTGATAGAGTTGATTGCCACGTCTAAAGGGCATGCATCTAATATATTTTAACACCCCACCACAGAAATGCTCCAATTATCTTTTAAATCACATTTCCTTTCTGTAAATGACTCATCTCTGGTGACCTTGATATTTCAACTCTCAAGCTAACATTGTTTTTCTCCATTTAATTCCCAAACAATAATTGGTTAAAGAAAGCGCGGGATTAGCGTCACAAAGTGCGAAAAAACAAGTCATTCCCGTGTTTTGACTTCTTTCTCGACAACTGGAGTATCAACAGAGATATAAGTAAGCAACCTTTGACAGTCGGATCAAGTGGAAATGTGTCTTGCCACTAGGCAACTTGTCGATCAGGGGCGCATAATTAGGCTGATATTCTCTAATGAAGCAGGCAGGTTTGGGTTGTTGTTACTGTTGGAAAAGTTAGGTAAGTTTATTTGGACGTCGAATACACGCCAGTTTCTTCGTTTCTGCCTTGCGGTTTTAATGGAGTGGATGATTCACATCTATGCGACATGAATGATTGTAGGTGTTCATTAGATTACTATTTTTATCAAAATCCTTATTTCTTCTTCTTCTTCTTCTTCTTCTTCTTCTTCTTCTTCTTCTTCTTCTTCTTCTTCATTTAAGACACCTAGTATAGTATAGGCCCATCATCACGCAAGCCAAGCCCTTTATAAATCAGTCATGGTTGGCTGTATATGAATTGATTTGTATACGGTGTGGTGTAGCAGCCTCTGATCAACCCTCTATAGTCGCTTTTAACGATTTGCACCGGAAGTTTCCAGTGTTACTCTTCTTTACTTCTTTTGGCACCCGGTTACGAGGCACATTCACATTACTGTTATGCGTGGCTTAATCTTTGAGACAACAGCATGATTAGTGAGAGGATCAACCAGATATACATCGCTCCAAATATGGCTTTTCACATACATGCAACCCATGGAGACGTCGCTCGGAGTGCCCCCTCCGTTTCCCTGATGATCATGGCAAACCACTGGACGCCTTCCGTGAAGCTGCAAGCTCAGGGCTGGTCGGAAAGATATGCCAGCTTACTGACTGCAGACTCACGAGTCGTCTAGAGGGAAAGAGGGTGTGTACCTTTTTAGGTCTTCGCCCAGCTACCTTATAACCGTGGCTAAGTAAGTGGTCAAGTCATCTTTCTCGCGCCACGAAGATTGTGGTTTCGATTTCGGGCTACGTCTTTTGGTTCACTAGTGCATTGTTTTCGGAGGCTCCTGGGGGTCGTCGCTGGAGCTACGGAGTTCGTACTTTGTGCGACGCTTTGGGCAGACCGCCTTGTAGAAAGAGACTGAGCCATATGGGATAAAACCAAGTGCAATGAAGTCTATCCTCTGGACTTGAAAAACTTGTTTTAAAGTCTTTTACCGTATAAAACAAAAGTTTGTCAACAGAAAGAGACACACAGATACAAGTGAATGTTTCGATTAAAGTCTTCATCGTAAAAACAATGAATCATCTTTAGCAAGAAAACTGAAATATCACAATCTCAACTAAGTTCTGTAAATGTCAGTTCTTTAGCTGAGTATTTGTCATTGTTGATAAAGACTTTGGACGAAATGTTCGCTTGTATCTGGATAAGGCTTGTACACTTCAAGTTGCGCCCCTCCACTCGAAGCCGTTGACACAATGTGGGTTATTGGATTTGGTGACCTCCACCAGCATTCGGCGTTAACAGATAGAAGGTAGTACTGTCTACTGTCATACGATAGCCCAGTAATATCTGACTAAGGTCGAGGCAAGTAAACTTTAATCCCTGTAAGATACTCCTAGACTACCTGGTCACTGTCTATGAGGTCTGCCTGAAGTGAACGCCCAGAGTAGCACATTAATAAACACAACTGTACTGATTGGCGTGCCCTGAAGGAAAAGTTGATAAAAACGAAATGGGAAATCTTAGTTGACACTGTAGACAACATGCAGTTTGTCATCTAAAGTCTCATAGGAGAAAAGAACCAGCCACATTAAAGGGGAGCATTGCTATGTTTTTCTGCATTCTTTTTCCGGTATAAAATCACCCGATTTTTCGAGCAAGAGACGGTTGTCACATTTAAAAGTCTTTCTGGACCTTAACGTGATCACTATAACGCCGATTGTCTTTATTTCCTATAACTTTTTCTTGTACGCATTGTCAGCTAGGTCGATCTGCAGGATCAAAGCTATTTAAACAAAACAACAACTGTCACGGTTCGATTAACACATTATGTTTGGTTATATTTGGTTGATATTGACACCGTGGTTTATTTTTCCAATTTGGCTCGCTCATCTTTGTAGGACGCAGATTGTTGTGTTTAGCCATGCGTCCCAAGTTGTTGAATGTACCACCATAATACATTAGAACTGCACTTGTAATCGTAGAATAACTTAACTCATTACTGTGTTGGTTGAGTCTGAGAGACAGACTGAATATAACTCTTTCATTTCACAGACCCCACAACGATTAACACAACTCCACAATGAACTCAGCACTCCATGGCCTTATATTGGATCATGGCTACACCAATCCACATGAAGATAGGATTCGCCATTATAATCACCGAGCCACAGATATGCACACTGGGGGATTCAGTGAACATGCTCAAGAAGGTACAGACTGGCATCATAAGATACGAGTGGCTAGACACACTGACCACATCACAATTAGTCCAGTTAACTTTTATCTATCTACCGGGGCACTCAGGCGAGGTAAGGGACGAGCCTATTGGTTGGCGAACATGGTGATGATAGAGGTGAGAAGAGCAATGGATGGGCCAGACATCACCAGAGCTGTAAAAGACGCTGGACGAAAAGGTGAATTTAAGGTAACCTGGGAACCTGCTTCCTTGTCCAGAGTGAGGGAGATGGGAATGAAACTTGGAACCGCCAGACATAATCATGTTATTAAGTTTACAAGCTGTTTGATTAACGAACACAGACCTCGTATGATCAGTCGATATATGCTGGTGGAGATCTTAAGAGGGTGATCGAAGCACCTAAGGCTCTGTCCGGAGTGTGATGATGATGATGATCATTACTAATCGCTAATCACAACCACCGGTTAAGCCGGTAAGCAAGCTTGGTAGTCATAGAGCTTTGGCAACTTCCCTTATACACAATCTAAACCACTGAACCACTGTAATCGGAAGCCAAAGTCACGTATGTTTACAACAGTTTGACAGTTGGAGTTTTTAGTTAAAGATTTTTCTATGGAATGGGAAAGCTAGACTCTCGCCCAACCCTTCGTCGTCGCCTCTAACGACCTGTATGGCAGTTACAGTGTGGTACTTTGCTTACCTTAAGGGTCTCGGTAACACACGGACGGGATCCTCCTTGGTCGCTTCTCACGACATGTGTGGTAGGTTGCTGTGTTATTATTCTTTGTTTTCCCTGAGGATCCCGTTGACACACAGGCGGAGACTCCTTAATTGGCTCTTACAACACGCTACAATTCTTTACTTCCTTTTAGGTTCCCGGTAAAACACTAGACAATTACCAGTGAACTAAGACATAAAGAAAAGACGTGCCAAATAGAACATACCTTGAGAAAACCTGATAGTAGGCGTAGAACATACCTTGAGAACATCTGAAAGTAGCATATAACATATTTACCTTGAGAACACCTGAAAGTAGCATAGAACATATATACCTTGAGAACACCTGAAAGTAGCATAGAACATACCTTGAGAAAACCTGAAAGTAGCCTAGAACAAACCTTGCGAAAACCTGAAAGTAGCATAGAACTTACCTTGAGAAAAATTGAAAGTAGCCTAACTAGAAAGGCTTTTGTCTGGAATCCACAGGGCAAAGAGAGGCAGACCTAAATACACAAGGAGAAGAGAAATAGAAACATAAATTAATAGTACAGGGAGGAGCATTGGGGTAGATAAAGATAGGAGGGTTTGGAGTGAGTTGAGGGCCGATGCTCCAAGGATAGGAGGGTTTGGAGTGAGTTGAGGGCCGATGCTCCAAGGATAGGAGGGTTTGGAGTGAGTTGAGGGCCGATGCTCCAAGGATAGGAGGGTTTGGAGTGAGTTGAGGGCCGATGCTCCAAGGATAGGAGGGTTTGGAGTGAGTTGAGGGCCGATGCTCCAAGGATAGGAGGGTTTGGAGTGAGTTGAGGGCCGATGCTCCAAGGTTAGGAGGGTTTGGAGTGAGTTGAGGGCCGATGCTCCAAAGGAGGATAGAATGTGAAAGAAGAAGATAGACTGACAGAGAAATACATGTTGAGTGCATTTTCTGGCTTACATAACAGATCCACTAGAGCTGAATGGTAATAATAATAATCAAAGCTGAACCAGAAAAGACTTGTCTATACCATCGGAAAGCCACCTATGTAAACTATCGTCTCATGTTTGTCGGGGAAATACCAGCTTACAAAAGAAAGAAAAAGAAACAGAAATAATCCAATTCAGACAGCATGGTTGGATGCCACGGATGTCAGAGAAAGGAACCTCCTGAAAAATTTAAACTGTAATCAACCTTGAGTTTAAAAAAAAAGAAAGAAAGAGGAAGCAGACAGAGATACAATGACATAAGATACATTTTTAAAAAAAAGCATCGCAAAATGAGAAAGCTTAAAGAATGAGTGAATTACCTTTCATGGGACAATGTAGATATTTTAATTTGATTTAAAAGCACTCATGCATACACATAAAGACACACACACACACACAGATATACAACTACACACATTCACACACACATACAGACACACATACAGACATACAACTAAATGAGGTGACATTAGAATACATGGGGAGGGATGAAACCCACAACTGATTACATAGTCTGACCATCAGCGTCAACACACATAGAAACAACACACACACAGCACGCATACACACACACACACAACACGCACATATACGATTGATTAGATAGTCCGTCCCTCGGCGTCCTCCTTGTGTCCAGATAGTCCGTCCTGTCGGCGTCTGTCAGGTGTCCAGCTGGTGTCACTCACTAAACCTGTCTTGCTTGAAGTGTTCAGTACACTCAATGGCATTAATTGTTACACGTGGAAGGCATATGAAGGAAGCAGAAGTTAGAGGTCATACGAAAAAGACAGAAACAAGCTGCAAAGTTATGTGTCCATCAAGATTGGCTGCTATAGACTTCATATAAGACAACGCCAAGTTGAGAGAACGAGTGTACTTTCAATGTGTTTTTGGTATGTATTTTGGAGTTTCTGGAACGAATTAATTGGATTTACATAGATTCATATGGAAACAATTGCCTCCGTTTTCGTCGGTTTCGGATTTCGCCAATATTTTTCGGACACATTATTGACGAAACTCGGGGTTTCACTGTATTTTTCTGAATAAATTGTACATACAGACGGCACGATAAGCAGACGCGTTGGTGAATAGGTTGGTAAGTAGTCGATAGGGTGTTGGGTTGTTAAATAGGCGTGTTAATAGGAAGGTAGCTTGCAAAACAGAAGGGACGAAAAGTCTGTATTCAAAATATAATCAGCAGCAACATCAGCAACATCAGCAGCAACAGTTGTAGTAGTAGAAGTAGTAGTAGTATGAGTAGTAGTAGTAGTAGTAGTAGTAGTAGTAGTAGTAGTAGTAGTAGTAGTAGTAGTACTAGTAGTAGTAGTAGTAGTAGTAGTAGTAGTAGTAGTAGTAGTAGTAGTAGTAGTAGATGCAGTAAAAGCAGCAGCAGTAGTAGTAGTAGTAGTAGTAGTAGTAGTAGTAGTAGTAGTAGTAGTAGTAGTAGTAGTAGTAGTTGTGAGAAGTAGTAGTAGTAGTAGTAGTAGTAGTAGTAGTAGTAGTAGTAGTAGTAGTAGTAGTAGTAGTAGTAGTAGAAGAAGAAGTAGTAGTAGTAGTAGTAGTAGTAGTAGAAGTAGTAGTAGTAGTAGTGGCAGCAAGAGCAGTAGCAGTAGCAGTAGTATCAGGAGTAGGAGTAGTAGTAGTAATAGTAGTAGTAGTAGTAGTAGTAGTAGTAGTAGTAGTAGTAGTAGTAGTAGTAGAAGTAGTAGTAGTAGTAGTAGTGGCAGCAAGAGCAGTAGCAGTAGCAGTAGTATCAGGAGTAGGAGTAGTAGTAGTAATAGTAGTAGTAGTAGGATTAGTAGTAGTAGTAGTAGTAGTAGTAGTAGTAGTAGTAGTAGAGTAGTAATAGTAATAGCAGCAGCAGCAGCAGCAGCAGTAGTAGCAGCAGCAGTAGTAGAAGCAACAGCAGTAGTAGCATCAGTAGTATTATTAGTAATAGTAGTAATAGTAGCAGTAGCAGCAATATCAGTAGTAGTAGCAGCAGCAGTATCAGCAGAAACAGTAGCAGCAGCAGCAACAGTAGCAGCAGGAAGAGTAGAAGGAACAGTAGCAGTAGTGGTGACAGCAACAGTCGCAGAAGCAACAGTAGCAGCAACAGCAGCGATCCTCCCTATTCCCCCACCACCCATATTTCAGAGAGAAGTGACTTGCGACTGTTTGTCTTCTACACAATTCTTGGTGACATGGCTGTTTTTGTCAACTCCCACTTGAGACATGAAGAAGATCAACTGGCCATTTTAATGACAAGCTATTATCTGAACTCCACCAACGTGCCATGTTTTCTAGCCAACTTCAAAATCTATTATTCCAAGTACCGTTTAACACATAATGTGAATTCGATCGAGTGAAAATGCGTGTTTGAAACAGTGGTTCCAGAAATCTATCTTTACAACACCAGCCTACAACTGGGGTTTCTGTAAACGTTTAACGGAGAGATTTGATAACGAAGGCTTGATAATAATAATAATAATAATAATAATAATAATAATAATAATAATAATAATAATAATAAGTCTTTATTTTCAAAGGGTTAAGAATTGGGCACGCAGGCCCGTCTGACATTCTGCCCTTCTTCTCTATTTCCTCTCATACATTCTTTCATTCAACATCACTTATGAAGCAACTTTTGACAACAAAAGAACATTAAAACGCATGAAAAATAATCAATAACAAATGACTCACTGAGGCAGTGTTTAACATGGGCATTATAAATACCTAAGGAGGGTGTAACGTGCCATACATAAGGGAATGTTTTTTGGCTAATTGTCGTTTGAGATAAGTTACCATTATTGTCTTTTTTGTGTTATTTGTTATGGGGGCATGTAGTCTGTACTAAGGTAGTGTTCAAACAGGTTGCGAATGTATGAATCATGATTGGTGGTGTCTTTGATTTCTTGTGGAAGATTGTTCCACAACTGAGCGGCAGAGTATGCTAAGCTTGTTTTATATAAGTCTATCCTAGGTTTAGGAACATGAAGTATATTTAGTCGTTCGCTATGTCTAGCGTTATATTTAAACAATGGCCAAAGGAAGCTTGGAGCATTTTGAAATAGGATTTTGTGAATTGAATTAGTTTGGTCTTATTAAAAAGCAGGCGCTTGTGGAGTGGCAGTAACCGGAGACGTTTATATAGGTTAGAATTGTCGGTAAGCTTTTCACCATTAATTAAACGCACTGCCCTTTTCTGGAGTGAATATAGGCGTTTTGTTATTGATTTGGAGCATCCATCCCAGACTGTGGAGCAGTAATCAATATGTGTTTGTATATGAGAAGTATAGAATATCTTTCTTGTGTTTTCGTCAAGGAAATTTTTAATTTTGGCAAGTTGGTATACTTTTTTGGCTATTTGTTTAACTAGAGCATGAACATGTGAGTTAAAAGTTAGATTTTGATCTATGATAACACCCAGTGTCTTGTGCTCGGTGACACTTTCTACAGGCGTGCTGCCAATGTGCAGCTGAAGAGTTCTCTGCGAGTTTAGAGTGTGAAGTCTTTGCCTGGTTCCTATTAACATAGACTTTGTTTTAGTAATGTTAATTTGCATGCGGTTTGCATGACTCCAGTTAACTACACTATTTATTTCCTGTTGATAAGCAAGATGAGGACCTCTGTGGTAAAGTAGAGGGCCCTTTTTACACGCTTTGAGGCGTATTGGTTTCCAATTCCAATTCCAATTTTCAAAACAAAAATTCCAAATTCGGTCTTGTCCAACCTGCTTCCTCAGCGTCGGTTATTGTTGAGATCTGTGCTTGCGTGGATTGTTAGACCTAATTCATACTGGTTTTATTGATTCCGCTCTGTTTGTCGGATAAAGTTATTTTGTGGTGTCTGGTTATTTTCTTCTATCTTATGCAGTGTTGTTCTCACCAGGGCTGCTCCCGGTCATGTTCAGTTCTCATAAAGACTCGATATTGGCAAAGGCAGAGAATTTAAGTGAAGTCTCAAGTTATTCCCCCGGTCAGCTGCCCGTCCTCCTCTACGTTCGCTTTCTTGTTCTCGTCATCGGTGTATGGGTTGGTGCGACAACAAGACAACCAGGTCTCCCTGTCATCCCCGTTCAGGTGCTCTTCCGTAAGAGCCAGCTCACCATCCTGACACTCACTCCGCCACTCAGCATTTTTTTAAAAAAGTTAGGATATATATGTGGAAGATGTACAACAGAGATTAAGAGCAGAATAGGCCAGGCAAAAGCCGCATTTCAGAAAATGAAGAGTATCTTATGCAATAAGTCGCTATCAATGAATGTAAGAAAGAGAGTGCTAAAGTGCTATATAGAACCAGTTTTGCTGTATGGCAGTGAATCTTGGAATGTAAATGAACAAATTAGGAAGAACTTAGAAACAACAGAGATGTGGTTTTTAAGATGAATGTTGCGAATTCCTTGGACTTCCAGAGTAACTAACAACGATTGCCTGAAAGAGGCTAATGAAACTAAAACACTATATACAACAATAAGAAAGAGACAAACAGCTTTCTTTGGTCATGTGATGAGAAGAGAGGCATTGGAGAACATCGTGACAACTGGAAAGATCGAGGGGAAGAGAGGTAGAGGCAGACCAAGAGAAATGATGCTGGACGGATTGAGACGGTGGCATGGAGGAATATCATCAGAAGTTGATCCAGAACACTAAAGACCGAGATCTGTGAAGAGCGATGATATACGCACGTACTCTTTTTTTTAAAATAAAATAAACATATAAATATATACAATGTAGGGAGGTTATGTGGCCTTCCCTGTTATGCAGATGAACTGTCTGACCAGCCGCTTTATTTCTGGGTTGCTGTTTGTGTGTAGTGAAGCTATCTTTATAGACCATTCAACACCCCCCCCCCCCCCACCCCCTACTTCTATGAGGTAAATGGAGGAAGAGACGGAGAAGAAGAAAGGACACTCCTTGTGTGATGTGTTTAGGTTACGTAAGGCGCAATTACTTCCTATTGCATTCGTCCTTGTGCCTATGTTAGTCTCGGTCGACTATTCTAATACAACGGGCCTCGATGAGGAATCGAATAGGTGACCACCAGTGGACCAGCTAATGTGCAACTGTGTCCCCATCGGGTATCTCTGGAAGACAATGCTGACTCTTTGTTGAAATCACGTGTCAATTTCCTTGAGTAAAGTATTTGTTTCTTAAAGATCAGGCAGCTACTATCTAGGGCGAATATTTCATAATGTGGGTGGCACTGGATAGCGTCATTCTGTGTGATTGTATAAGATACAATTCTTTGATGACGTTAATCCCCTTTTTCTCGGGTCCTCTTGGTCTCGTATCAGATCTTTGGTGTAGCGCCAGTTCTGGTAACTGTTTGTGTTGCAACTCTAAAGAGAAGACCGGAACATTTTATCTTCTGCCTTTCAGTTTATTTGGCACAAGATGTTATCCCAGTGTCTGTCTGATAACATCATTCTTATTTTGTCTCTGAGAGTTAAGTTGGCAGCTCTTATCATACGTCTCATCTTGCATGTGGTGATTTTTCAATATGTATGATTGTGATGACAGGGTTAGCGTGAATATGATATTTCTTATCTGTCGTTTTGCGGACATGGGAATATTTGAATGTTTCAGTTGTTGTAAATGCGCACTTGCTTTTTAACAAGTGATTTCGATGTGTCGGTCTGTCGTGGCATCTTTTGTGATAATACTTCCTACATATTAAAATTCTTTAACTTTTGTTCAGACTTTTTCTTTTGAACTGTATATTTAGTGGACCAGGAGCTCTGCTAACCTGCGACACACCGCAGGTTGATGTTCCGATGTACACACACACACACACACACACACACATATACACACACACACACACGCAGCGCGCGCGCGTGCACACACACACAATCACACACACGCACGCACGCACACACACGCGCGCGCGCACACACACACACGTGTGCGCACACACACGCACACCGATATTCTCTCATGAAAATCATCACTAAATATTTTATTTCTTCGTATAGTTCTGCTGTAGATGGGTGAAGTATCGGGGTCATAACAGTTATTGTAGAGCTGGGTGCACGTAGCCTTATCTACCCACTGTAACCAGGGGGTGTGTGATATCATCAGATATCAGTGCGTCATGGAAACACTCCCTATCTTTGTGGGTGTATCGAACCTGGTTCCTTCTGAGCCTCCGGTTATCTCTCAGCCATGGCTACCCCACCAACCATTCCAAGAACTGACCCAACCTCACACTCCCTTGCCTTACTGGGACATGCAGTCTGGGTCAACTGATGTGCCAGCGACGAGAGCTGGCATCAAACTTTTGTCCGACCGCGTTCACGCCGTTATTAGCGTAAGGTCATAACCGCTACACACACTCGTACCTTAGTTCCACTATTGCACAATCATACATACTTCTTCTTAAATATAAGAAACACATACAGGAAATACAGCTGGCCAGTGTGGTATTAACCACATCACTCGTCGAGTGTTGAGTGTGATATACAAACAATTAGCTGACATCTAAAGGCTCGTCATCTGGTCCAATACAACAGGTTCCACCGCTTGAACCTGAAATGCACATTGATTATTATTAAGTGGAGATGTTGCCTTCAGAAAAAGCTTGTAGAAGAGACATGCCACAACACTATATTAATAAACTCACCAAAAGTGTCTCTGTGCAATATGACGATTCCGGTCATGCCTATTCCTTCATGTAGATTTGTGAAGCTTTAGACCGTGTGGCTAGATCGCCGTGTTCTCATTTGGGGACCAGGGTCGAATCCTAGGGCATCGACCGCCCAGAAAGCAATGGCAGAATACTTAACTCCGGGAAGGTTAACCCGGTCAAAAAATGCCCGCAGAAGTCGGATGTGTCGGCCTAACGGCGCAAGAACGCAGCTCTGCTGTAAACAGGCACAACGCAATCACGTCCGAAAAAAAAAACTCCGGATGAACGAAGAGGAGGAATACTTAACTAAAAAATTATCTAGCAAAACACAAACAGCATGTAAATACTGGGGTTGAAGGTAATGATATATAAAGGACTTGCAACCAAATTTCTCTTTTCTAAACCTTAATTAGTAAAACACAAACAGCATGTTTAAATACTGGGGTTGATGGTGATGATATGTAAAGGACTTGCAACCAACTTTCTGTTTTCTAAACTGAAACATTGACCAGATAGTGGTCAAACAGTGACCAGACAGTAGTCAAACAGTGACCAGACAGTAGTCAAACAGTGACCAGACAGTAGTCAAACAGTGACCAGACAGTAGTCAAACAGTGACCTGACAGTGGTCAAACAGTGACCTGACAGTGGTCAAACAGTGACCAGATAGTGGTCAAACAGTGACCAGACAGTAGTCAAACAGTGACCAGACAGTAGTCAAACAGTGACCTGACAGTGGTCAAACAGTGACCTGACAGTAGTCAAACAGTGACCAGACAGTAGTCAAACAGTGACCAGACAGTAGTCAAACAGTGACCAGACAGTCGTCAAACAGTGACCAGACAGTAGTCAAACAGTGACCAGACAGTGGTCAAACAGTGACCAGACAGTGGTCAAACAGTGACCAGACAGTGGTCAAACAGTGACCAGACAGTGGTCAAACAGTGACCAGACAGTGGTCAAACAGTGACCAGACATTGGTCAAACAGTGACCAGACAGTGGTCTTTAAGTGTATGTTAGCTGTGAAAGGAATCTTAGCAGACACATAGAGAGACACCAAAGCAACCTTCTTCCTCTGCTTCTTCTTTGTTTCTCTGGGAGTCTCTGTGGCGGAGTAGTTACTCCGCCTGCTACGTCGTTCGGTTCCCGAGTGTAGTTATCTCGGAGACTTCTAGGATTCGTCGCTGGAGCTACGGAGTTTGAGCTTTATGTGACACTTTCGTCTGGCTGCCCTGCGTAAGGATACCGAATCATATGGGATACATCCCGGTTCAGTTTAATCGATCAAATTGCCTGTTAACCTTTTTTAAATCTTTATTCCTCTTTCGAGGGTAGTTCGTCACACGGTTAGGTACGTTACAGGTATGTTAGGTACGTTACAGGTACGTTGGGTACGTTACAGGTGCGTTGGATACGTTACAGGTACGTTAGGTACGTTACAGGTACATTAGGTACGTTACAGGTACGTTACAGGTCACGCTGTTAAGTATTTTACAGGTACGTTATGTACGTTACAGGTACTTTAGGTACATTACAGGTATGTTAGGTAGGTTACAGGTACGTTAGGTACGTTGCAGGTAAGTGTGATCGACTTCGGCATGCATCTATGTCAGATTTGCTACCACTATACAGATTCCATCGATAGTAATAGACTCTCTACCTACGGGTAGGTTTTCTCGCTTAACAAGTTTGCCATGGCATGAAACCTTACGGCCTACTCTATGCTATGTTTAGCTGTTGTGGGAATTTTATCGTGCACAACCTGCTCATGGGATCTCTTGTTTTTCGCCCTTATACAAGAAGGCTAGGTATCCCATCACACTACCCAAGAGACCAGAGGACGTGTGATATCATTAGATATCCGTGGGTCTTGGAAACACTCCCTGCCCTATGCAGGGATTGAACCCGGTCGCATCTGAGCCTGCGGTGGTTATCTCAGCCTCTCAGCAACGGCTACCCCGCAACCTGAGAACTGGCAGTATATCAGGTTCGGGTCACCTGATGTGCCAGGTCGGTGTCAACCTGAGAACTGACAGAATATCAGGTCCAAGTCAGCTGATTTGCCAGGTCGGTGTCAACAATTTCAGCATCTCCTCCTCTTTCGGCTGACATTAAAGCAGGTAGTTCTTGGACACCCAGTGAAAGGACAAGACCAGGAGAGGCAGATTGCCCTTTACATACTGAGATTAACTTGACGTGTCGTAGTGTTTAATAAAGTCTGTTTGATCTCAGCACGGTCATGGGACAGTGGGAGAGGGTGGAGGGGAGGGAATTATTGTCTGTATTCTGCCTGCCTCTTTGTCTATCTGCTGTATAGCAAGTTCTTCTCTTCCTCTTCTTTTCTTCTTTTTTATATTGTCTTCATCTTCTTTGAAGTATGTTACATAAGTCTTGTTCTTATTCTTTTTCTTTGTCTGTCTATTGTATGAGGCTTCTTCGTCTTCTTCTTCCTCTTCTTCTTCTTCTTCTTCTTCTTCTTCTTCTTCTTCTTCTTCTTCTTCTTCTTCTTCTTCTTCTTCTTCTTCTTCGAACATTATAACATTAGAACAAACAGGAGCACTGGAGGGATACAGAAATATAAACACAATACAATGATTAACACAAGGACGGGGGAATTTGTTGCTTGTTTTTGCCACATTTGCCAACGTAGCAAACTGTGTAACTATGTCTGTATGCATGCATAATAGTATAAACCATCCCATAGTTGTAATATGGAAAATAATGAAGACACTGCGATAGCAAACACTGTCTGAGATGTAATAATAAACATTGCGATAACAATGTCTGAGATATGATAATAAACATTGCGATAACATACAATGTCTGAGATATGATAATAAATATTGTGATAACATACAATGTCTGAGATATGATAATAAACATTGCGATAACATACAATGTCTGAGATATGATAATAAATATTGCGATAACAATGTCTGAGATATGACAATAAGCATTGCGATAACAAACAATGTCTGAGATATGACAATAAACATTGTGATAACATACAATGTTTGAGATATGATAATAAACATTGCGATAACATACAATGTTTGAGATATGACAATAAACATTGCGATAACATACAATGTCTGAGATATGATAATAAACATTGCGATAACAATGTCTGAGATATGACAATAAACATTGCGATAACATACAATGTCTGAGATATGATAATAAACATTGCGATAACATACAATGTCTGAGATATGATAATAAACATTGCGATAACAATGTCTGAGATATGATAATAAACATTGTGATAACATACAATGTCTGAGATATGACAATAAACATTGCGATAACATACAATGTCTGAGATATGACAATAAACATTGTGATAACATACAATGTCTGAGATATGATAATAAACATTGTGATAACATATAATGTCTGAGATATGATAATAAACATTGTGATAACAACAAGTCTGAATATGATATAAACATTGCGATAACATACAATTCTGAGATTGTAATAAACATTGCGATAACATACAATGTCTGAGATATATAATAAACATTGCATACTACAATGTTGAGATATGATAATAATCATTGCGATACATACATCTGTCTGAGATATGTAATAAACATTGCGATACATACAATGTCTGGTATGATATAAACATTGCGGTAACATACAATGTCCGAGATATGATAATAAACATTGCGTAACATACAATGTCGAGATATGATAATAACATTGCGATAACATACAATGTCTGAGATATGATAATAAACATTGCGATAACATACAATTTTGAGTAGACAAAAACATTGCGTAACATACAATGTCTGAAGATATAAATCGATATATGTCTATATGAAATAACATTGCGTAATAAATGCTGAGAATGATAAACATATATACGAGAATGCTATACGTGGATAACTACAACAATGACCTTATAACATTGCAAACATACATATTCTTTTAAATAAGAACCATACAGGAAATGCTGCATGTGGTATTAACCACATCACTCGTCGAGTGTTGAGTGTGATATACAAACAATTAGCTGACATCTAAAGGCTCGTCATCTGGTCCAATACAACAGGTTCCACCGCTTGAACCTGAAATGCACATTGATTATTATTAAGTGGAGATGTTGCCTTCAGAAAAAGCTTGTAGAAGAGACATGCCACAACACTATATTAATAAACTCACCAAAAGTGTCTCTGTGCAATATGACGATTCCGGTCATGCCTATTCCTTCATGTAGATTTGTGAAGCTTTAGACCGTGTGGCTAGATCGCCGTGTTCTCATTTGGGGACCAGGGTCGAATCCTAGGGCATCGACCGCCCAGAAAGCAATGGCAGAATACTTAACTCCGGGAAGGTTAACCCGGTCAAAAAATGCCCGCAGAAGTCGGATGTGTCGGCCTAACGGCGCAAGAACGCAGCTCTGCTGTAAACAGGCACAACGCAATCACGTCCGAAAAAAAAAACTCCGGATGAACGAAGAGGAGGAATACTTAACTAAAAAATTATCTAGCAAAACACAAACAGCATGTAAATACTGGGGTTGAAGGTAATGATATATAAAGGACTTGCAACCAAATTTCTCTTTTCTAAACCTTAATTAGTAAAACACAAACAGCATGTTTAAATACTGGGGTTGGTGGTGATGATATGTAAAGGACTTGCAACCAACTTTCTGTTTTCTAAACTGAAACATTGACCAGATAGTGGTCAAACAGTGACCAGACAGTAGTCAAACAGTGACCAGACAGTAGTCAAACAGTGACCAGACAGTAGTCAAACAGTGACCAGACAGTAGTCAAACAGTGACCTGACAGTGGTCAAACAGTGACCTGACAGTGGTCAAACAGTGACCAGATAGTGGTCAAACAGTGACCAGACAGTAGTCAAACAGTGACCAGACAGTAGTCAAACAGTGACCTGACAGTGGTCAAACAGTGACCTGACAGTAGTCAAACAGTGACCAGACAGTAGTCAAACAGTGACCAGACAGTAGTCAAACAGTGACCAGACAGTCGTCAAACAGTGACCAGACAGTAGTCAAACAGTGACCAGACAGTGGTCAAACAGTGACCAGACAGTGGTCAAACAGTGACCAGACAGTGGTCAAACAGTGACCAGACAGTGGTCAAACAGTGACCAGACAGTGGTCAAACTGTGACCAGACATTGGTCAAACAGTGACCAGACAGTGGTCTTTAAGTGTATGTTAGCTGTGAAAGGAATCTTAGCAGACACATAGAGAGACACCAAAGCAACCTTCTTCCTCTGCTTCTTCTTTGTTTCTCTGGGAGTCTCTGTGGCGGAGTAGTTACTCCGCCTGCTACGTCGTTCGGTTCCCGAGTGTAGTTATCTCGGAGACTTCTAGGATTCGTCGCTGGAGCTACGGAGTTTGAGCTTTATGTGACACTTTCGTCTGGCTGCCCTGCGTAAGGATACCGAATCATATGGGATACATCCCGGTTCAGTTTAATCGATCAAATTGCCTGTTAACCTTTTTTAAATCTTTATTCCTCTTTCGAGGGTAGTTCGTCACACGGTTAGGTACGTTACAGGTATGTTAGGTACGTTACAGGTACGTTGGGTACGTTACAGGTGCGTTGGATACGTTACAGGTACGTTAGGTACGTTACAGGTACATTAGGTACGTTACAGGTACGTTACAGGTCACGCTGTTAAGTATTTTACAGGTACGTTATGTACGTTACAGGTACTTTAGGTACATTACAGGTATGTTAGGTAGGTTACAGGTACGTTAGGTACGTTGCAGGTAAGTGTGATCGACTTCGGCATGCATCTATGTCAGATTTGCTACCACTATACAGATTCCATCGATAGTAATAGACTCTCTACCTACGGGTAGGTTTTCTCGCTTAACAAGTTTGCCATGGCATGAAACCTTACGGCCTACTCTATGCTATGTTTAGCTGTTGTGGGAATTTTATCGTGCACAACCTGCTCATGGGATCTCTTGTTTTTCGCCCTTATACAAGAAGGCTAGGTATCCCATCACACTACCCAAGAGACCAGAGGACGTGTGATATCATTAGATATCCGTGGGTCTTGGAAACACTCCCTGCCCTATGCAGGGATTGAACCCGGTCGCATCTGAGCCTGCGGTGGTTATCTCAGCCTCTCAGCAACGGCTACCCCGCAACCTGAGAACTGGCAGTATATCAGGTTCGGGTCACCTGATGTGCCAGGTCGGTGTCAACCTGAGAACTGACAGAATATCAGGTCCAAGTCAGCTGATTTGCCAGGTCGGTGTCAACAATTTCAGCATCTCCTCCTCTTTCGGCTGACATTAAAGCAGGTAGTTCTTGGACACCCAGTGAAAGGACAAGACCAGGAGAGGCAGATTGCCCTTTACATACTGAGATTAACTTGACGTGTCGTAGTGTTTAATAAAGTCTGTTTGATCTCAGCACGGTCATGGGACAGTGGGAGAGGGTGGAGGGGAGGGAATTATTGTCTGTATTCTGCCTGCCTCTTTGTCTATCTGCTGTATAGCAAGTTCTTCTCTTCCTCTTCTTTTCTTCTTTTTTATATTGTCTTCATCTTCTTTGAAGTATGTTACATAAGTCTTGTTCTTATTCTTTTTCTTTGTCTGTCTATTGTATGAGGCTTCTTCGTCTTCTTCTTCCTCTTCTTCTTCTTCTTCTTCTTCTTCTTCTTCTTCTTCTTCTTCTTCTTCTTCTTCTTCTTCTTCTTCTTCTTCTTCTTCTTCTTCTTCGAACATTATAACATTAGAACAAACAGGAGCACTGGAGGGATACAGAAATATAAACACAATACAATGATTAACACAAGGACGGGGGAATTTGTTGCTTGTTTTTGCCACATTTGCCAACGTAGCAAACTGTGTAACTATGTCTGTATGCATGCATAATAGTATAAACCATCCCATAGTTGTAATATGGAAAATAATGAAGACACTGCGATAGCAAACACTGTCTGAGATGTAATAATAAACATTGCGATATCAATGTCTGAGATATGATAATAAACATTGCGATAACATACAATGTCTGAGATATGATAATAAATATTGTGATAAACATACAATGTCTGAGATATGATAATAAACATTGCGATAACATACAATGTCTGAGATATGATAATAAATATTGCGATAACAATGTCTGAGATATGACAATAAGCATTGCGATAACAAACAATGTCTGAGATATGACAATAAACATTGTGATAACATACAATGTTTGAGATATGATAATAAACATTGCGATAACATACAATGTTTGAGATATGACAATAAACATTGCGATAACATACAATGTCTGAGATATGATAATAAACATTGCGATAACAATGTCTGAGATATGACAATAAACATTGCGATAACATACAATGTCTGAGATATGATAATAAACATTGCGATAACATACAATGTCTGAGATATGATAATAAACATTGCGATAACAATGTCTGAGATATGATAATAAACATTGTGATAACATACAATGTCTGAGATATGACAATAAACCTTGCGATAACATACAATGTCTGAGATATGACAATAAACATTGTGATAACATACAATGTCTGAGATATGATAATAAACATTGTGATAACATATAATGTCTGAGATATGATAATAAACATTGTGATAACATACAATGTCTGAGATATGATAATAAACATTGCGATAACATACAATGTCTGAGATATGATAATAAACATTGCGATAACATACAATGTCTGAGATATGATAATAAACATTGCGATAACATACAATGTCTGAGATATGATAATAATCATTGCGATAACATACATTGTCTGAGATATGATAATAAACATTGCGATAACATACAATGTCTGAGATATGATAATAAACATTGCGGTAACATACAATGTCCGAGATATGATAATAAACATTGCGGTAACATACAATGTCTGAGATATGATAATAAACATTGCGATAACATACAATGTCTGAGATATGATAATAAACATTGCGATAACATACAATGTTTGAGATATGACAATAAACATTGCGATAACATACAATGTCTGAGATATGATAATAAATATTGCGATAATAATGTCTGAGATATGACAATAAACATTGCGATAACATACAATGTCTGAGATATGATAATAAACATTCCAATAATAATATCTGAGATATGACTATAAACATTGCGATAACATACAATGTCTGAGATATGATAATAAACATTGCGATAACATACAATGTCTGAGATATGATAATAAACATTGCGATAACAAACAATGTCTGAGATGTAATAATAAACATTGCGATAACATACAATGTCTGAGATGTAGCAATAAACATTGCGATAACATACAATGTCTGAGATATGATAATAAACAATGCGATAACATATAATGTCTGAGATATGATAATAAACATTGCGATAACAATGTCTGAGATATGATAATAAACATTGCGATAACATACAATGTCTGAGATATGATAATAAACAATGCGATAACATATAATGTCTGAGATATGATAATAAACATTGCGATAACAATGTCTGAGATATGATAATAAACATTGCGATAACAATGTCTGAGATATGATAATAAATATTTGCTATAACATACAATGTCTGAGATGTAATAATAAACATTGCGATAACAATGTCTGAGATATGACAATAAACATTGCGATAACAAATAGTGTCTGCGATGTAATAATAAACATTGCGATAACATACAATGTCTGAGATATGACAATAAACATTGCGATAACAATGTCTGAGATATGATAATAAACAATGCGATAACATACAATGTCTGAGATTTAACATTAAATTCAACCGGCGACTGATGCTTGCGATGGTTATGTCTCTTGCTAGATGGAACTGATGTCTCCCGGAAAGTCTAACCCGTTCATCAAACGCCCGCAGAAATCGGATGTGTCGGCCTAATGGCGCAAGTACGCAGCTCTGCTGTAAACTGGCACAATGCAATCACATCCGAAAAAACTCTCCGGATGAACGCAGTAGAAGAAGAAGAAGTAGAAGAAAAAGAAGAAGAAGAAGAAGAAGAAGAAGAAGAAGAAGAAGAAGAAGAAGAAGAAGAAGAAGAAGAAGAAGAAGAAGAAGAAGAAGAAGAAGAAGAACTGTTGTCTAAGTTGTGTATAAACGTCGTCAGCAGTTACCACCCAGAAGGAAAATGTTGAGGGGTGTGTGCTAAACAAAGACAACACTAGAGATGCGTGTGCAATATCAAGGGGTGGACTGGGAAAAGCTGATGTCAATGCACCACGAAACCGTAGCACAGATGGTGTTCTTGTTTCCTACAGTCGATCTTCAATGCACAAATGACTATTGATGATGGCGATTATGATGGTCATGATGATGATGATGATGATGATGATGATGATGATGATGATGATGATGATGATGATGATGATGATGAATATGACTAGCATAACTGAACATCGACAAATGTGTGAATGTTGTTATTGCTGTTGCCCTGCACCGAGCGGGTCATTGTTTATTTTCTTTAATAGATTCGGGAAGTCTGCCTGGATTTCTGGCACGATCGCTGTTATAAAGCCAGACATTCGAGCATGTCTCTAGGGACGAGCATAAACGTGAGCAGGTTCATCCAGTGGCGCCTACTCTTCTTTGATGTTTACCACACGACACGGAGGAGATAGAGAATGTTGATAAGTTGCTGCAGTTATCAGATACATCCCACCCGATGTAACACTTCTTTCAACGAGCAAGGCAATGCTCCCTTTTGAAGTGGCTATTTCATTTCTCCTATGAGACTTGGGATGTCAAACTGCTTTGTTGTCTACAGTGTCAACTAAGATCTCCCTTTTCGTTCTCATCGCCTTTCCCTTCAGCAAATGCCATTCAGTACAGCTGTGTTTATTAACCTGCTACTCTGGGCTTTGACTTCTGGCAGACCTCACAGACAGTGACCATGTAGTCTAGGTGTATCTTGCAGGGCATCAATGAATAGAGTTGATGAGGATGGGGACGGAGCGCTTATGGGAATGTCCCGAATGCTGTGATGTAGGTTCCTAGATCAATCAATCAATCAATCAATCAATAGCTTACTTTTATCGGTCTTAGTCTGGTCTTAGTCAGATATGACTGTACTACCATATGATAGTACTATACGCTATCTGTTAGCGCCGAAATTTGAGCGACGCTCACCAAACCCAAAATCCCACATTGTGTCAACGGTTTCGGGCGAAGGAGCGCAATTGGACGGGTACAAGCCTGATCCTAGTGCGAAGAAATGCAACCTAAAGACTAAATGTTATGGCAGGGCAGATCAGCCTTGGACAGCAACTGGTCTAGGATCGCCGTGATAGGCGAATAAGGTAGATCATTGGTTTGCTGATTGGCAGCTTCTGCAGCTTGTCTTGTTCCAGGTGTATTAGTGTTACATTAACTCTGCGGTAGCCTAGGCAGGCCGAGAGAGGGATCATGCTACAGGGACAGCACACGTTCTCTACAATTTAGCGCAGGCTTAGTGCTATTGAGAAGTATAACTCCATCCCTAGTCCCCGCAATATGGTGTGGCTATTATCCCTTTTTGATGCACAATGTAACAAATTATCGTCTATCAAGACAACAAGATGCCTGTAACAGTAACTTGTTCCGATCCAAGTAAAAATGTAATACAGTGTCCATTTCTGACCATCATCGAAAAGCAAATACTGTCGAACTCATCACAGCCGACCAAAAACCTGCTCTATTGGTTGCTGGCTCTCCTGCCTCGTGCACGCATTTTGACAGTGTGTGCTGTTGTGCCGATAATTCTCGTTAAGCGTACGTTCAGCAGTTCCATCTCAAACACGTTTTATGCACGATTATAAATAATAGCAGTTTGGTCTTTCACTGCATCTCTGCATAGCTCTTGAAGTTCAATTTCTCTGGAGGAAATCGTCTCGAGGAAATAGAATGAAAACTCGTGCCTATTCTTGTATAACATGTTGCTATGAAATGGAGTCAAGAAATATAGTTATCACTCTAACTCATAACTCCATAGCTTACTATATGTGATATATGGTTTGTATTTCTCAACCTTGCGTCAGTATATGTTGCCATATTATAATACTATCAGATACAATTGTAGAACTGTGACGTGAAAGGACGTCACATATTTTACGTTCGGTTGTTTGGTTTTTACCAGACACCTCGTATGATGATCCGTCTTGGATACCTGTTGATGAGTCTCGTGTACATGTCGATGAGTCGTTTGTATATGTTGATGAGTCTCTTTTATATTTTGATGAGTCTCGGGTACATGTTGATGAGTCTCTTGTACATATTTATTAGTCTCTTTTACTTGTTGATGAGTCTTGGATTCATGTTGATAAGTCTCTTTTACATATTGATAGTCTCTTGTATATGTTGATGAGTCTCTTGTATATGTTGATGAGTCTCTTGTACCTGTTCATAAGTCTTGGGTACATATTGATGTATCGTTTGTACAGGTTGATGAGTCTCGGCTACATGTTGATTAGTCTCTTATACATGTCGACTAGTCTCTTGTGCTTGTTGATTAGTCTCGTGTACATGTTGATTAGTCTCTTATACATGTCGACTATTCTCTTGTACTTGTTGATTAGTCTCGTGTACATGTTGATTAGTCTCTTATACATGTCGACTAGTTGCTTGTACTTGTTGATTAGTCTCGTGTACATGTTGATTAGTCTCTTATACATGTCGACTAGTCGCTTGTACTTGTTGATTAGTCTCGTGTACATGTTGATTAGTCTCTTATACATGTCGACTATTCTCTTGTACTTGTTGATTAGTCTCGTGTACATGTTGATTAGTCTCTTATACATGTCGACTAGTCGCTTGTACTTGTTGATTAGTCTCGTGTACATGTCGACTAGTCCCTTATACTTGTTGATTAGTCTCGTGTACATGTTGATGAGTCTCTTGTACATGTTGATGAATCTCTTGTACATGTTGATGAGTCTCTTGTACATGTTGATGAGTCTCGGCTACATGTTGATTAGTTTCTTGTACATGTTGATGAGTCTCTTGTACATGTTGATGAGTCTCTTGTACATGTTGATGAGTCTCGGGTAGCTGTTGATGAGTCTCTTGTACATGTTGATTAGTCTCTTGTACATGTTGATGAGTCTCGGGTAGCTGTTGATGAGTCTCTTGTACATCTTGATTAGTCTATTGTACATGTTGATTAGTCTCTTGTACATGTTGATGAGTCTCTATTACATGTTGATGAGCCTCGGGTAGCTGTTGATGAGTCTCTTGTACATCTTGATGCGACTCTTGTGCATGTTGATGAGTCTCTTGTACATGTTGATGTTTCTGGTGTACCTGTTTATGAGTCTCATGTACCTGTTAATGAAACTTGGATAACCCAAGACTTTTACTGAGTCGGGGCAGGAGGAAAATGAGATGCCAGGCATGGGAACTAGGAAATGACCCCTTCATCTGCACCCACTACAATGCTAGCACACATTAAGGATTGGATTATGACTGCCCTCATCTACATGACTATAGTGATGATAATGTCGAATCTAATCCGCATAACTGTATGGACATTATAGCGATACCTATGTTTGTAGCCAAGGAATTCTAAAAGCATTACGCGAGAACGACGTGCAGCACCTTCCGAAAGATCACACACACCTGAACGACTTCGCACAACTGTGGAACCGACCTGAGAGCACACAACATGGCATCGTTTATTTCTAGCCCTGTCACCCAATAGATGAGAAGAATAATAGCATGATGAATGGTGCTATTAGAATCTATTTATATGCATTACCTTTCACAAGATAACAGGGAAACTACACTTTTCGCTAGTTCCCCAGCACAGTTAGCTGATGCATATTTTCATTTAATATAGGAGAAGCTAGTTGCAGGGAAAGTTCAGAAACTGGGAATGGGGAAAATTTTCCATCTTTGCCTTGGAGCAAACAAGCACACGATAAAACAGGATAGTTAGCAAACATAATTAAGTTTATGGGGTTGAACAAGAAAGCATTGTCTGGCGGTGAAGACGGAATTAGCTAGCGTAACTTTTTGAGGATAAAAATAGTCGTTGTGGAAGTCAAATTAGTTCTTGCGTTTATAAAGTAAACAGATGATATATGTATTCATGCAATGGCGGTTCTGGGCTGTGCAGACGTTATATTTTGTTTTGTTTGCTCGCTTTAAACTCAAGCGTAGTCCATACACATGCTACAACTTCTAGCTCTTATGACTTATTTTTGCATGTGAATTAGCTTTCCCTATTACCAGTGTCCCTCGCCATCAGGCGAACCCATTCATACTTCAGCGGTACTTGCAATTTACGCCCTAAGTCAAGGACGAGAGGTAGGTCAACATTATAGTCCAACTGACTGGTGTATCCTCCATGACTGAAGCAAAGCCGTCATTCTGAGATCGACGCGAGTTTCCAGTTTCTCTTCCGTGCTTGTGTTCCGAGGCCAGAGTTGAGCTCTTAAATCACCTCGAGGTGACACATTTACTGCATATGTTCTGGAGGTTTATAACCATTTTTGGCAAGCGCACTGATGGATTTGAGCGACTTTCATTTGGTGCCTAATTGGTCCTGCGTCAAAGTACACTTGTACCTGCAGCGAGGATCTGTTGTTATGTGGAGGTGACAGGTTTAAATCCCGGTCGGTAACTATAGCTTTTATTTGTTGTGTTGTCCTTACTGCTACTCCTTTCTTCTACTTCTCTGGGCGTTAAACAATACTTGTATGGTTATTTATTAACTGTTCACGTGGTAGGGATTAGTTTGCAATATTAACTAATCGTGTGTATAATCCACAAATTGTGGTAAGTAATTTTGACCAATCTTGTATGTAATCTACAAATGGTGGTGTGTAATCTTGACCAATCTTGTGTGCAAACAACAAATGGTGGTGTGTAATCTTTCCTAATCTTGTGTGTAATCCACATATGGTGGTATGTAATCTTGACTAATCTTGTGCAAATTCCACAAATTGTGGTTTGTTGTGTTCTGTCTAGTGTGAGCATGATTCCCCGTGGGTAACTGGTGGCTGCTCCCTGTCTTCGTGTATTTGTGTCCTTTCTCTTAATATGTATCTTTGATTCTTGATTACTGGACATCATTGACTACACTTAAAGGCTTTCTGGCAGTCGGCGTGGCCGAAACGGTAGGAACGCTGTAGCTATTTAAACTTCAGGTTCGCTGCTGGCGGGTGTATATGGTCCTTCACCGATCAATTAAACTTAAACATTGACTTCGCTTTCAGAAAGCAATGGAATATATTTTTTGTTTCCATTTTATAGAGATGGGTTTGGTTTCTACTTTGTCCTCAGTGTAATCTTAAATTGGAGATGTCCTTGTGTTCCCTCTAGTGTTGGAATATTCCTTATGTGCGCTCGGGCTTCAAGTGGTTGTGTACTGTCTCTTAATAAAGCTCTTTGTTTCTTGATTAACTGAAATTAATAAATATCATTTGTATGCGTTCTATTCACACCTATTATCTTTCTTAACTGATTGGGTGCCAAACAAAAAGTATCTTTGGGGGTAACGTGGTGCACAATCAAATGAACAAATATTACAATGTAAATTTGCAGTCACTGAGCATTAAAATTGAGGAGATACCACGAAACAAAACAAATAACATACTAGACGTAGTGTCGCGATATACCGTCCTTCTGTCCAAATTGTAGGTTACATAGTATCCTTCGGCAGTGAAACAATTAAGGCAAGTATAAGCAGTTTCACAATTCCGTCACCTCGCTTTGCTGTGACGTTTACAGTGATATGAGTGTCGGCCGTTGAGAAAGCAGTGGCAAACTACTGAACAAACATTACACAGACAATAACAGGCAATAAATGTCGTGGTTGATTGCGAAGTCCTTTAAAGATCATACCACTACCTTCCCAAAAAATTCCCATGCGCACTATTAGTGTCGTGTGGGCTAAGAGAGGTATTGTTGGACACCTCCAGAATAGGAAGAAGTGGAGCAGAACTATTACCAACTATGCAACAGGTAGCTGAAAGCTATGCACACTCCAGGATTAGGACTACAGCCTCCAAGTGTCGGCACAGTCTTGGAGGTAGTTCTGTGTTAGAAATGAATGTATGGCGAGAAGTGTCTAGCATCTCTTCTAACACAGACGGTATAGTTTTGTGTTAGAAATGGATGTATGGCGAGAAGTGTCCGGGATCTCTTCTAACACACAGACGGGTATAGTTCTGGGCGCTATTCACACGAACAACCACATTGTGGATGCTGGTCACGTGGTCACACATTGTCACAATGAATCTAGTCATTGTATGCCTAGTTGTCAGTGCAACGTGTGACTAGTTCACTTCAATTCAGTTAGTGTATGAGCGAAATGAAACTGCGGTAAAACTGTGGAAATATAAGCAATATAAAATAACACGAAGTAATACAGATTTACAGGACACCATTACTGTTGGGCGGTCTCCGTGGCCAAAGGCTTGCGAACGCGGATCATGAGCTGGGTACCAGGCGTTCGAAGCTCAGCTGCGACCGATTTGTGCAGTTGACCGTGTCGCGTTGTGTTATAACGTGCTGGTATGGGAGCCGGTTGTTCAGAAAGCAATGGCAAACTATTGAACGTAACACTTGCCTAGTACATCAACAGCAGCTGAAAAATACTGGTATTTTTATTTATTTATAGGGATGCGCAACAAAATTATTATTAATTATTACTGTTAAACCAGTAGCCGTGGCTAAGGGCTTGCGAACGCGGTTTGTAAGCCCGTATACCCGAGTTCGAAACACAGCGGTGCTGGTTTTTTGGTAAAAGGTATAGGAGCCGGTCGTTCAGAAAGCAATGGCAAACTACTGAACGTAAAATTTGACCAGGAATCACGAACAGCCAAAATGCTGGGATTGACTGCTACGTCCTGTGAAGGACATGCAATTTAAAAATTACTGTTAAGCTGCATTACTTCCTATTATGATATATTGCTTGCATTTTAGTTCAGGATATCATCATTGCACTCCTGGTAGGCAATCGCGATGGCATAATGGGAAGAACTTGTACATGCCCACACGGTGTTTATGTGTTCGAGTCTTTCCCCTACTCACTCGAAATCGGGAGTTTTTAATTGACCTGGGCTCTCGGGTCTTCCCATCCTAAAACGCACTAATACATGATCTAGGAAGTAAAAGTGTTCGGGTTGATCTCATCACCACCGAGCACTCGTAGACCTACATAAATACAGGACTAACACCATAGCTCAATTAATCTCATGGAGTGTCACTTACTATTACTTATGATAAACCAGTTGCGCTTGAGGCGTGGAAAGGAGTCCTTTACTTCCACTTGCACCATGTTTGGTATGATCTCCTCCGCTGTAAATCCACCAGCACACAGCAACTAACTACGGGGCAATGAAGTCGATCCTCTCGAATTTTAATGCAGTAATGTGTGGCTGCTGGTTTTCTTGTGACTGCCGCTTCCATCGACGATGAACTGTATTTTCCGTGGTGGACTTTTGTGTTCGCATCCTGACGGCGGCATTATGCATAGTATACCTGTGCGGGCTGTTGACTTGTCCAGACTCCTGTCTATTCCACTTTTCACATAGGGCAGTGAGGAACATGTCGTGTGATATTCACTGGCACAGGAACGGAGCATAATGGGGACGATCCGTTGCCGTGAAGTTGGAACCGCGACTAACTAACTAACGTTTGATTAATAAATAGACATTTCCGAAATAGAAACCTGATGTGGGTCAGTAGTGTGCTAGCTGGAATACTTGATGATGATAATCATGATGATGTTCTTGATGTTTGTGACTAAAGTTATGATGATACTTCTGATGATGATGCTGATAGTTCTAATTATGATACTGATGCATATGAGTGTAATAATGATGGTGGTTTTTATTATAAAGATCTTACTGATGGCGATGATGATGGTGATAATGAATATAATTATTATGATACTGATGATGATGATGATGATGATGATGATGATGATGATGATGATGATGATGATGATGCTACTGATGATCTACTGATGATGATGATGATGATGATGATGATGATGATGATGATGATGATGGTGATGGTGATGATGATGATGATGATGATGATGATGATGATGATGATGATGCTACTGATGATCTACTGATGATGATGATGATGATGATGATGATGATGATGATGATGATGATGATGATGATGATGATGATGATGACGATTATAATAATGATGATACCGATGTTACTGATGATGATGATGATACTGCTAATGATGATGATTCTGGTGATACTGCTGATGATGCTGCTGCTAATTCTCATGCTATTGATGATGCTGATAATGAATGCTGCTGCTAATGATGATACTACTGATGACGATGTTAATTATGATGCTTCAGATGATGATACAGATAATGATAATTAGACCATATTACATACAGTGCTAAGAACGATTGCTGATATGTGATGAAAAGGCATGAAATGAGTCGTTACACATGCAATCTAGCCAATAAGAAAGGTTCAAATCCATAATAAACAGCAGATCATCATAATCAAAGCAATCAATCCGTTTTTGTGTGTGGCGGTGTTAAGTATATCTAGCGGCCATGCATTTAAATCGCCACAGTTATAATCTACGTCCACAGATCTTGTTTATTTTACAAAGGTCAGCAGTTAACTATATGTTATTTTCTTATTTTCTTTTTTTTTTTTTTTGCGTTCGCTTGATTTGAACTTACGTTTAGTTCATATACGTGCTACCACGTTTAGTTCACGGAACTGATATTTGTGTGTGGATTAGCTTTCCCTATTACCAGTGTCCCTCGCCATCAGGCGAACCCAGTCCGACTTCTAAGGTACTTGTAATATACGTCCCCAAGTCAAGGACGAGTAGTCAACATTTTAATCCAACTGACGGTGTAAGGGTTGAACCCGCTACCTTAGCATCAGAACACCGGAAGTTTAAGAGCGGCACTCATATCTATTCAGCCATGCTGACCTCTGTGGTGGTCTTTCGACACAATATTTTTATTGCTTCTTATTTTCGTTAGATTGCTGTGGGGCAGTGATTTTCTAGCTGGAATACTTGATGATGATCATGATGTTCTTGATGATTGTGACTAAAGTGATGATGATACTTCTGATTATGATACTGATGCATATGAGTGTAATAATGATGGTGGTGTTTATTATAAAGATGTTACGTTTAAAGGGAGTCTCCAACGCGAAGTGGTCAAGTCGTTTCACTCGGGCTCCGAAGGTTGTGGGCTCGATTCCGGACCGCGTCCTACGGTTCACGAGTTAAATTTTTCGGAGAGCGCCGTGTTTTAGAGCACTGTAATGAGAGTGCCGTGTTTTAGAGCACCGTAATCAGAGCGCCGTGTTTTAGAGCACTGTAATGAGAGTGCCGTGAAGAGAGTGCCGTGTTTTAGAGCACCGTAATGAGAGTGCCGTGAAGAGAGCTCCGTGTTTTAGAGCACCGTAATGAGAGCGCCATGTGTTAGAGCACCGTAATGAGAGCGCCGTGTTTTAGAGCACCGTAATGAGAGCGCCGTGTTTTAGAGCACCGTAATGAGAGTGTCGTGAAGAGAGCGCCGTGTTTTAGAGCACCGTAATGAGAGCGCCATGTTTTAGAGCACTTTAATGAGAGCGCCATGTTTTAGAGCACCGTAATGAGAGTGCCGTGAAGAGAGCGCCGTGTTTTAGAGCACCGTAATGAGAGCGCCATGTGTTAGAGCACCGTAATGAGAGCGCCGTGTTTTAGAGCACCGTAATGAGAGCGCCGTGTTTTAGAGCGCCGTAATGAGAGTGCCGTGAAGAGAGCGCCGTGTTTTAGAGCACCGTAATGAGAGCGCCATGTTTTAGAGCACTTTAATGAGAGCGCCATGTTTTAGAGCACCGTAATGAGAGTGCCGTGAAGAGAGCGCCGTGTTTTAGAGCACCGTAACGAGAGCGCCATGTGTTAGAGCACCGTAATGAGAGTGCCGTGTTTTAGAGCACTTTAATGAGAGCGCCGTGTTTTAGAGCACCGTAATGAGAGTGCCGTGAAGGGAGCGCCGTGTCTTAGAGCACCGTAATGAGAGTGCCGTGAAGAGAGCGCCGTGTTTAGAGCACCGTAATAAGAGCGCCGTGTTTTAGAGCACCTTTCAAGAGAACGCCATGATGAGAACTCTCGCTCTCCACCTCCCCCCCCTCCTCCCCCCACCCCCTCCCCCAAGACAATTCAGTTAGGTGCATGTCGTTTACAGGATGTCGCAATCAACTCCAGCATTGTTGCCTGATTGTGATTTACTAGACAATTTAACGTCCAGTAGTTTGCATTGCTTTCTAAACGACCGACGTTCATACCATTGTGTAAAAGTCAACACAAGGCGATCTGCTTCAAAATTGCCTGCGGATGATTTATAACGCGGTATTTGGGATTGAGAACAATGTACGCTGCGCCTTTGCCACATACGCTACCACAAGGTCGAGAATCAAACGAAATACTGGTGGGTTATTTACTGTGATCCCATCGACTTCGACTCCAGAACATTCCGGAAACAGATCCCACCTTCTAAACCTTAAACACTCGCTAACCACTATTGCACAACTAAAAAGCCGAAACACCAAAGCAAGGTCAAAGAGGCAATTGTAAACGATCATGGTAACAGACTGGAGCAGTATGGAGAAGTGTCCGTTGACGCCATTTCCGTGTAATGGCTGTTTATTTTGGAATGAGTAAACTGCGAGTGTTGCTCTTGCTGCGGTTATTGGCTGTTAGGTGCGCGTTATATTGTAATGTTCACAAGCAAAAAGGCCATATGCATTTCAAAGAAGCCGTAAGTGTTTTGAAAGGTCACAAATGTGTTGCGAAATGTCCCGTAAGCTTCGCATAAGTCGTTTGTATCATTAAAGGTTGCATAGGTGGGAAAACGAGAAGAGATAGAGAGATAACTAGGAAAATAAGAACGAGTGTAGGTTTAGACCAATTGCTGACTTTATAGAACACCACAGAATTAAATGGTTAGGATATTTAGCTAGAATGGAACTAGATCAACCTGTGGCCATGGCATTCTACATAAGAGTGTTGTAACCATTCGCGGGGATACTACCACACGCATGTCAAATCCATAACAAAGAAGCAAATAAGTAACGCGTATATATAAATATATTTTCATATAGAATTTTTCATGGAATTGTATCGATGTGCCTTTGTTGTTTCTATGCTGACGAAGGCTTTGGCAGCAACGTCCATTTTGCTACTTGTGATCGTGTTCTGATAAAACTTACAAATTCTTCCTTTCGTTCTTTGGTGATTGATTTATTACAGTAAAAGAAACATTGGAGAAATAAAATATGACGTTAGTACAAGTTACAGTACAAACGAAACACTGAACATTACATCAACCCCCTCTCTGTGACGCTTCACGGAAAAGCAGAGGGACAAAAGACGACATAGAAGAAGAAGTAGATAGATGGTATAAGAGGCCACACTTGCGTTATAGTGTTATATGATGCCCTTTAAGTGCTCAGAAAGTATATATATATATATATATATATTACAAAAGGTCTTATATGTATTATAACTCGTTCTATTAAACATAAGTCGCATGTGCTTTACATGGCCTTATAATTAATCCCAGTAATTGTTTGCTGTTTGTGATTTACTATGTAATTTTTATGTTAATTACTTTGCCAATGCTATCTGGACGAACGACGCCTCCACCAATCAAAATAATCGAAAATCAGTCTGCTTACAAACCGTCCGAAGCTGATTTCGAACCCTCAGCTCGGGATGTAGAGGGGTTGTGAGACGCGTTCACTGCCAGTAGGTGTGTATGTTTGATAACAACCTATAATTCATAATGAGATAAAAGCCTACAGAAGAAGAAGAAGAAGAAGAAGAAGAAGAAGAAGAAGAAGAAGAAGAAGAAGAAGAAGAAGAAGAAGAAGAAGAAGAAGAAGAAGAAGAAGAAGAAGAAGAAGGAGAAGCTGATCATCTACAAAACCCTATTTCACAATGAATATGTTAAGCTGCCTTAAGTTGGCAAATGTGACAAAAACAAGCAACAAATTCCCCCGTCCTTGTGTTAATCATTGTATTGTGTTTATATTTCTGTATCCCTCCAGTGCTCCTGTTTGTTCTAATGCATGCAAACAGCGCCAAGAACGGCGGCAGTTATGATATCGGTACAAGCAAAAGCCGCGCTTACAGATTCGTTATCTTACATTTTTAGTCTCGGTTCAAAAAACAGAAAAGCAGACTTTCCAACAGGTAGACGGAGGCTAAGAATGAGGTGGTATTTTTTGTCCGGAGATAAAAGCATGTCTACGAACTGTGAGGATGCACCGAGCATTTGAGAACATCGCTGTGGTATTCGTCTTCTTTCATCAAAACACCAGCCATTGAGCGCAGAAACATGCGTAAATAAATATATGGTTTATTGTGTGTACGTGAGCATTTTTCTCATTGCGGGGCTGTGTGATACTGTTGATGGGACGGGACTTGTGAGGTAATGTGAGGGGACATACTCGATCAATGAGTCTGCATACAGATCTGTCTGTCTGTCTGTCTTTTCTTCCGTCCGACCATCAATCCATCCACCTATCCATCAATCAATCAATCTGTCTCTCTATCTAACTATCTGTTTGTTCCTCTTGTCATCATCCCCTCCGTCCGATCGTTAATGTGAATGTGAGTGCCTTCTCTTCGTCTGTAATTTTGTCTCCATATATAAATATATGGATGGATAGGTGGATATATATATACCCATCCATCCATCCATACTTGTGAGTGTGCATGTGTCTATGAGTTCGTGCGAACGTACACATCTACATTCTGACTGAGTAATTGATAGACATATATACAGACAGACAGTATGCCTGACAAACAGACAGATAAATATATCTACAGACACATGACTGGTCTAATATTATCATGCATAAAGCTATATACATGAAATTTATCCAGCATCTATCTCTCCAATAGCACACATTATACAGGCTGACAGTGCGACTGAAACTACTGTACTGGAAAAGCGTATCGTCTCTGCAGTCTTTTGTTTCCCCCTGTCGCTCCATCAGTTATATCTTCATCTCTCTCTTTGTTAGTATGTCTGTCTTGTGCAAAACGTTGTGTTATGAAGAAAGCACGCGGTGTTGAGAGAGGACGACTTCCTCTTGTCTCTACCTGTATCTAGGTGAATTATCTGCCGTCAGATGGAATGAAAGTCATTGATAATTAACACGTTTCTTTGTTTCAGCCTCGGTGTATATTTGCTTGTCATCCCGTTACCAAGGCAATAGATTAATCATGTTCGTTAACTGAAGTTTCTGTGGTACTACTTTTTGTTCAATATCCATGTTTACAACTACTGCTACTGCTACTGTTACTACTACTACTACTACTACTACTACTACTACTACTACTACTACTACTACTACTACTACTACTACTACTACTACTACTACTACTACTACTACTACTAATGCTACTACTACTACTACTACTACTACTACTGTTGCTGCTGCTACTTATGCTGCTACTGTTGCTGCTGCTGCTGCTGCTACTACTACTACTACTACTGCTGCTGCTGCTACTACACTAGTACTTCTACGATTCTACTACTACAATCGCTGCTGCTACTACTAGTCCTACTGATTAGTTATACTATTACTACAACTACTATTGAATAATTGCATGTTCTTTGCAGGACATTGTAATCACATCCATCCCTAATTTGACTATGTGTGATTTACTAGACAACTTACCGTTCTGTAGTTTTCCATTGATTTCTAAACGACTAGATACACAACTGTTACTACAATAAGAAGAAAATAAACAAACAGACACAAATCACGAAGGCAGTAATCTATAATGAAGTGATTGGACCATTACATTTTATACTGGCTAGCTCTTTGCCGTCTTGATAGACGATAGTTTGTAAAATGGAGTTATACTTCTCCACAGCACAAAGCCTGGGCTGAAATTGGAGACCATGTTTTGTCCATGTAGCATGATCCTTCTCTCAGTTTGCCTAATTTACTCAAGAGGAAAGGTAACACAAATACATCTGGATCAAAACAAGCTGCAGAAGCTGCTGGATCAGTAAAGCAGTGCTCTAACTGTCCGCCCATCCTAGACCAGTACCGACTAAGGCTTAGAGCCTGGTCTGCCCTGCCATGACATTTAGCATTTAGGTTGCATTTTATCACACTAGGGTAAGGCTTGTACACTCCAAATTGAGCTCGACCACCCGAAGCCGTGGACACAATGGCGGTTGTCGGGTTTGGTGAACGCCGATAACAGAAAGCAGGTAGTACCGTCAACTATGATACTGTAGTTCAGTAACATCTGACCAAGATCTTGTACTGCAACTAGAACTAATGCTACTAAGATTACTGTAGTCGCTACCTTATCTGCGCATGCTACATGGTGCGAACAAACCTAGTGCAACAGGAAAATGTGGAGGACTAATGTGCAGTAGCAACTACTGCTACACTGACTGATACCACAACCAGTCCTTCCTTTTATATCTCCAAAACTGATTAAGTGCCGAAGGATAATATTTCGCCACACGTGTCCATCGATTTGTTAGACGGGTGCTATATAGCTATACTAGGGTCATTGTGTTATTTGTTCCGCATTTTAGTGCTCAGAGAATGGACATTTACATGATGGAACTCGTTCCTTTGATTGTCTACCAGGTTTGGTCCACACCGACTTTTTGTTTTGCACTGAATCAGTTAATACAGGATATTGCAGGTTATGTGGCTTAGAGGCAGTCAATGCGATTCATAGTTCTACGACATACCGAGATTTCGAAATCCGCCACAGATTGATTGATTGATTGATTGATTGATTTAAGAACCGACATCACAGCATTCGGGGCATTCCCATAAGCGCTCCGTCCCCATCCTCAGAAGCCAGCGAAGAGTTCCAACCCCAATAGTACCAGTAGCAATCTGATTATATGTGCGTCTCACCTTTCCTCTAAGCGTCGAGCATCGGCCAGATCCCCTCGTCATTCCTCGCTGTCGCATTCTTGCCAGACCATGGTGATCCATTTGCTCCTCTGTGGTGTACACGTGCTCCCACAAGGCCGCAACCACGTCTGCCTTATCATGCATCAATACTCCACCAAGTTTTGCAGAGCCAGCCAATCTGTCCGCCTGTTCATTCCCCAGCACACCAGCATGCCCCGGAGAAAAGATCCAGACGATGCTTGTCACCCGTGACTTCCGAAGCGAAGCAAGCCACTCTGCACGAAGCTTTCCTGTCCTCACCTTACTCAGCATGCTTTCTGAGTCAGTTACAATCATGATGTGTGTGTGTATCGTATTCTACATCCAGCGGAAAGCTGCACTGACTGCCTCCACCCCCATTCTTAAGCTAGATGTTGTGGTATATCCGCCACAGACTATCTGGAAACAGACCGCCTTGCGTTGCTTTCAATTGTATGATCGTCGGTCGTAAGAAAGCAGTGGAAACCTACTGAATTTAAAACAGCAATGCGAGCCGGGGCTTATTCCGACGTTCTGTAAAGGACACGCAGCCAACTTTAACTACAGGATAATACAGTATTTGCAATGAAACATGTGTGAAAGTATATCATCGGTCACCCATGCCAGGTCCTGCCCCTGTGAATATTTTCTTGACAGAGTTATCTGCACCTGGTAACAAGGTTTAGTAATCCGTGACTGCAATCTCTCTGATGAGGCAGATATCTAATGAACGAAGCCACCTCCTTGTCAGTTATTCTCCCAGTCTTGGTTAATCTCATGCGCTCGTCTGTTTGACGTTGGCACTTAGTGGTTCTCCCAATATGAATAGGGACCGTAGTGTAGAGGCTAGACACTCGCATGCCGCCACGGTAGTCATTGGTTCGATTCCCATCGGGGCTGATTGGGATTTTTTTTTTTTAAATTGAGTACCCAGAAATGTCTTAAGAAATAAAATCTCAAACAGCCAACAACAACAAAAAAAATTTTGATGTCCTGTAAAGGACCCACTGCTAGCTTTGTTAAGTTCTAGACTAGGAAAAATTTCAGCTTGAATGTGGGAATTCGAATCCAGGCTAACAGACCAGAAAGTGTGTTTTCTAGCCTTACACTTCCACATCGTTAAAAATAACAATGCATCGACATGATCATAATGTCTCCTCAAAGGCGGAACAAGCGACCATGTTCCTGCACTACAGCCCGCTATCCGGTTCTTGAGATGCAGCTCTATCTTTTGCTCTTCCCTTCCCCCCTTAATGCTACTACTATTAATAATAATGACATACATCTTTCCGTCTAAACGGACGATAGTTTTTAAAAGGGAGTTATACCTGTCCATAGCACAAAGTCTGGGCTGAATTAAGAGACATGTGTTGCCCATGCAGCATGATCCTTTTCTTGGCCTGCCTAGTTAACTCCGGAGTAAGGGGAACTCCAATATATCTGGAACAAGACAAACGACATTTAAAGTTTGAGAATAGATTCAGATCGTTTCGTCCCAAAGACCTCTAATCATTCGCTTTACCGGATAAAACTGTGATGATGATGATGATGATTATTATTATTATTATTATTATTATTATTATTATTATTATTATTATTATTATTATTATTATTGAGTCATGTGGTTATGATCTTTCCACATTCTCCATGCTTTGATAATGCAAAATATTGATATTGTTGTTGTACTCGGTTAGCATGATAAGTGATGTATGGGTGGAATCATGTTTGAAGGCGACAGATAAGTGCTGTATGGTTGGAATAATGTTTAAAGGAGCGAGATAAGTTATGTGAGGGTGAAATCATGATTAAAGGAGCGAGATAAGAGATGTGTGGGTGGAATAATGTTTAACGGAGGGAGATAAAGGCAGCAAAAGAGACTGCACACAATACAGAGGAATTTCACTGTTGAGTCATACTGGGAAAATATTTGGCAAAATTCTAGAAAAAAGATTACGAACTACTTTAGAACCCCAGCTAAGCGAAACACAGCTTGGATTTAGGAAAATCAATGGATGCACAGATGCCATTTTTGCTCTTAGACAACTTATAGAAAAATCAATTGAATTCAATGAAACACTCTACTTAGCCTTTGTCGACCAAGAAAAGGCATTCATAGAGTAGATAGAAACAAGTTTTGGGAAATCCTTAAACAATATGGAGTGAGTACACATCTAACAAACCTATGTAGAAGTATATACAACAACAGTGAATACATAGTGAGAGCAACTGGAGGACACCCAGAACCCTTCACTATAAGATCTGGAGTACGACAAGGTTGTGTCCTGTCCCCTCTCTTGTTCATAACATATATAGACAACATATGTAAAGAAACCAGCCATGCAGAGACAGCAAGAACACCGCATGACGAGAACACAGAAGAAGAACCATCTGCAAATCTAACCATTAGAGAACTCCTGTTTGCGGACGACCAAGCACTAATAGCAAAATCAAAAGCTGAATTACAAGACCACATGAATAGTCTAAACGAAATGTGTAGGGAACATAACATGAAAATTAGCACAAGCAAAACAGAGATAATGACTATAACTAAAGAAGAACAAACAACAACAATTCACCTAAACGAACATCCCTTGAAACAAGTGAAGAGTTTCAAGTACCTAGGAAGTATAATATCATCAAATGGCAGATCAGAAGACGAGATCGAAAATAGGTGCAATAAGGCAAATCAACTCATTGGACAAATGGCACCAATACTAAAGAACAAACATGTATCAATAACTACTAAGAAAGCACTTTACAACACAATCTTCCTGCCAACTCTATGCTACCAATGCCAAACCTGGACAATGACAGAAAAAGAGAAAAGAAAAATCACAACAACAGAAATGAGGTTCCTGAGAAGAATACTCAACGTATCAAGAAGAGATAAGATCAGAAATGAAGAAATCAGGACTAAAGTGGGGGTTAAAGCAGCACTAGATTTTATCAGAAAGCAGCAAGTCAAATGGTTTGGCCATGCAAGTAGGTTACCAGTCAACAGCATGCCACAACAAGCAATGATGTACAGACCAGATGGAATCAGAGGAAGAGGCCGACCACGTAAACGTTGGACGGAGGGAATAGCAGAGTCCATGGGAATATCGATATATGAAGCCCATAATCGGGCACTCTCACGAAGTTTATACTTCACCTCGACACCGCAAGGTACAAGAGGAACATGATGAGATGAGATGAGATGAGGAGGGAGATAAGTGATGTGTGGGTGGAATAATGTTTAAAGGCGCGAGAAAAGAGATGTGTGGGTGGAATAATGTTTAAAGGAGCGAGATAAGCGACGTGTGGGTGGACTAATGCTTAAAGGAGCGAGGTAAGTGCTGTCTGGTTTAATTAATGTTTAAAGGAGCGAGATAAGTGCTGTCTCGTTGAAATAATGTTTAAAGTAGCGAGATAAGTTATGTGAGGGTGAAATCATGTTTAATGGAGGGAGATAAGTGATGTGTGGGTGGAATAATGTTTAAAGTAGCGAATAAGTGATATATGGGTGGAATAATGTTTGAAGGAGTGAGATAAGCGATGTATGGGTGGAATAATGTTTAAAGGAGGGAGATAAGTGATATACGGGTGGAATAATGTTTAAAGGAGCGAGATAAGCGATGTATGGGTGGAATCATGTTTGAAGGAGCGAGATAAGCGATATATGGGTGGAATAATGGTTAAAGGAGCGAGATAAGCGATGTATGGGTGGAATAATGTTTGAAGGAGCGAGATAAGCGATGTATGGGTGGAATAATGGTTAAAGGAGGGAGATAAGTGATATATGGGTGGAATAATGTTTGAAGGAGTGAGATAAGCGATGTATGGGTGGAATAATGGTTAAAGGAGCGAGATAAGTGATATATGGGTGGAATAATGTTTGAAGGAGTGAGATAAGCGATGTATGGGTGGAATAATGGTTAAAGGAGGGAGATAAGTGATATATGGGTGGAATAATGTTTGAAGGAGTGAGATAAGCGATGTATGGGTGGAATAATGGTTAAAGGAGTGAGATAAGCTATATATGGGTGGAATAATGTTTGAAGGAGTGAGATAAGTGATATATGGGTGGAATAATGTTTAAAGGAGCGAGATAAGCGATATATGGGTGGAATAATGGTTAAAGGAGCGAGATAAGCGATATATGGGTGGAATAATGGTTAAAGGAGCGAGATAAGCGATGTATGGGTGGAATAATGTTTGAAGGAGCGAGATAAGCGATGTATGGGTGGAATCATGTTTAATGGAGGGAGATAAGCGGTGTATGGGTGGAATCATGTTTGATGGAGCGGGATAAGTGATGTGTGGGTGGAATAATGTTTGATGGAGCGGGATAAGTGATGTGTGGGTGGAATAATGTTTAAAGTTGCGAGATAATTGATATATGGGTGGAATAATGTTTGAAGGAGGGAGATAAGTGATTTATGGGTGGAATAATGTTTAAAGTAGCGAGATAAGTGATATATGGGTGGAATAATGTTCGAAGGAGTGAGATAAGCGATGTATGGGTGGAATCATATTTAAAGGAGCGAGATAAGCGATGTATGGGTGGAATAATGTTTAAAGTAGCGAGATAAGTGATATATGGGTGGAATAATGTTTAAAGTAGCGAGATAAGTGATATATGGGTGGAATAATGTTTAAAGTAGCGAGATAAGTGATATATGGGTGGAATAATGTTCGAAGGAGTGAGATAAGTGATGTATGGGTGGAATAATGTTTAAAGTAGCGAGATAAGTGATGTATGGGTGGAATAATGTTTAAAGTAGCGAGATAAGTGATATATGGGTGGAATAATGTTCGAAGGAGTGAGATAAGTGATATATGGGTGGAATACTGTTCGAAGGAGTGAGATAAGCGATGTATGGGTGGAATCATATTTGAAGGCGTGAGATAAGCGATATATGGGTGGAATAATGTTTGAAGGAGGGAGATAAGTGATTTATGGGTGGAATAATGTTTAAAGTAGCGAGATAAGTGATATATGGGTGGAATAATGTTCGAAGGAGTGAGATAAGCGATGTATGGGTGGAATCATATTTGAAGGAGTGAGATAAGCGATGTATGGGTGGAATAATGTTTAAAGGAGCGAGATAAGTGATATATGGGTGGAATAATGTTCGAAGGAGTGAGATAAGCGATGTATGGGTGGAATCATATTTGAAGGAGTGAGATAAGCGATATATGGGTGGAATAATGTTTGAAGGAGGGAGATAAGTGATTTATGGGTGGAATAATGTTTAAAGTAGCGAGATAAGTGATATATGGGTGGAATAATGTTCGAAGGAGTGAGATAAGCGATGTATGGGTGGAATCATATTTGAAGGAGTGAGATAAGCTATGTATGGGTGGAATAATGTTTGAAGGAGGGAGATAAGTGATTTATGGGTGGAATAATGTTTAAAGTAGCGAGATAAGTGATGTATGGGTGGAATAATGTTCGAAGGAGTGAGATAAGCGATGTATGGGTGGAATCATATTTGAAGGAGTGAGATAAGCTATGTATGGGTGGAATAATGTTTGAAGGAGGGAGATAAGTGATTTATGGGTGGAACAATGTTTAAAGTAGCGAGATAAGTGATATATGGGTGGAATAATATTCGAAGGAGTGAGATAAGTGATGTATGGGTGGAATAATGTTTAAAGTAGCGAGATAAGTGATGTATGGGTGGAATAATGTTTAAAGTAGCGAGATAAGTGATATATGGGTGGAATAATGTTCGAAGGAGTGAGATAAGTGATATATGGGTGGAATAATGTTCGAAGGAGTGAGATAAGCGATGTATGGGTGGAATCATAATTGAAGGAGTGAGATAAGCGATATATGGGTGGAATAATGTTTGAAGGAGGGAGATAAGTGATTTATGGGTGGAATAATGTTTAAAGTAGCGAGATAAGCGATGTATGGGTGGAATCATATTTGAAGGAGTGAGATAAGCGATGTATGGGTGGAATAATGTTTAAAGGAGCGAGATAAGTGATATATGGGTGGAATAATGTTCGAAGGAGTGAGATAAGCGATGTATGGGTGGAATAATGTTTGAAGGAGTGAGATAAGTGATGTATGGATTGAATCATGTTTGAAGGAGCGAGATAAGTGATGTATGGGTGGAATCATATTTGAAGGAGTGAGATAAGCGATATATGGGTGGAATAATGTTTGAAGGAGGGAGATAAGTGATTTATGGGTGGAATAATGTTTAAAGTAGCGAGATAAGTGATATATGGGTGGAATAATGTTCGAAGGAGTGAGATAAGCGATGTATGGGTGGAATCATATTTGAAGGAGTGAGATAAGCGATGTATGGGTGGAATAATGTTTAAAGGAGCGAGATAAGCGATGTATGGGTGGAATAATGTTTGAAGGAGCGAGTTAAGTGATGTATGGATTGAATCATGTTTGAAGGAGCGAAATAAAACCAGCAAAATGCTAGATCTGCCTGTTTGCTCAATTCTTAACTGATTAGTGTCGACAGATAATATATCGCGAAATGTGATCCCCCATTGGGACAGAAGGGCGATATATCGCCATACTACGGCCATCGAATTGTTTGGTTTGTTTCGTGGTATCTTCCGCGATTTCAATGCTCAGTGAACGGAAATTTACATTATAATACTTGTTTATTTGATTGTGTTCCACGTTTGGTCGAAACCTAATTTTTGATTGGCACTGAATCAGTTAACCCTTTAAACATAAAGCTTGCTCGTTCGTTAGTTTGTTCTCTCGATCTCTGTCTATAGCGATGTCAAACTCCCTGATCGTCACATTTTTTCTAGCCCTTGTCTTCCCATGATGTTCCCACATTGGTCATTATCCTGTTCTAATATGTAATAAAATCATATTATTGTGTAACTGGTTAATTGCAGCGATAATTATTCAGCTCTTAATACATCAAACAGCGAAGCAAAACTTTCACTCGGAAACACACAATTATTTTAATCATTGATGATTCATTGAAACAACAAATATAATTAAACACTGACGTCCCAAAGAGGTTGGGAATGAAAAGAGAGTTGAGTGACAGAAGTAAAACGAGACATGTGAAATATTTTGGAGACATTGAAAATGTGTGTTGTTTGTCCATCAAGAATGATGATGACCATTCATTTCATCCAGTGGGGTTGAAAGTATGGAGCCGTGAGTTCTAAGATGACTGATAAGGCTTATTTTGGCCCGAAGTGTTCTTTGACAATGCGGGCAAAGAATTCTTGACGTTCCAGATTGAAACACATTGAAAATGTAATACTGTTATGAAAATCATTATCCCAGTAGACTGTGAAGTACAGAAGGGTCTTTGGATACGTGCCTCTGTCATAAGCCAGATGTTCCGCCTATATTGCTGTCATGTGTAAATTATCTGTCATATCTGTAACCCATCTACGTTGTGATGTTTGTCGTCTCTGCTTACCCGATACACATCACTCCATAATTGTATTTCCTATGTGTTAATATCTGTTTTACACGTTCAAGCTATGTCTGCTGTCTCATTTTGATTTTTCTTTTCTGTCAGTTGTCCTCAACACTGAGTTCTTTACTGTCAATTATCCTCAATACTGAGTCAATTATCCTCAATACTGAGTCAATTATCCTCAATACTGAGTCAATTATCCTCAATACTGAGTCAATTGTCCTCAACACTGAGTTCTTTACTGTCAATTGTCCTCAATACTGAGTTCTTTACAGTCAGTTGTCCTCAATACTGAGTTCTTTACAGTCAGTTGTCCTCAATACTGAGTTCTTTACAGTCAGTTGTCCTCAATACTGAGTTCTTTACAGTCAGTTGTCCTCAATACTGAGTTCTTTACAGTCAGTTGTCCTCAATACTGAGTTCTTTACTGTCAATTATCCTCAATACTGAGTTCTTTACTGTCAATTGTCCTCAACACTGAGTTCTTTACTGTCAATTATCCTCAATACTGAGTTCTTTACTGTCAATTATCCTCAATACTGAGTTCTTTACTGTCAATTATCCTCAATACTGAGTTCTTTACTGTCAATTGTCCTCAACACTGAGTTCTTTACTGTCAATTATCCTCAATACTGAGTTCTTTACTGTCAATTATCCTCAATACTGAGTTCTTTACTGTCAATTATCCTCAATACTGAGTTCTTTACTGTCAATTGTCCTCAACACTGAGTTTCTTAATGTCAACTTATCCTCAATACTGAGTTCTTACTGTCAATTGTCCTCAATACTGAGTTCTTTACTGTCAATTATCTCAATACTGAGTTCTTTACTGTCAATTGTCCTCAACACTGAGTTCTTTACTGTCAGTTGTCCTCAACACTGAGTTCTTTACTGTCAATTGTCCTCAATACTGAGTTCTTTACAGTCAGTTGTCCTCAATACTGAGTTCTTTACTGTCAGTGTCCTCAATACTGAGTTCTTTACAGTCAAGTTGTCCTCAATACTGAGTTCTTACAGTCAGTTGTCCTCAATACTGAGTTCTTACTGTCAAATTATCCTCAATACTGAGTTCTTTACTGTCAATTGTCCCTCAACACTGAGTTCTTTACTGTCAATTATCCTCAATACTGAGTTCTTTACTGTCAATATCCTCAATACTGAGTTCTCTTACTGTCAATTGTCCTCAACACTGAGTTCTTTACTGTCAATTATCCTCAATACTGAGTTCTTTACTGTCAATTATCCTCAATACTTGAGTTCTTTACTGTCAATTATCCCTCAATACTGAGTTCTCTTACTGTCAATTATCCTCAATACTGAGTTTCTTTACTGTCAATTGTCCCTCAACACTGAGTTCCTTTACTGTCAATTATCCCTCCACACTGAGTTCTTTTACTGTCAATTGTCCTCAACACTGAGTTCTTTACAGTCAGTTGTCCTCAATACTGAGTTCTTTACAGTCAGTTGTCCTCAATACTGAGTTCTTTACTGTCAATTATCCTCAATACTGAGTTCTTTACTGTCAATTGTCCTCAACACTGAGTTCTTTACTGTCAATTATCCTCAATACTGAGTCTTTACTGCCAGTTGTCCTCAACACTGAGTTCTTTACTGTCAGTTGTCCTCAATACTGAGTTCTTTACAGTCAGTTGTCCTCAATACTGAGTTCCTTTACTGTCAGTTGTCCTCAATACTGAGTTCTTTACAGTCAGTGTCCTCAATACTGAGTTCTTTACAGTCAGTTGTCCTCAATACTGAGTTCTTTACTGTCAATTATCCTCAATACTGAGGTCTTTACTGTCAATTGTCCTCAACACTGAGTTCTTTACTGTCAATTATCCTCAATACTGAGTTCTTTACTGTCAATTATCCTCAATACTGAGTTCTTTACTGTCAATTATCCTCAATACTGAGTTCTTTACTGTCAATTGTCCTCAACAATGAGTTCTTTACTGTCAATTATCCTCAATACTGAGTTCTTTACTGTCAATTATCCTCAATACTGAGTTCTTTACTGTCAATTATCCTCAATACTGAGTTCTTTACTGTCAATTGTCCTCAATACTGAGTTCTTTACTGTCAATTGTCCTCAATACTGAGTTCTTTACTGTCAATTATCCTCAATACTGAGTTCTTTACTGTCAATTATCCTCAATACTGAGTTCTTTACTGTTCAATTATCCTCAATACTGAGTTTCTTTACTGTCAATTGTCCTCAACAATGAGTTCTTTACTGTCAATTGTCCTCAATACTGAGTTCTTTACTGTCAATTATCCTCAATACTGAGTTCTTTACTGTCAATTATCCTCAATACTGAGTTCTTTACTGTCAATTATCCTCAATACTGAGTTCTTTACTGTCAATTGTCCTCAACACTGAGTTCTTTACTGTCAATTATCCTCAACACTGAGTTCTTTACTGTCAATTGTCCTCAACACTGAGTTCTTTACAGTCAGTTGTCCTCAATACTGAGTTCTTTACAGTCAGTTGTCCTCAATACTGAGTTCTTTACTGTCAATTATCCTCAATACTGAGTTCTTTACTGTCAATTGTCCTCAACACTGAGTTCTTTACTGTCAATTATCCTCAATACTGAGTTCTTTACTGTCAGTTGTCCTCAATACTGAGTTCTTTACAGTCAGTTGTCCTCAATACTGAGTTCTTTACAGTCAGTTGTCCTCAATACTGAGTTCTTTACTGTCAATTATCCTCAATACTGAGTTCCTTTACTGTCAATGTCCTCAACACTGAGTTCTTTACTGTCAATTATCCTCAATACTGAGTTCTTTACTGTCAATTATCCTCAATACTGAGTTCTTTACTGTCAATTATCCTCAATACTGAGGTTCTTTACTTGTCAATTGTCCTCAACAATGAGTTCTTTACTGTCAATTATCCTCAATACTGAGTTCTTTACTGTCAATTATCCTCAATACTGAGTTCTTTACTGTCAATTATCCTCAATACTGAGTTCTTTACTGTCCAATATCCTCAATACTGAGTTCTTTACTGTCAATTGTCCTCAACACTGAGTTCTTTACTGTCAATTATCCTCAACACTGAGTTCTTTACTGTCAATTGTCCTCAACACTGAGTTCTTTACAGTCAGTTGTCCTCAATACTGAGTTCTTTACAGTCAGTTGTCCTCAATACTGAGTTCTTTACTGTCAATTATCCTCAATACTGAGTTCTTTACTGTCAATTGTCCTCAACACTGAGTTCTTTACTGTCAATTATCCTCAATACTGAGTTCTTTACTGCCAGTTGTCCTCAACACTGAGTTCTTTACTGTCAGTTGTCCTCAATACTGAGTTCTTTACTGCCAGTTGTCATAAATACTGAGTTTTTTTATAACCAATTGTCCTCAATACTTTGTTCTTTACTGTCAATTTTCTTCAATACTGAGTTCTTTAGTTTCAATTGTCTTCAATACTCAGTTCTTTACTATCAATTGTCTTCAATACTGAGTTTTTACTACCAATTGTTCTTAATACTTAGTTCTATACTGTTAATTATCTTGAATACTGACTTCTTTACTGTCAGTTATCTTAAATACTGAGTTCTTTACTGTCAATTGTCCTCGGTACTGATTTCTTTACTGTCAATTTTCTTCAATGCTCAGTTTTTTTTACTGTCAATTATCCTCGATACTGTGTTCCTTAATATCAATTTTCTGCAATACTGGGTAGATCTGTGTAGTTTTCATTCCGTGCAGTGACATGTTAATACCCATCTGCAATATGCATATTCTATAGTGAAGATGTGCTTCTCAGCTGTTGTGTTAAATGTCCAGTGTCTCTCCATACATTGCCATAGCAAATATACATTTACTCGGTATTCTGAATTGTTTTGAGCTTTCTGTCCTGTAAATGTTTAATTGCTATAGTTATCCTTTAGTTTCTTTCATCTGTTTCTTCCAAAAACCAGCTTTTACTATGTAGCTGGTTCTTTTGTATTTGAATGTTTGTATTTGAAGTTTTTGTATTTGAATGTATTCGAATTGTTAAGTAACACGGTAAAAACAACAACAACAACTAATTCTGTTAATTATATTGCTTGGTAAATTATAGAAACAACGTTAATTCAACAGGACATAACTTTGTGTAAACACAATCGCGGAAATTATTGTCCATTTAAAGTTTCCAACTACTTAATTCACGTCGCAGCCATTTGTCGTTCTCTCCCATCTCTGCCGTCGTGTTTTGTCTCTGCGTCTTGTCTTATTCTCCTGCACATTACGTCATTTTTATGTGTCTTGTCTCATACTCATGTGTAATATGTCACTCTTTAAAGCGCATCTGCTTACATAAAATAAGTTAATTGCTCAATCAACCTCACCATTTTCTACTGTGGTTTTCTAGGAAATTTTACGTTCAATAATGTGTCATTGCTTTCTGAACTTCGATTTATATTTAGGGACGTTCATTTGAAACCCGTTACAGTGGCTTTATTACAAAAGCATGAAAGAAATATTAACATGTGTGGTAGAATTAAACAAAGCATTCATTTTGAATGAATTATGCACCATGGGTTACTCAGAAGAAGTCGTCATAGGCATTCAGGCAAGCATCCCATTGCTTAGGTAGGCGGCGAATGCCGTCCGCAAAACAGGATTGTGGTTGCTCACTGAACCAAGTATTTACCGCGTTCATTACGTCTGCATCTGTGTGAAATCGTTGCCCATTGAGAGCGTTTTTTTAGAGGTCCGAACAAATGGAAATCACATGGTGACAAATCAGGACTATAGGCTAGATGTTGCAGAATTTCCAACGTCTTCCTTGGTAATGCTTCCTGCACAATCTTTGCGACATGCAGACGAGCATTATCGTGCAACAAAATCACACCGCGAGAAAGTATGTCGGGTCGTTTATTCTTGTTGACACCAGGTCCTTTAAAGTCGGCCAACAATAGCCCTTCATGGTAAAAAAATTATTATTTAATTATTTAAATACTCCTTAAATACTTTGTGATAGGCAAAACAAATCTAGGGGCATAAATGTGGCCTATTAGTTAATTCATAACTCGATATGTGCCATCATAGTATGACATATTATGACGAACTTTCGCTTTTAGTGCATGTATCCCTATCCACACTGTGGCAAAACTTTAGGTTCACTACTAATACTACTATCAGAATCTTCGCTCAAATCAGAATCACTATCGTCTAAAACCATTTCAAACAATAATCTTGCTTGATCTGATGTAAGTATACGAGGCCGCAAAATCGAAGGCGTTGCCATTTGTAAACAAACTCAAAACAACGCAAATAAATACTCGATTTCAACTTTTCAACCGGTCTCCGTGGCTAAGGACTTGCGAACGCAGTTTGTGAGCCTGTATCCCTGTGTGCTGATTTTTTCGAAAAAAAGGTATAGGTGCAGGTCGTTCAGAAAGCAGTGGCAAACTACTGAACGTAAAATTTGCCCAGAAATAACGAACAGCGAAAATGCTGGGGTTGACTGCTACGTCCTGGAAGAACATGCAACTAAATTTGATTTTCAACTTTTACAAAAGTATTCTAGCTATCTCGTACACACAGAAAGAAACGACAACTAGTTTCTAAATTTTAAGTTAACCGAGCACTAAAAAGTGCCGAATCTAAAAGATGTGGAACAATTTATGCAATGTCTATGACGAGCCAATACAGTGGATTTTGGGTGCCAAATTCGTTACATGGAACCACTACAGTGGATCCCAGCAGGCAGTCAGTTTAAGCTGGCTCGACCTGGTAGCCTAGATTAGTTGTATAATTCCGCCTCGATACGACATCGAACCCGCGACCACCGAACAGGCAAGGTAAGCGTGCTAACAACTGCACCACAGCGACTCCCCAATTGATAATGAGGATGGAATAATTTCCCCTTAACTTATTTACTTCCCCTTGTCACTGATAATTCAAAATGTATGACTTAGTTCTTCCAATCGCGGGGAACTACAATGTTGATGGTGCAGAATTTCTCTAAGCCGTGCTCAAGCAAATTGTTTGATCTCGTTTTTTTCATAATTAATCATCTCCAGTAATTGATCTGCAGCTACAAACAAGCGACTTATAATTGGTGCAGTTCGGGTGCAGTGTGTTGGGAAATAGAGCAGAAGTAAGTCTAATCAGATGGGGTTATTACAGATATATGCCATACCAAGATGAACATTTACTGACTGTACTCTTTGATCTCTCTGTTCTTCTCTCTCTCTCTCTCTCTCTCTCTCTCTCTCTCTCTCTCTCTCTCTCTCTCTCTCTCTCTCTCTCTCTCTCTCTCTCTCCTCTCTTCTCTCTCTCTCTCTCTCTCTCCCTAGCTAGGTCAATGTCCACAGACAGATGGTAACTTACTACACTGCACGGTAGAATTGAGAGGTCTACGAATCAATGAAACAACTGTATCTATTGATGCCTGTCCTGCAGACAACGAACGAGTGGACTTGTTGCTTCTTTCAATAGATCGAAC
>JACEFZ010005785.1:220000-392500 GCA_014155875.1 Cepaea nemoralis | reverse complement strand
GTAGCCTTTAGCAAGATGAAAAACATACTGACCAATAAAAAGATGTTTACTGAAACGAGAAAGAGTTTTGAGGTGCTATATAGAGCCCGTTCTTTTGTATGGATATGAAACTTGGACAATGAGCAGTCAAGCTGAAAAACATCTGATGGCTGCACAAATGTGGTTTCTGAGGAAAATGCTAAGAATTCCATGCTCAGACAGAAAAACCAATGACCAAGTACTACAGGAGACAAATGAAAATCGTAAATTGATTAGAGAAATTAGACGTAGACAGTCAAAATTTTTTGGACATGTTATGAGAAGAAATGAATTGGAGAACTTGGTCAACTGACAAGATCGAAAGGAACAGACCAAGAGGAAGACCGAGAGGAAAATACCTGGATGGCTTGGCCACATGGCATGGACGAGACAGGAACACTGAGCTGATCCATGACTCTAATGATCGAGTGAAATGCGAGTCATGACCGCCCACGCTTTCCGGCATGGCACATGATTGATTGATTGATTTATTCTAGTATCTATTTCATTGTTGTGTACTTGACGTTCATGCTTATCCCTGAAGGAGACTATTTAGGTGGAAATTACGTGCACCCCGAGCCTGTTTATGTCATTGGGTTACTAACTCACCAGTTGTTGCGTATTTCCTATCAGAGATATTCCGTGCTCATTATACCTTCGATTTTCTCACCTGGTGGAAATATGTCGGTAATGTAACCTTTCTGACTTTACAGGAAGCTGTAAATTATCTGTTGGTGTTTTGAAGTTTTCTGCAGACTTTGTCGGGTGTAGTGTAGATGCGCGGAGAAATCGATTCAGTTTGCAGGTATTTTCAGGGCAAATTGTGATGTATTTTTTATTCTGTTAACTCGGGAGAAGGGGGAAAGAGTGGCGCGGTGGGGGGGGGGGGGGGGGGTTTAGGTGTGAAAGTAGATAAAAGAGTGTTTGTCAGTATGTCTGCATGCATGTATGTACGACCTCCCACCCATCTAAACCTGTGTGTATATCTGTGTATGTCGTGGATGGATCTATTATCTTTTAAGGTATCATCCATGGATGTATGCATGTGTGTGCATTCGTGCGTGTATGTGTGTGCGTGCGCATGCGTGCGTGCGTGCCTGCGTAGAGAGAGATGGACGGACATGAGTAAGAACTGATGGACGAACATGGGTAGAACTGTCGGACGGACAGACATCGCTGTGTATAAGTAGTTATGTATGTAGGTGGATATGTAGGTATGTTGGTACACATGTACGTATGTAATATGCATGTATGCTTGTAAACATGTATATATGTATGAATAAAAATTAGTTATGTCGACAGCCAATCAGGTGAGAGTATTTATACACGACAGTAAGGGGGTAGGTAGTTGAGTATTTAGGCAGCGATGCAACAAGATTTAAGGCAAGTAAGTGAGTACATTGTAGTCCCACCTTACAGGGATGTCTGAGAATTTTCACACCTTTGTTTGTCAAAAGTCGCTAATTACTGTGTGGGCATTTCGCCGCCATGTTGCGGAAAGACAATCTAAGCCCGAACACTGTCTACCAACCCCACAAACCACCGCGTTATGTTGCAGACAGCCAATCAGACACAACTGAAAATTTAATGACGTGGCCAATGACAGAAAAAGATTTAAACACGTTCATCTTTTATAAATTCTCTCCCGGTGTTCTGGCAAAAACGGCCAGGAAACAATCTAGAAATTAGAATTTCCCGAGGATAGACCAAACAAATTCAATTGTGTTGCCAAGGTGTTGGGCGTTGGCAGATTTTGCACCCAGATTACCTCTTTTGTTTCCCAGATTTGTGTTCCCCTGGTGACAGAGTCCAGGCAGCAGTCAGATCAAAGGAGGTTCATGTTAATATCAATTAGTTTTCTATGGAGACGTTGTTTTAACGGAAGCTTTGTTGCCAGTCCGTGTATCATACTTGACGTCTGACGGTTTTCAGATGCACGCAGCTGTCATTACTGGCTTTCTTTGAATCATCGACATGGAACCTGTATTGCGTCTGTCTGTTGGCAACGAACGGAAACAGCCGGTTCAATCTGCTGCAATGTAAATTATATATTGTTGATAATTGTTGACTTTTTACATACGTTGATGTATGTGTATCGTGGGTGAGTATTGAACATTTAGTGTGTGGTTGTGTCTGGTGGTTTTAAACAACGCCCACGATTTCAATATGGGTGTAAAAGATGTGCTTCTATGTAATTCCTGTGTCTACAGAAGACATATATAACAAATGTAGACTATATGTACGGACCTGCATAGTTTGCGATGTTGTGTTGTAATAAAATGGAATTTATTTGATTAGGTTCTTGTGGCTTTGCATACCGCAGCTTTACCACTCGTGTCTGTTTATTAGATTAATGTTGAACTTATTCAAGTTCACATTATTTTAACGTTTACGATTTCTGCAAATATAGTGAAAACAAACAAGTGAAGGATTCCATTTCGCGCCACGGGCCATAGTGGATGTATTGTGATTAACAGTAAGTAAATGACATTTTGTGCCTGCATTAACCTGCATTTTGTATATAGGATTAGCTCCATATGTTTAGTTCTGTCGGTACTCAGTGGATCATCATCATCGTGTGTTATGCCGATAGGCATGGGTGGTCATGTTTCACCATCTCACACGATCACCAGAGTCGTAGTTCAGCTCCGTGTTTGAATCCCTCTAGGCTACTTCTTTTTTTCATTGACCCAGGCTCCTTAGTCGTGGATCAGCTCCGTGTTCTTGTCTCTCTAACATGCCTTGGTGGCCAAGCCATCCAGGTATTTACATCTCTGTCGTACCTCCCTTGTTCTTGCCAGTTGTCACCAAGTTCTCTTATTTATATCTTCTCATAACGTGACACAAGAAAATTGACTGTCTACATATAATTTCTCTAATCATTTTGCGGTTTTCATTTGCCTCATGTAGGACTTGCTTATTTGTTTTTCTATCTGTCCATGGTATTCTTTGCGTTTTCCTCAGAAAACACATTTCCACAGCCATTAGATGTCTGATCATCGTCCACGTTTCACATCCATACAAAATTACAGGTTCTAAGTAGTTCTTCACCATAATTAATCACAGTGGGTCAAATTAGGAGCCCAGGTCAATGACGAAGTACCCAAAGAGATCCAAACACGTCGCCACCGAATGAGCGAGCAGACGAGAGTGTGTCACAGTTTATGTTATGAGGTGCCCAGGTTCATTCATCGTGTCGTGTATGTTGTTGGGGAAATAAGTGATGGTAATGATACTGACGTAAATAACATTCTCTCTTTCTGTCTCTCAATCACACACACACATACACACACACACAAAAACACACACACACACACACACACACACACACACACACACACACAGCAGCAGCAGCAGCAGCAGCAGCAGCTGTATCTATCTCTTCATCTTTGCTCTATCTGTCTTGTTTTCACACTATAGTTTGTTGCGTTGGGTTTAGTCTAGAACCGACATCACTACACTAAGGGCATTCCCATAATCTCACAGTCATCTTTAACAGCCAGCATAAGGTTCCACCACTAATAGCGCCCTTTGCAATCTGATTATATGTCCGAATATATAACCGTGGTCTGTAAAATGGTATGAAGTGTTCCGTTCCTTTAATTTCCCACATAACGGTGACCCATTCAACCCAGAAAAGAAGGTACAATTAGCATTAATCCAGCTTCGGATTAATAATTATGTGACGGATTCAGCCACTTCTCACTGAAAGGGATTTGCATCTATAGGGAACACGGGAACACCTTTTGTTTTACATTACTTTGTTAGGGATATTACTGGGATATTAATCCGAAAGGGATTTGTGTCCATAGGGGACACTTTCTGTTTTAAAGTACTTTGTTGGCGATATAACTGGAAATCCCGAAAAACAAAATAGTTGTTCAATAATTTGTTAAATGAGCTGGTAGCTTCTTAGTGTACGCATATGTGTGTGCTCGCGAGCGTGCGTGCGCGTGTGTATGTGTGTGTGTGTATGTTGTGTGTGTGTGTGTGTTTGTACTCCAGCTGCTAGTTCGGGTTAAGAGTAAGCCGGCGTTGATCTAGCGAGATATTTCAGCTTGATTATAGCTTTAAACTGATGACTTACACCACATGAAAGTCCATCAACCAATACATCTATCTGTGTTTCTGTCTGCCAAAACCTAATGTGTCTCCTTTTATACAGACGGACACTTTGTCGGATTAATAGACGACAGTTTATTAAATGGAATTATACGAGCCTCTCCATAGTACAAAGCCTGTATTGAATTTACAGACCTTGTGTTGCCCATGCATCATGATCCCTCTCTCGGTCTGCCTAGTTTACTCCAATACATCTGGAACAAGACAAGCCGCAGTGTCGCTTATTTTCCCGGGAGGAACGTGGAATCAACAAGCACATCTTCAAGCTTATTATCTTTTGGGATTATTGACTGACTTCTGTCTACACTCCTCCCTTCTGTCTTCCCTTCCATATATCTATTCCTTTCTCTCTCTCTATTATTCCTTCAACACATACTCCGACAACAGTTTCTTTCAACGATTAATAAAATATTTATTAAATAACACTATGTCTGGTGTATGGATGGACTGTGTATATGTAGTTGGTATTGTCTACTAGTGTGAATGCAAGATAGGACGGTTGACGTCGTATGTGCCGTAGATTTTCTCGCCTCTTCTGACGGCCAAAACACAGGACAGCACACATAGAAATGGAGTGATCTCACCCTGAATGATCTCCTCCTGCTTGAGTCTGGACTTAATCCAATTCTTGAAGAAAACAACTGTTCAATGTCTTATCACCAGAAAATAATCCGATTTGGTAAGTCACTGAAATTCATATATTTCCCGTTTTGGAAGGTATTATAATCCACCTCTGAATATACACCGCCACTATCCAACATTGTCTAGAGTTACTATGAATGTTCTACACAATGTCTCTTGTTAATAAAGTGTAATGTTTCTGCACAGTGCAATCGAATGCAGTTTTAAGTATCCCTGCTTGCCACAGGTTAACGTCTTTTCCTTTTAAGGGCTTTAGTTGTATATTCGTTTGAGCATACAGTGTTAAGTATTTGACGTTAAGTTATCACTTCTACATATTAAAACATGTCTATGTTCTTGTAGGTTCTAAGTAGGTACTTTATTTGCTCAAGTGAAGTAACCTTCATTTCTTCTCTGATTTCAATAGGGGGATTGGAACCTGTGGAGAAGATAGGTAATCTGGTGATATGAGTCTGCTTCATATACTTTTCTTATGTGAGAGTCCTTCTCTAGCCATACTGAAAAGCCTCCGAAAAACATACGGACATACGATTTATGAGTGCACTAAAGTTTACACGATTAGATAAACGAATGCAATGCCACAAGTCAAGAACAAACACCTATATCCCTATGCTATTATTACGCTAAGATTATAATACCTTATATATTCACTTATCATCCTGGAATTGAAATACACTAGCGAATAAAACACTAATATCCCATATTCTTTCAACCATTAGGGACGTGTATTTCTTTCCCCACTCAGGATGCATAGATAATTCAGCCCAGTTTGGAACACACACTAAACAGAAAACCCAGTCTCTACTATTTATATTGAGTGTCCAATCCTCCGTTATTGTTTGATGTTCATACCTCAACCCTCGTCTCTTGACGTATCCTGCACATCAAAAAGCGGTGAAATCACGTAGTGGTTAGTTGTTCGTTTCTTTCCGTTGTTACGCTGTTTCCCTGAGTTCCCCGTACGCTAATACTTCAAAGCATCCGAACCCGTTGATCGTTTTCTCCGTTCATTTTTCCCCAACGCGATCTCCCCGGTTCCCGTGTCCGTACGATCCGATCGTCTGGCAATGACGTCTGCGAACACCTGTATCCTATTTTTATATTTGTCGGTCAATGATCTTTCCTTTATCCTCCTCTCAGACTGAAGTACACGAGTGTTAACCCTCCTCCTACATTGTAGTTACTCTTACTAGGTTATCAGGGAATCATTAACTCACAGTATCCCGTGACACGCAGAAGCTGCCGGATCAGCAAAGCAATGATCTACTTGTCCGCCTGTAAGATCTTCCATCCTAAACCAGCTGCCGACCAAGGCTAAGGGCCTTGACTTTCCCTGTCATGACATTTAGTCTTTATGTTGCATTTCCTCGCACCAGAGAAAGGCTTTTTTCTTCCCAGCTGCGCTTCTCCTACCGAAGCCGTTGGCACAATGTCTGGTTTAGTGAGCGCCGCCCAACATATGGCTCTAACAGTCAGCAGCTATTACAGTCTACTTTTATACAGTAGCTCAGTCATATCTAAGACCTTACTTTACATGCCAGACATAATATGTAATATATGTGAAGTCTTGTTATTTGGTACATCCGAGGAAGCAAATGCACTAGAACATACTACAGTGCTACCACCCCTCGTAGCAAGGCAAAGGTAAAAAGAAACGAAAGAATTTGACAGATTCTCTGTCAGGAGTTCTTATTAAATATGTTCATCGCACTCCTGTCACACACACGTAATCAGGTGCAACATAAACTAACCACACTTCATGAGAGGTTACAGCTAGGTCTAAAAATTCATAAGAAAAGGAAAACAAAGAGGAGATTAAACCAAGCAAGTAATAACCCAATCTTAATTGATGAAACCTTACATAAAGAGACTGAATTATACACCTGTTTGAGTAGCGACGTAAACCAGGATGGAGGAACAATCAGAGATATTGTCTTTTATCCTAAGTTATTAGTATCTCAGGAATGCAAAGAAGTAAGTACTGTTTGCGTCGATTTAGGAAGCTTTCAGAAAACCTCTCGAAAAATCCAAAATATTAAATGTTTCTGAATTCTAACCGCGTTTTGCATGATCAAGGGTACCCTAATAGCAATCTACTAGCATATTGTCATAGATTCAACTAATTAAAGCGCATCTCGATGCTTCCGAATTGTCGGATACGTATGTGATTGATGGCTCAACCCCACAGAGATAAATGATGAAAAATCATTTTTCCCAATGTGATCCTGCCCGTTTAATTAATTTAGCTGTACTGACTCAATTGTTGAGACCAGAAATAGAGTTTTGGAGAACCAAGGAATACCTTTAGGAAATACTGAAAAGTTGTACTCCTTTTATACCCAATTTATTCCTTAAGTGGTTCCTTGCCTCTCCTCTACCAACTAATTAATTCTATCTAGGGTAATTTAAAACAGTTTGTTTATGACAAGTAAAATACAATCAATACATGACATGATCTCAGTTTTTATGATTTAATAAACACAAATATGGATTTTGTAAATTGCATTCAAAATTACAATTTCCTGTCATAAAATAAGGACATATACATATACATTAAATATTACAGACTTGATGTGCCCATGATAAGGTAGATATTAACAGTTTAGATTTTTCGCAGTGGCATGTAATGCTAATCTTTTACTGGCCTGGAGGATCTGAAAAAAAGAACTGTCTGCACTCAGGATTCTCCACTTCCAGCTTTGGGAATCACTCTGGCTATCATCAATTGTATTATTATTGTTCCTGGGCGTAGTAGAACATAAGTTGGCTCTTGGTTTTCTTTTCTCACAGCAGGTAATTGTTTAATTAAAGGTTACCTCTCCTATGAGACAAATGGAATGGTTGCAGGTAGATAAGTTTCTGCGCTACTCTATCAAGGGCATCACTCAACCATGTGCTCACTCAACAGGTGCTGCATTCAATCTTCACCAAGTCAGGTCTGGATTGACATGAATAAGACCACTACCTGAAATTCCATCAATCACATAATTCTAATAATATCAGAAATATGACATTAGAATTTACATGTAAAACCTAAGAATATAACCAGTGAAAACAATAAAATGAATCCTGTTCTTAGAGAAAATAAACAGGGAAGAAAGATAGTCTTGGTGTTCCCAATTGGTTATCACCAACACAGTTGTTTGCTCTCAATCCAATCTTCCACTATCAAGTGTTCAAGGTTTAACTAGCAGATGTGCAGTTTCATCATCACCTATGCCTGTCCTCAGGTTTATAGAAGTAATACCTTGAGTGATTGGGAATTTAACAATTATGTTGACCATTCTCTTCTGTATCTAGTTTTGTTCTCTACTTCTTCTTTTCCTATTCAAGAAACAGGGTCTTATACATTTAGGGCTTTTAAACCAGTTCCCATTTCCATGAGTATTTGCTTATAAACAAGATAAGTACATTCTGGTATTATTCTTGCATAGCCTTCAGGTGTATTCTTCTTCATTAAATGCTTCAAGTGAGAAGATTTCTTCCCTTCTCATGGATGTAATATTGATTATTATCATCAACATCATCATGGTTTTTATAATAATTGTAATTAAAATCCTTATCATTATTTTCATAATTATTACATTGTTATATCAATCATCATCATCATTATCATGCTTATGACATTAGACATCATGACATTATTCTAACATTATCATCATAATCATGGTTATATCATTTTCATTAAATTACAGTCATCCTAATTATCTTTGAAGTTCATTATTATCATTACAATAGACCATATGTGTTAACATGAACTACAAAGTGGGATTTTGCTTAAATTACAAACACAGATGCTGGTGCTATGCGTAATGTATGATATGGTTTGTGTCGGGCTTAGCGCACAAAACTAGATGATAGGAATAAGAATGATATTTTATACAAAGTGGTGTTACGCGCCGGAGTGTACTAAATTATTTAGTTTATGGGGTACACCGAAGCATTTCTCTAGTGATAGGCATGGCATTCCACATCAAAGTTGCCGGCTATCATGAGATTGACTGTTGGATTATACTCCCTCTCTCTCAGCATGTAACTTCACTCACTCACTCAATTTCCTCATGCATCAGTCAACATATCCCTCTGTGCATGTGAGGTCACTTCACTCTCTCTGACATCATTCATATGTATGTATGATAATTTCACTCAGTCCATAGACACATTCATATTGGTATGGGGAATCATATAGGAATCATTCATCACACATCCTTCATACTGTCATGTAAGGTGGGTACTTATGTGATTTCCAAATGACAACATAACATGTTTACACCATATGGCATCACAATGAGATCTCACCCATTCATCAGACACAATCATATCTGTATGGATGACAATCATGCATATGTAGGTGCTTTACACAGAATACATTCACAGATTCACCAAGAATGACATTACAAGGGAATCTCATCCTTCAACCTAACTTGTAGTCATGCATGCTGGTGTGTTTTATCAAATGATACATTCACATCTGTTTAACAATGATGAAATCACACATGAATCCTCACAGACATGCTATCAGCAATGACATAGTGATCATTGTGATCATTAGACACACTTAGGCAATTCACCCAGGATTTAGCAACAGGAAATCCAGGAGTTATCACATGTTCTCATAAAATACATACAATTTAGGTGATATATCTAATTCACATTCAGGCATTATGAATTAAAATACTTCTCGCATGGCGGTTGGTTACGCACTATTATGAGGCACAAATATTATTATTGCCCATGGTTAACAGCCATGTCTACCTATTTGCCTTACCCAATGTGTTCTGTACCATCACACAAATTATGATACCTGTAGAATCTGGTTCTCATGGGTTCATGAATTATAAGAAAACTATTTGGTTGTCCATGTGCTCATGTCACAATTAAATCTACTGACTTATGTGCTCCATCTACTTGACTATACACATTCCACTAAATTCTCTATTAGTGCTGGCACATGTAAACTAGTATTTAATCTTACCAGTGGGCCGTAAACATTATGTCCTTACCACTGTACTAAGAATTCTGAATTTCCTTAAGTCACTCCAATTCATTGTAGATTCAGTTTCATGCTTAAGAAATAAAATGTATAACATGTGTCTAATGTTTTATACATTAACTAAGTTGTTTAGCTGGGAGAAAATAAACACTGTAGTTTCCTCCTAATGTACAGTTTATCTTATGACTATGTTTATACATTAACTAAGTTGTTTAGCTGGGAGAAAATAAACACTGTAGTTTCCTCCTAATGTACAGTTTATCTTATGACTATGATAACTGAGTATAATATTATTTAGTTTGTACTAAATTAAATTCTTTAAGAACTCACCATTCCAATCATTGTGGATTGAGTTGCTTAAGAATTAAATGTACAACTTGGATTCATGCTTTTATACATTACATCAGGGGTTTACTTTTGGGAGAAAATAACATTCACTATGGGTATTCTTAATTAATAGTTTATCTATAAACTATAACAATTAAATTAACTTCTTAATTCACCACACGTGTTCAACCGAGTCTACTTACCAACTCTCTTCTGGGAAAATAGGCTCACAACTAACTAAAATTTAACTGAATTAAATGTGGTGTTTATCTTATTTATCAGAATGACCTCAACATGTCGACACGTTTCATGATCTGAATTAGATGCAATTTCACACAGCGATTTCGTAGGCTGAGGATTTTCTTTTCTAGTGAATTTTGAAACTCTCTCACTCCTTTCGATGCTTCAGTTCTTATGTCTCATGCTGACTGATGAACAAACAGGCCATGTCGCTCTGCACGCTGCTATTTATACGGTCCTTTCCCAGTGAACGTTTTTCATTGACAATGGGTATATTAAATCTTGGATCGTACAATTGTGGAAGAAACCAATTCGGTTTCGGTGAACTCCGATTTTGTCGTCCTGGATTTATTTAATGCGATGTTACGTTTTGTGAAAATATATCACACGAATGAACAACACGATATAACCGTGGATCGCCAGTTACCATTGGGACTTCCCATGCTGTATTTAGTGTTCAGCGGCATTGATAACAATTTGACCAAGATTGTGTCTTCCAGCCACGGCATGACAATATTCTAGTAAGCTGCCATCCTATCACCTGCAATGGTATACGTGCTAACCATTCCTTAATCTCTGGGCCAAAGATAACGTCATCATTTATCTTGCGTCTGTCGCAGGGATGTCGTGGTAGAGACATCAATCTGTACAGTTCGCCACGACTCTCTAACCTCAACAACATGCACAAGTGAGGAAAACTACACCCTGTCCACTCGTGAATGTCATAAATCCAGGGTTTTTTTCGCCTTCAACTTCTCCGTTTGCCCTTAACTGTCCCCTGGAAGATTGCCTTTGAGAGGGAGCCATGGAAAAGCCGGGCAACCTGTCCACTCTTGAATGTCATCAGTCCATGATTTTCTCCGCCTTCAACGTCGCCTTTTGCCCTTAACTGTTCTCTGGAGGAAGGATTGCCTTTGAGACAGAGTCATGGCCTGAGATATGCCCAAATCAGGCAAGCTGTTGACGTGGCACCACTGACAAAACTAGTTCCTGATGGCCTACATTTACTTATTTTGTGCTCACCATACCAAATGCACAATGGGCGCTATATCGTAGCTGATGGCAAGCTGCACTGATTATGTTATCAGACGGTGGGGCGAGAGTTCGACGCCTGGGAACGCCGCCAAGAAAGTCAGGGAAAGGTTGATGACCTACTCTGGCGTGCATTCATGATTACACAATATGGTGGCGCTGTCACACCATAGACCTATGGCAGGAAACTGCTGAGAGAGAGAGAGAGAGAGAGAGAGAGAGAGAGAGAGAGAGAGAGAGAGAGAGAGAGAGAGAGAGAGAGAGAGAGAGAGAGAATACCATTTTCTCATAACTGTCCTAAGGCATTTGTATTCAAATGGCTGGATCCTCCGTTCTGCTTCTGCAGTGAGGCTAGCACTCACAAGTCCATTTAAAAGAACGGATACCATAAGTGGATTGTATAGAGTGATCTCGGCAGGATATTGATGTTGCTTTTTCTTATTGGATTCAGTCTTGTTATTGCAAATTTGTCCCTGGCGAGTCGTGTTTTGATGGCTTTACTTGCACTTATATTACTGCATAAAGTGGGCTTCAGATATTTAAGTGTCGACATGTCTTCTAGTGTTTCTACATGTTTTCTGAGATAGGTTGTCATGTGTTTCTTGTAGCTATTCACCAGCATGTTGCGTTCTTTCTAAGCTAATTTCCTTTCCCCAAGGTCTTGCAATTTTCTCTAATCTTGAGAAGAGGTTTTTGGAGTGCTATTTCTGTTCCAACCATACAGTCAATGCCATCAGCAACTGGCAGATTGCACCAAGATTACCCACCAATCGATGTATGAGTTTTATAATCGGCAAGAGTCTCCAACATAATGGGATTCAGATGTGTGTTTAAAAGCGCATGGAATAGGATACATTCTTGCCTAACTCCTACTGTTGGTTGGAAAATATTGCCTTTGTTTTGGGTCAGAGCATGTTATATAGCGCGTAGTTTATTTCAATGATTCTGCACCAAAATTGAATATTCTCATTATTTGATATTAAAATATGGTAAGTTAACAGCTAAACGACGCTTCACACTCTTCGGGACATACTAGGAATGTGGTGTTTGTCCCATATCTGTATAGACCTCGATGGGTGATGTCAGCATCTCGCCGGCTACCGTTATTTCTCATAATTCCTCGTACCTATGTTAGGCTGGCTCAGCCTGCAAGCCCAGGTTAATTGTTAAAAAATGGAATCTACGCTGCAGATTAGAATACGTGTCCACTTGGCGGGAAGGCACTAATGTTGCATATGTTAAATATTAGCTGCATACCCGGGATGTTGCAGTCAACCCGAACATTTAATGGCTTCTGTGATTTAAGTTCAACAGTTTATCATTGCTTACTGAACGGCGACGCTCATAGCATTGAAATCTACGCAGAGCTATCCGCTTCTAAAATCATCCGCAGCTGGTTTCGCGCCCTCAACTCGGTAAGTCGGGAAATTGTGAAACGATGTTTCATTATTCTCTAATCCACAGAGTTTTACACGAACGGATGCTAAAATAAGCCAACCCGGCAATCGGTGTATTTAGAATATACACAATAATGCATGAATCGATGAGCTATTTCACTAACACACATTAGTCACATTATATTCTAATGTGCGCATGTTTATCATATTTTCGTGAAGGCATCGATGAGCTATTTTACTCAAATACATGAGTCATCTTCTATTCTAATGTTCATATATTCATCATATCTTGATGAAGACATCGATGAAGTGTTTTACTCAAATACATTAGTCATTTTCTGTTCTAATGTTCACATGTTCGTCATATCTTAATGAAGGTTTTGCTACACGAAACCATTCCCGTGTCACGATGAACGTTTTTCGATTGTGTACATTTCTGTTGAGCTGCCGAAATCACTTCGCAAGCTCACATGATCCTATCCCATAACCCCTCGTATTGCTGCTTTTATTCTCGAGGAAACAAAACGCACACAGGAACCAGAATCCATTGTGAACAACTGGAATTCACTTCGAACAACTGGAATTCACTGTGAACACACCCCAACGATGTTTGCCTGCGTCTTATCAGCAGCCGAAAGAAGACATTTCAACAGTCTGGCTTATCTGCCTCAATAACCAAGTTTTGACACATTATTAGCGGTACTTGTTCCCCGTTAACGACCACCCTACCTCGCCCCGGGTTTTCCCCGACCATCTGGTTGGTAATCATGAGCATGGTTTGTGACATCAGTCAACTATTTCGTTGAGCCTGCTACAGTTCTTCTGCCACACTTATTTTTGTGCATCTCATCGAAATTTCTGTTACATCTGATAAATTACAGTAAACCCCCGATTAAAGGACTTTGAGATAACGGATTTGACATTTAACGAACACATACGGAAACCGCTCACTATAAATAAAAGAATTTTTTGTGTGTGTGCATATCCTTTTACGCCGGCTGCCTGGCCGAGAGTTTGCAGTTTTCTCCGTTAACCCCGAATACTCTCGTGGTCGACGTGAGCGCACGAGAATTAGACGTGGTTCGAGTCGCACCAGTGACTTATGAGAGTATGGAGCCGGTTGCTCAGAAAGTCGTGGCGTGCTGATGAGCGTAATCTAGCCTAGGAATCAATATACAGCTGAAAGATGCTGGTGTTGACCGCAATATCCTGAAACAGGATGGAAACGCGGAAAAAAAAATATCCTTTTACAGGACATCGCTGTTAACACCAGCATTTTACTGCTGTTGTTGATGTCTCGGCAAGTTTATGTTCAGTAGTTTGCCATTACTTTCTGAACGACCGAGTTTCATACCAATTCATTAAAACCCAGCACAACGCGGTCTGCTACCAAATTGCGCGCAGCTGTGTTTCGAACGCGGGCAAACGCAATTACGAACTATATAGAGTAATATGACAAACTCAGAAGTTCGTGAACACTTTGAAAATATTTAACCCCGATCCATTTATTTCTGTGATTTTGAACTGTGACATTTTTATTATTAATTAAATTTACATTTCTCAGTTCTGTAATTGTATTGAAACGATGTTCCATCCATCCATCATGTGCCATGCCGGTAAGCGTGGGCGGTCATGTTCTGCCATCTCACTCGATCACCAGAGTCGTGGATCAGCTCCGTGTTTCTGTCTCGACCATGCCACAAGGCCAAGTCCATCCAGGTACTTGCTTCTAGGTCTTCCCCTTGGTCTGTTCCCATCGATCTTACCAGTTGTCACCAAGTTCTCCAAATCATTTCTTCTCATAACATGCCTAAAAAATTGTGGCTGTCTACGTCTAATGTACGACGTTACATTAATATTAATAAACAACGATTCATAAATGTTCCTGCCCATATGTTGCGTTCGGTTTAACGATCTTTCACCACAAAGAGACACCGCTACCAAAAAGTATCCTTTCAAGTGGAGAGCCTGCTGTATTTATGAATTAATTTTTCTGAAAGTGTTGGATTTTGTTATTTGTTATATTCCCAAGCGGTGTCTATGGCGTTGTCTTAATTGTTAACAATGGTGCGAGTGTCGGCTATTCAGAAAGCGATGGCAAACTACTAAACATAAACTTGCCTAGTAAATCAAAAAGCGCCAAAAAATGCTGTGGTTGGTTTCATATATGCCCTTTTATATGAAAATAGTATTCTCATCATCTTATCTCATAAGAGATCATCACTTTAGTCCTGGTTTCAACATTTCTGATTTTCTCTCTTCTTGATAAATTAAGTATTCTTCTCAGGAATCTCATTTCCATTGTTGTAATTTTTCTTTTATATTATTCTATCATTATCCAGCTTTGACATTGATAGCATAGAGTTGGTAGGAAGATTGCGTTGTAGAGTGCTACTAATACGTGTTTGTTCTTTAGTATTGGTGTCATTCATTTGTCCAATGAGTTGATTGCATCTATTTTCGATCTTGTCTTTTGATTTGCCATTTGATATTACTTGAAGCTCTTTACTTGTTTCAAAGGGTGGTCTTTTAGATGAATCTTTTTTTTTCTTTGGTTATAGTCATTATTCCTGTGTTACTGATGCTAATCTTCATGTTTTGTTCTTTACACATTTCGTTTAGTCTATTTATGTGGACTTGCAATTCTGCTTCTGATACTGCTATTAGTGCTTGATCGTTCTTAAATAGTTCTTTAATTGTGTAATTTGCTATTGGTTCTTCTTCTGTGTTCTGATCTACATGCGGTGTTGATGCGGCTCTGTTTGGCTGATGTTTTTTTTTTTACATGTGCTGTCTATATAGGTTATGAACAAGAGGGGGAACAGGCCACGATCTTTGTCGTACTCCGGATCTTATGGTGAAGGTTACTGAATGTCCTCCAGTTGTTTCTATCATACATTAACTGTTGATACATAAGTTTCTACGTAAGTTTGTTAGATGTGCACTCACTCCATATCGTTTAAGAATTTCCGACAGCTGGTTTATATCTACACTAGAAAATACTTTCTCTTGGTCGACAAAGGCTAAGTAGAGCGTTTCATTGCTTCTATATTACTTTTATCGCTAATATATTTCAATTTTCAGACATTTTAAATTTGATTTCCAAAATTAAACTGATGGTGGTTATATTTTCATAACATTGCAAATTATTTGATTTGATAATTCGAGTACCAGTTTACCTGATGCCTTGAAGCAATTATTCGACCTGCTAGTTTGAAAGACCCCAAATAATTACGAATATCATACTCCCAGACGGATGAACCGACTCGTCGTTCGAAAATGATCTTGCATGAGGCACAAAGTTAATGAGGGCTATGTTTGCTCAGTCACGCGATTTTAGCTCCAACCGACAGTTAATAAGTGCAGCTGACAAACACATAAGATAACACATAAATCAATTCAACCTCCTTGTCTTGGAATGACCTGTTCAGCGATGTTTTAATAGACGTTAGACGTCTTTTGGTGCGCGCGCGCGCGAGCACACACACATATACACACACATACACCGTAATTAGCTGTCTTAGTTTCCTATCAGCTTCTTTTAGTGGTTCAGTGCTAGAGGATACGGGATTTGAAGACAAGAAGAAGAGGACGAGTGGAAGGAAGAGGACGACGACGAAGAAGTGGAGGGAAGGAAGACGTCAAAGATGAAGAGTTTAATGGGGACTATTTCGACGAAATTAGCGGGGTGGCCATGGGTACTAATATTGGTCGGAGTTATGCCTGTCTGTTCCAGAGCTTTCTGGAGCACCAGGTATGGAGTCAATACACCGGTAGGCTTCCGGAGCTCCACATTAGGTATATCGATGTCTGCTTTGGTGTTTCAGACATGCCCTTGCCTTATCTGCAGGGCTTCATTGCCCTTTTCTCCATCTTTCATCCCAGCATCAGAATCACCTCCACTATTACTTCATCGGGATTCAATTTCTTAGATCTTACAGTCTCTTTAGGTTCCGCTGATCTATGCACGACGGTTTATTATAAACCAACTGACTCGCACGCATTCTTTCTCTATACCTCCTCCCATCCTCCCTGTTGTAAGGATTCTATTCCTTTCTCCCAACTGTTACGTCTCCGACGGTTTTGTCAGGATAATAACGAGGTCCATCAAAAAGCTCACATATTGTTGAATTTCTTCCGTCTTCGTGGCTTTTCTGAGAATGTTCTGTCTACAGCTCTTCACCGCTGCCAGTCTATCGGTCGTGCCGAGGCTCTCTCCTCCAGATCGAAATCACGAAATAATAGACCTATCTTTTCAGTAACCTACCAACCCCATAATATTGCTGCCAAGAATCAGATCCAGTCACTCGCGATGTCTTCTCAGCGCCCCCCCCCCCCCCCCCCCCGGTGGCTTAAAGACGGGATCGTTACCTCAGGGATGTGGTGGTCCATAGTAGTCTAACCCAACCTCACAAGTATCTTCCTGGCTCGATGGCTTGTCTTCTATCTCGTTGTAAGACCTGCCCACACGCCCTTCAAACCCAGAGTGTTATTCCCTTAGACCACTTTTCACATCCATGAGGTTTCACACACACGAGTCCCAACATTATCTATACCATAATCTGCACAAGTTGTGACATTAGAGACACATTATGACATACCCGTTGTCGTGTCTTCCTTTAAAGTGTCGTCCCTGGAGTGAGGGGAGTCAACACCCACATTATAATATTTTTTTTCTATCAATATCCTGGAGAATCCACCAGCTTCCGTCCAACACACTCCATCAGTTCATGGACACCTTTTCCTCTCTCTATCACTGTCGTACTATGCCCCCTCTCGTTCGTCCCCAAGCAACATATTCAACAACTCTTGCTTCTAAAAATTAATTAAGATTAATTTATTAAAAGAAAAGTGTAATGTTTGTGAGACGTGTATGCGAAGAAAATGTGTGAGGTGTTCTATAATGTGTGTAGGATCGGACCCTCAGATAATAGCATAGTCAGTTCATCCTTGCAAGGACACACCACAGCACGTTAAGTCAGAACAAGTCCATCTCACCCAGGGCTGTATCCCTCCTGCCGGACACCGACGGTCATCTGTAGCTACCTGGTAATCCATCTTCCTGATCATCCGAAATAGATACTGTTTGTAAATTACAGCTGATCATGGACCGGTTGCACACTACACATAAGTTCCTATCGTTCCTAAAAATTGTACGAATCCTTTGTTGGGTGTACTTAGGTATCACTGTTATTGTTAATATACTTGATCTTAACTAGTGTCTATAACGTCTCACGTCTGATGTCTTTGGTAATATTTCACTGGAATCTATCACACGATGTGACTTACATTTTAATGTTCTCGTTCCTTTAACAATGTTTGTATGATGTGTGACATATCAACAATCATCACCCATCCTAGGTGAACCTTAACACACAGGAGTCGTTATATTGGTTGGCTCTTCTGAGTCATGTTATGGTGAACCCTCCTGATTATGAGTCCAGCGTAAACATAATACCATCTTTCTTCTCGTGGTTTATTCGTTTTCCGTCAGAAAGCATTTGAGTGTCCAACTGGTGTTCTTCCAATTGGAGTTGCACTTCTTCAAAACCAGTGTTGAACTTCCTCGTAACTGGCAGGGAACCTGTTAGAGAAACAACACATCTGGTGATAGCACTAGTCACTGATCCTACCGGCTGAGTGTAAGCCTATTTATTGCCTTGCTCTGTTATTTCTCAGCTAACTAAACTCTGTCATAGAGCCTAGTAGCTCCTCACCTACGTCCGAATCAGGCTATGACAAGGAAAGACCCATAAACAGAGTGCAAAACTTCAGTGGGCAAGCCACTGAAAGATCCCCCCATTGGACACTTTCCCCATCTCCTAACCCATCTTAAATCTCTCCAAATATCACCCCGCTATCCTATTCATCCTAGCAGAGCCAATTATCACTTCACTACTCTAACTAGTTTTCAACTAACAGTGCTAATCATCACACTCTAGTTTTAACAAGCCTACTGCCTATATTAATTAGGCCTAAATAGGCTATATTAACTACCTTATGCAAACCCGCCTCATTCCTGGATGGCTACTACACTTTGCCATAACGACACATGCTAGTTAATTTTTAATTAATCTAACACTGTAGAGCTCTCCAACAAAACACGTCAATCCTAATCCACTGTTTGAGTTACACTAGTTGTCCCCAAATCGGGTTTTTGGCAACCGCCTAAAATTGGTCACGTGACGTTATTCTTTATGTCTACACAGGTGTTATTTTGGGCAGATCCTCCATTGTCAGGAATCTATCTCCCCTGGCTTAATCAATGTCAGATTCGTCCTCCCATGTTTTGACATCCAAAACACGCTAGCGAGTTACTGTATGGTCCCAACAACAGTTTTCAATAACAAGCCGCCAATCTTCTGTCGAGTGGTGACAATCACAGCCGCCATTTCGCCTGATGTCCGGAAACTCTAAATGACAGACGGGACTGTTTCATGTCCCGAGCCGGCAAATTCTACTTGGATCTGACTGTTTATGAACTGTCAAAGTGGTGTATTGATTCATCTCACTCACCATCGAATGTTCCTATTTTTCCGACCAGATGTGAACACGTGCAGCTGCAACCCAGACTGTTTTTTCTGTATTTGTTGAAACAATCTGTGGCCTCGAACATGTCGCCAATCCGAACGCCTTTTATTGTCATCACTGGTTAATCACGGTGGTCTATTTTGTGACAGACAGGTCTTCGTCTGGCTGACAGATTTAGGCAACACTTCTCTGATATCAACAGTGCCCAGAAACCGGGAGCCATAAACTTTAACAGTCCTGACCCCTGTGGTGTGGCCGACATACAGGTCACGGCGATCATATCGTGCGCATCTCACGAACGCAATCGTAAGACATCGGAAAACCATATCATCTTTCATTTGTGCTCACCCTACCCTCCCGGCCTCAATTTTCAACACAGTTTCATTTAACTTCCAACCGCCACCCACTCCCTCATACCCTCGGAATTGTATAATTCACTAAAAAGTTAGTTGCATTCCTTTACAGGACATTGCAGTCAACCCCAGTATTATTTTTGCTGTTTTTGATTTCTTGGCAAGTTAGTTAGTCGACAGATCATCCTAATCGCACATCGAACCATTCAGTCCATAAGTGCTCGGATCCCCTCCTCAGCAAATCCCGCAGCGTGTAGCGGCTAACGACACCAGTTCTGTGTTGGTTTATCAATCTTCTTTGGCTTCCTGCGTAGTGTTCTTGTTTGGCCACCCCTCTTTTAATTTGTTGTTCTCGCAGTCTGGCCATGGTTGTAGATTCACAGTCATCACTTGGTTCACGCAAAGTCTTACTTCTCGTAGAGCATTCAGAATGTCAGCCTGGTCCATGGCGCGTCCGCCCTCCACCGTAGCCTCACCTGCGAGCTTGTCAGCCCGCTCATTTCCTTGTAATCCCGCATGCCCTGGCACGAAGATTAAACTAATCTTTGCCAGCCAAGACCGCTCCAGAGACAGCAACCATTCTCTTGGGATCCACCCCACGTCTATCCTCTTGATCATGTTCATTGAATCGCTAAGGAAACATGCCCTAGTGAATGTCTGTGTCTCGAGCCATGTTATTGCTTTACTTACTGCCATGACTTCCATAGTCAGGCTACTTGTGGTTTCAGTGAAAGCACCAGAGTCCTCCTTCACAATTCTCCCTCCGGCCCGAACCGTAAAGGCCCATGAGCTTCTCACATGTAGGACGACCGACCCATCTGTGTAGATGACAGCATCACCGTCTAGCGAAATCTCGAAAATCAACGCTTGTACTTCAGCCTCCACAGCAGCCGAATTGTCTTGTCTGCATTTTCTGTCTAGTTGGATGCAAACTGAAAAGGATGTTCAGAAATCTGTTGGCACTTGTACCCACTCCTCGCCAGGTTCTAAGTCCTCCAGTGAACACACCTGTTGAAGAATGTCTTCGGCTTGACCCATCCACGACCGTCTTCTTTTTAACCTGCTGCCCTTCACCTTTATAATTTCACAATGCAGTGGATGTTGTGTGTTTGCGTTAACTTTGCGCGAGCTCTGCAGACTTGTATTATGTCTTCAATGGTTGGAAAATCAAGAAGGTAGCGCATCGCCCTGCATGCTGTATCTCTTGTATATCCAAGAATAATGCGCATAGCTTCATCCTGTATCATTTCCATCCTTTCTATCTGCTTACGGCTGAGAGTCAGGATTGCCATTGCATACTCAAAAACAAAAATGACCAGCTCCTCATACAGAAGACATAGATGGCGCTGCTAACAGTTTGCTGCCGCCATAACCCACATCACAGCCAAACCCCGCTTGGCCTTTGTTATCACCTTGTCTATGTGCTCATTATAAGCAAGGCTTCGATCAAACCGTATCCCCAGGTAATTCATTGCCTGCGTTCTTTCCACCGTCTCTGAACACAGCTTTACAGTTGGTGGTGGAGTGTTGACAATATGATTATTCAACGAGAACCAAGTCACTGTTGCCTTTGTTGGGTTGACCATTGCCCCAGCTTCATCACACCAAGTACTTATGCGATTGAGTTCGGTTTGTAGTTCCACAGCAACCTCCTCTCTATCTTTACCCTGACGATACACTAAAATATCATCGGCATATGACAATGTCCTGCCAGGTCCAGTGATCTGCTCACTGGTGATTCTCACTGTGTAGGCCTTGAACAGTACCGGAGATAATGGTGATCCCTGTGGTAGGCCAGGATATATTGTTGTTGGTTCCGAAGTCCAGCTGCCACATCTAAAAACTACTTTCCGTTGGATAGGGCTGCAGCGATCCAACTAAGGAGGAATGGGCTTATTTTGAGTTCAAGAAGCTGAAGCATTAAAAATTCCAATGGTACTCTGTTGTACGCGTCCTCAAGATCAATCGCTGCAGCAAAGGTTTCAATGCCTAAGTGGAAACCTTCATAGACATCATGGGCAAAACCTGCTGCATTCGTCCAGGTTTCTCTTTTTGGACGGTACCCACACAAGGTAGGTGGAAAAACACTTTGCCTCTCTAGCTGGCTTCATATTTTCCTGGCAATTAACTTCTGCAGCAGCTTGCCTATTGCCTATACTGTTGTTGTACATGTCTGCTAGTTTTTCTAGCTCGTTGTCGGTACACCTATTGATGGCGTCGCATCTTATGCCATCAGGCCCTGGAGCGCTGTTTTTTATCGTTGAAGCACAGCCTTGATTTCTTTCACTGTCACTGTGTCTTCATCCGAAATGTTCTGGGCCTTGCACCTGTCTGAGGTTACCTCCTTGGCCATATTTCGGCCTCCCATGTCTGTCTGGTTGCTCTGCTCTAGATAGCGTTCAAAGAGGGCTTTTCCCTTGTCCTCTTCAGTCATCTGCCAGATGAGGTCAGCACCTTGGAAGTCAGAAATGCTCTTATTCTTGACTACACCACTCATGCTTTTATGTAGACGCCAGAACAATTTCAGTGACTTGTCTGTGCTTACTCTTTGACACACCCCTGCCCATTTTTCACTTTTAACCACCGTGACCAGTTTTTTTTTAAATAGCTTACTTTCTAAGTGCATGCAGGGACTAGGATGTCCAGCTCTGTTCTTCTTGGCATTTTGCCATCTCCTTACAGCACTACGCTAATCCACCCAAGCCATTTCCACCTCGAAATTCCACCAATGTGGCTGCTCCCAGCTTTTTTTCCTGCCCTGAAGCTTTCTGCGCTTGTCACGTCTTATTTTACTCACGACATCTTGCCCTGTACTGTCATACTGGAAAGTCTTGACCGTTATCTTATGCTGCCCGGTTCTGCCTTTCTCCACCAATATGCTGCAAGGGTGGTGGTCGCTGCCGTGGTATCCTAGGACATCCCATCTACACACTTTGACATAATAATAATGTAAAATGAAAAGAGTACAGGTTAGTATAATACCTTGGCAAGTTTGCGTTCAGTGGTTTGTCATTTCTTTCTGCGCGACTGGCACTCATGCTATTGTATGAGGGCCAACGTAGTGCGGTCTGCATCCAAATCGCCCGCAGCTGTGTTTCGAGAGCGGGATGCGGAATTGTGAACTGCGTCCGTGACACCTTCACCACAGAGCCGGCTATAGTGCTTTAATAATTTCTACTTTACCTTTTGCTCACTTTGACGTCCCCCCCATCCCTCCCAACGGGTGTACCCCCACCGTTTGGCTTAGCCAATCACTGAACTTCTGGCTTTAATGACCTTTAGCCCTTTGACTACTTGAACCACATATCCGATTAATTCCATACACTGATAGTCGCTCAAGACGTATTCAGCCAAACAAGGATACTTTAAAGTAACCTTAATATTATCTGGTATTGTTGTGTGTCGGTTTGTGTTTGTTTGTTCTGTGCTGACGAAGGCTTTAGCCGCAACGTCCAGTTTGTTTCTTGTAATAGTGATCTTGTAAAGCTCACAATCTACTTTTCGTTTTTTAGTCATTCATTCATTGTCTAAGCAGAAAGAAATACCACAATGTAATATGTAGATAATTGGGAATTTTCTTAAATAATTGAATCTATACTACTATCTCGGAACAGTCATAACATTTGATGAGAGGTGCCTTAAAGGGATTAGAACAAGAATTGTTATGGCAAAAGTAGCCTTTTGCTAATTAGAAAACATACTGACCAATAAAAAGATGTCATTACAACAAGAAAAAGAGTGTTGAAGTGCTACATAGAATCTGTATTTGTGTATAAATGTGAAACGTAATGATGAGCGGACAAGTTGAAAAACATCTAATGGCAGTGGAAAACTGATTTCTGAGGAAAATGCAAAGAGCACGATGGACAAACAGAAAAACCGACGTGTAAGTCCTACAAGACCCACATGAAAGTCGCAAACTGATTAGAGAAATTAGACGTAGACCGTGTAAATGTTTAGGCACGTTATGAGAATAAATAAACTAGGGAACTTTGTGACAACTGGCAAGACTGGTGGGAAAAGAAAAAAGGAAAGGCAGAGAAGTAAATATCTTGATGGCTTGATAACATGGCATGGTTGGGACAAGAACACAGAGCCGATCCACGACTCTGGTGATAGTGTAAGATGGTGAAATATGACAGCCTACTCTTACCTGCATGGTGTATTCGTGAGTGAACGCTGACTGTGTGATGACAAACAGATGGTGTATATGTATTTGAAAGCTGACTGTATTTGTGAGTGAACGCTGACTGTGGAATGTCAAACAGATGGTGTATTTGTGAGTGAATGCTGACTGTGAGATGGCAAAGAGACGGTGTATTTGAGCAATGACCCATATCACTTATTCGTCAGACAATAACCCATAACACTTACTCGTTAGGCAATGAGTCATATCACTTACTCGTTAGGCAATGAGTCATATCACTTACTCGTTAGGCAATGAGTCATACCACTTACTCGTTAGGTAATGAGTCATATCACTTACTCGTTAGACAGTGGTTACGTAGTCCTGCTACTTAGTGAGTGCGTGGCGTGACACCGTGAGCTGTGAATTTCGTGTGGATGCTTTTACATCTGTCCGCGGTTGGTTGTAGCGTGAAGTATATGTTATGAAGTATGGCTGTCGGCTGTTGCTTTTCGGTTGACGAGTGCATTTTTCAGGAGACTCATGGGAGTCGTCGCTGGAGCTACGGAGTTCGTGCTTTGTGCGGCGCTTTCGGCGGGTCGCCGTGCGGAAAGAGCCCGATCCATATGGGATAAAACCCGAGTCGATGAAGTCTTTCTGGTGACTGCCGATTCCATCAACGATGAACTGTATTTTTAGAGGAGGATTTTCGTGCTGGCGTTTAGGCGGCGACATTATGCGCAGTGTACCTGTGCGGGCGGTTCGATTGCCGAGACTCCTGTCTTTTTCACTTTTCACATTGGGCGGTGAGGAGCATTTTGTATGATATTAACGGGCACAGGAACGGAGCATAATGGGGATGGCCGATTGCCGTGAAGTTGAAACCGCGAAACTAACTGTCACAAAAATAAAACACCGCGTTTAACCCGTTGATTACTATAGAGACTTTCTGATTAACCGGCCTATCTGCAAAGCCAAAACTATTTTAACTAACAGAAACAAACAAATTGGATGTCAAAATCCCCAGGACGGTCAAAAGTTGCAGCTGCACGTGTTTACATGGGGTCGACAAAATGGGAACATTTAGAAGTGAGTGAGATGAATCTATACACCACTTTGACGGTTCATAAACAGATCGGATTTAAGCGGAAGTACTCAGCTCGGGAGAAAACAGTCCGTCTGTCATTTAGAGTTTCCGGACATCAAGCGGAATGGCGGCTGTGATTGTCACCACTCGACATCGGATTGGCAGCTTGTTATTGAAAACTGTTGTTGGGATCATACAGTAACTCGCTAGCTTGTTGGGGATGTCAAAACAAGTGATGACAACTCTGACAGTGACTAAGCCAGGGAGGATAGATTCTTGACAATGGATGATATGCCCAAATAACACCTGTGTGGACATAAAGAATACCGTCACGTGACCAATTTTAGGCTGTTTGAAAGACCTGATTTGGGGACAATGAGTGTTGACCAAAACCGTGGATTAGGATGGACGTGTTTGTGGGAGAGCTCTACAGTGTTAGATTAATTTAAAATTAACTAGCATGTGTCGTTATGGCAAAGTGTAGCAACCATCCCGGAATGAGGCGGTTTTGCATAAGGTAGTCAATATAGTCTATTTAGGCCTAATTAATATAGGCAGTAGTCTTGTTAAAACTAGAGTGTGATGATTAGCACTGTTAGTTGAAAACTAGTTAGAGTAGTGAAGTGATAATTGGCTCTGCTAGGATGAATAGGATAGCGGGGTGATAATTGGAGAGATTTAAGCTGGGTTGGGAGATGGGGAAAGTGCTCAATGGGGAGGGATCTTTCAGTGGGTTGCCCACTGAAAGTTTGCGCTCTGTTATTGGTCTTTCCTTGTCATAGCCTGATTCGGAAGTAGGTGAGGAGCTAATATAATCTATGACAGAGTTTAGTTAGCTATAAAATAACTGAGCAAGGCAATAGGCTTACACTCAGCCGGTAGGATCAGTGACTAGTACTATCACAAGATGTGTTGTTTCTCTCACAGGTTCCATACCAGTTACGAGGAAGTTCAACACTGGGTTTGATGAAGTGCAACGTCAATTAGACATAACACCAGTTGGACACAAAAATGTTTCTTACAAAAAAGGAATAACGTCCGAGAAGAAAGATGGTTCACCTAAGATGGGTGATGATTGTTGATGCATCACACAGCATAAGAACATTGGTACCTAAACAAGAACATTAAAATATAATAGTCACATGGTGTGATATATTCTAGTGAAATAGTTCAAAAGACATGATACCTGAACCTAGATAGACACTAGTTAGGTTCAAGTATATTAACAATAACAGTGATACCTAAATACTCACTACAAAGGATTTGTGCATTCTTTAAGAACGATAGGAAATTATGTGCATTGGGCAACCGGTCCATGATCAGCTGTAATTTACAAACAGTATCTATTTCGGATGATCAGGAAGATGGATTACCAGGTAGCTACAGATGACAGTCGGTGTCCGGCAGGAGAGATACAGTACCGGGTGAGGTGGACTTGTTCTGACTTAACGTGCTGTGGTGTGTCCTTGCAAGGATGAACTGACTATGCTATTATCTGAGAGTCCGATCCTACACACATTATAGAACACATCACACATTTTCTTCGCATACACGTCTCATATACGTTACACTTTTCTTTTAATAAATTAATCTTTATTAATTTTTAGAAGCAAGAGTTGTTGAATATGTTGCGTTGGGGAAGTATGAGAGGGGGCATAGTACGACAGTGAGAGAGTGATAGGAAAAGGTATCCATTGGCTGATGGAGTGTGTTGGACGGAAGCTGGTGGATTCTCCAGGATATTGATAGGAAAGAAAAATATTATAATGTGGGTGTTGACTCTCCTCACTCCAGGGACGACACTTTAAAGGAGGACACGACACTAACTAACTAACTAACTAACATACATACATTAGACAATGAGTCATATCACTTACTCGATAGACAATGAGTCATATCACTTACTCGTTAGACAGAGTCATATCACTTACTCGATAGACAATGAGTCATATCACTTACTCGTTAGAGAGAGTCATATCAATTACTCGTTAGACAATGAGTCATATCACTTACTCGTTAGACAGAGTCATATTAACACAGAACTGGCACTATTAGCCACCGGACGCTGATGCATATGCTGGGGGGAGGATCTGAGCACCTATGGACATGTCCGGAGTGCAATGAAGATACCCCAACTGATAACTGATAACTGACAACTGATAACTGATATCAATTACTCGTTAGACAATGAGTCATATCACTTACTCGTTAGACAGAGTCATATCAATTACTCGTTAGACAATGAGTCATATCACTTACTCGTCAGACAGAGCCTTACCACTTACTCTTTAGACAATGAGACATATCACGTCCTTGTGAGAGATGGATATTTGACGTTGCAATATATATTTGAAATTGCATTTCACAATTCCCCGACATACAAAGTCGAGGGTCCGAAATTAACTGCCGACCATTTGGAAGAAGAACACTTTGCGTTGATTTCGATGGGATGAGGCACCGGCTGTTTAGAAAGCAATGGCAAACTATTGAACTAACATCACTTAGTAAGTTACAAACAGCCAATAAAGGCTGGGGTTGACTGCGACGTCCTGTAAACAATACAAAATAAGTCGCTATAAATTCTACCATAACATGCTGTCTACACCCCCCCCCACACACGCACACACGCACGCACGCACACACACACATACACACACACTCACACACACACACTCACACACACACACACACAAGCAACCCAGATAACACTGCAACAAATGTCGAACTCCCAGATGTGATTGCTTTAATTAGGAGCTGAAACTGAAAGTAATTTAAAATTCTATAAAAGTATGTAATTTGAAATTATTTCCTTTGTGCAACAAACGTAATTTTCAAATTACGTAATCAAAAGGTAGCTTGGATGTGAATTTCTTATGATGATTCTCATGTGTGTCGGGCTTAGTGAACAGGGATTGGTATTGAAATACATGCAGGAAAAGTATGAAGACATGATGTTTAGCAAACGTTATTCGTTGAGGTATATCTTGTATAGATGGAAGTTGGACTTTTCTATCGTTGGACTAAGTGAAATCAGTTTCTGTCTGTTTGGAGGACTGAGTGAATGTACTGCCACTGCTGAGACTACTCGCACTACCACTGGTGTCATTGCTAACTGTAGTGTGATCAGTGGCACTAACACTGCCACTATCACCACAAATATTGCTGATATCACCACAACAATTACTACTGCTGCTACTACCACAACTACCACTACTACTACTACTACTACTACTACTACTACTACTACTACTACTACTACTACTACTACTACTACTACTACTACTACTACTACTACTACGACTACCACTACTGCTACTACTACTACTACTACTACTACTACTACTACTACTACTACTACTACTACTACTACTACTACTACTACTACTACTAGTACTACTGTTTTTTTCCGGTTTCAAGATGGCGACGGACGGTCGTGTTGTTTTGTGTTCGTTAACTTTTTCGCGTAGGGATGGATTTATTCATCTCTTGCGTGTAATTGGTGTGCCAGGATGTAAAACCAGGAGTTTCTACTCAAGATCTGCACGGGTGCTAATGAGTTCGTGCATCGAGCGAAGCCATCCTTGAGTGAATTTTCAGCAGCGTGTGTGGTTTTTCAGTCTGTGTTTACGTTTTTTCAACATGGCGGAACAACGTGTGTTCTTCGAGCGGTCAGCAGTCAACATAACGAAGCGGCGTGGTAGCCGCGCAGGGAGGAAGAAGCAAGGTAAGCGTGTTGGTTTGAGACGTTTTAGACTCAAGTGTCAGAGTCTAGGACTCAGGAATATCCGTATTCTATATTGGAACTGTGCCAGTGTAAAACAACGGGGCTCTATTTTAGAAACCCTAGTTTACAGGAACGACATTGTAGCACTCCAGGAGACGAGACTGGGCGATCAGCTACTCCAAATTGCCGGCTTCAAATGTTTCTACAACAGACGACATCTGGGAATGGCGATTCTCGTTCGCGACAGCATGGTGGCGTCAGAGCTAGACATGTCCAGTTGGGACAGTGACGATATACAAATACAGGCGTTGAGAGTTCATTCCAGTATACCATTCGTGTTGGTTAATGTTTATGCCCGCAATGCGAGTGTGGACGCCCAGAAGTGGCAGTGCTTAAGTGGCATATTAGGCCACGAGAGAAATGTTATTTTCTGTGGTGACTTCAACGCTAAAGGCAGATCATGGGGAAACACTTCCTCCAATACACAGGGGGAGGAGCTCGAGACTGCACTGGAAACCATCGACCTGGTTTGTATCAACAGTGGCTGTGTCACCAGGACAGCAAGCCGTCCAGGCGATGAGGACAGTGCTATTGATCTGGCGCTAGTTTCACCTTCACTCACTACAGTGTGTAGATGGGGTGTCCTAGGACACCATGGCAGCGACCACCACCCTTGCAGCATATTGGTGGAGAAAGGCAGAACCAGGCAGCACAAGCTAAAGGTAAAGACGTTCCAGTATGACAGTACAGGGCAAGATGTGGTGAGTAAAATAAGACGTGACAAGCGCAGAACGTTTCAGGGCAGGAAAAAAAGCTGGGAGCAGCCACCGTGGTGGAGTTTCGAGGTGGAGAAGGCTTGGGTGGATAAGCGTAGTGCTGTAAGGAGATGGCAAAATGCCAAGAAGAACAGAGCTGGTCATCCTAGTCCCTGCTTGCACTTAGAAAGAGAGATGCACACAAAAGTAAGCTATTTCAAAAAACTGGTCAAGGTGGTTAAAAGCGAAAAATGGGCAGAGGTGTGTCAAAGAGTAAGCACAGACAAGTCACTGAAATTGTTCTGGCGACTACATAAAAGCATGAGTGGTGTAGTCAAGAATAAGAGCATTTCTGACTTCCAAGGTGCTGACCTCATCTGGCAGAGGACTGACGAGGACAAGGGCAAAGCCCTCTTTGAACGCTACCTTGAGCAGAGCAACCAGACAGACATGGGAGGCCGAAATCTGGCCAAGGAGGTCACCTCAGACAGATGCAAGGCCCAGAACACTTCGGATGAAGACACAGTGACAGTGAAAGAAATCAAGGCTGTGCTTCGACGATCAAAAAACAGTGCTCCAGGTCCTGATGGCATAAGATACGACGACATAAATAGGTGTACCGACAATGAGCTAGAGAAACTAGCAGACATGTACAACAACAGTATAGGGAGTGCTAGCATCAAGGAGGAATGGTTACACAGCTATCTGATTCCCTTGCCGAAGCCTGACAAAGACCACAAAAAAATTCAGGGATATCGAATTATAACCATGCAGAATACAATAGGCAAGCTGCTGGAGAAGGTAATTGCCAGGAAAATATCAAGCCAACTAGAGAGGCAAGGTGTTTTCCCACCTACCCTGGGTGGGTACCGTCCAAAAAGAGAAACCTGGACCAATGCAGCAGTCTTTGCCCATGATGTCTATGAAGGTTTCCACTCAGGGACTGAAACCGTTGCTGCAGCGATTGATCTTGAGGACGCATACAACAGAGTACCACTGGATTTTTTAATGTTTCAGCTTCTTGAACTAAACGTAAGTCCATCCCTCCTTAGTTGGATCGCTGCAGCCCTCTTCCAACGGAAAGTAGTTTTTAGATGTGGCAGTTGGACTTCGGAACCAACAACAATATATCCTGGCCTACCACAGGGATCACCATTATCTCCGGTACTGTTCAACGCCTACACAGTGAGAATCACCAGTGAGCAGATCACTGGACCTGGCAGGACATTGTCATATGCCGATGATGTTTTAGTGTATCGTCAGGGTAAGGATAGAGAGGAGGTTGCTGTGGAACTACAAACCGAACTCAATCGCATAAGTACTTGGTGTGATGAAGCTGGGGCAATGGTCAACCCAACAAAGGCAACAGTGACTTGGTTCTCGTTGAATAATCATATTGTCAACACTCCAACACCAACTGTAATGCTGTGTTCAGAGACGGTGGAAAGAACGCAGGCAATGAATTACCTGGGGATACGGTTTGATCGAAGCCTTGCTTATAATGTGCACATAGACCAGGTGATAACAAAGGCCAAGCGGGGTTTGGCAGCGATGCGGGTGATGGCGGCAGCAAACTGTGAGCAGCGCCATCTATGTCTTCTGTACGAGGGGCTGGTCATGTCTGTTTTGGAGTATGCAATGGCAATCCTGACTCTCAGCCATAAGCAGATAGAAAGGATGGAAAGGATACAGAATGAAGCTATGCGCATTATTCTTGGATGTACAAGAGATACAGCATGCAGGGCGATGCGCTACCTTCTTGATTTTCCAACCATTGAAGAGAGAATACAAGTTTGCAGGGCACGCGCCTACCTCAGAATTAACGCAAACACACAACATCCACTGCATAGTGAAATTAGGAAGGTGAAGGGCAGCAGGTTAAAAAGAGGACGGTCGTGGATGGGTCAAGCCGAAGACATTCTTCAACAGGTGTGTTCACTTGAGGACTTAGAACCTGGCGAGGAGTGGGTGCAAGTGCCAACAGACTTCTGCACATCCTTTTCAGTTTGCATCCAACTAGATAGAAAATGCAGACAAGAAAATCCGGCTGCTGTTGAGGCTGAAGTACAAGCGTTGATTTTCGAGAATTCGCTAGACGGTGACGCGGTCATCTACACAGATGGGTCGGTCGTCCGACATGTGAGAAGCTCATGGGCCTTTACAGCTCGGGCCGGAGGGAGAATTGTGAAGGAGGACTCTGGTGCTTTCACTGAAACCACAAGTAGCCTGACCATGGAAGTCATGGCAGTAAGTAAAGCAATAACATGGCTCGAGACACAGACATTCACTAGGGCTTGTTTCCTTAGCGACTCAATGAACATGATCAAGAGGATAGAGGAGGGGTCGATCAGAAGAGAATGGTTGCTGCCTCTGGAGCGGTCTCGGCTGGCAAAGATTAGTTTCATCTTCGTGCCAGGGCATGCGGGAGTACAAGGAAATGAGCGGGCTGACAAGCTCGCAGGTGAGGCTACTGTGGAGGGCGGACGCGCCATGGACCAGGCTGACATTCTGAATGCTCTACGAGAAGTAAGACTTTTGCGAGAACCAAGTGATGACTGTGAATCTACAACAATGGCCAGACTGCGAGAGCAGCAAATTAAAAGAGGGGTGGCCAAACAAGAACACTACGCAGGAAGCCAAAGAAGATTGATAAACCAAAACAGAACTGGCGTCGTTAACCGCTACACGTTGCGGGATTTGCTGAGGAGGGGATCCGAGCACTTATGGACTGAATGGTTCGATGTGCAATGAGGATGATCTGTCGACTAACTAACTAACTAACTACTACTACTACTACTTAAATAGCCGTAAGCTGTATAAAAAGTGTCGTTTATTACTTACGTATCCATTTGCACACTATAAACCAAATAGACACAAAATATAACTAGTAATCATTGCCGTGCCATGCTATCATACAGAGAGGCGGCAGCATCAGGCGGCACCTTAAGGGATCTTCATAAGAGGGCGGCATTTTGAAAGAAGAAAAAAACATATAAGTGGCGGAATGTCGAAGACGTGCATCCTACTGAGAAAATCTACCTTACATGTTGTGTTCATTTTGTTTCCAGTATCGTCTCGGTCGCAGTAACCCTCCTTTTTGTCGATAACATTTTGTATTATCAGATTTCCGAATAAAAACGTACTGTATGATTAAGACGCTCCACGAATGTAAAAGTATTAGTGGTCGTGTAGTTTTAGTATCACCATTAGCAGTGCGGTCATTGTTGTAGTTGTGTGGTACTTGTAGTGATTATAGTAGCAGTTGTGTACTAGTAATTGTAGTAATAGTAGTTAAAAGTTAGTTGCATATTCTTTACAAGATGCAGCAGTCAACCCCAGCAATTTTTGGCTGTTTGTGATCTCTTTGCAAGTTTACGTTCAGTAGTTATTGCTTTCTGAACGACTGGCACCCATACCATTTTATTTTTTTAAAACCAACGCAAGGCGGTCAGCTGCCCAATCGCCCGTAGCTGTATTTCGGACGCGGTATGGGGATTACGAATTGCGTCCGTAACACCTTTGCCACGGAGCCGGCAATATTAGTAGCAGTATGTTAGAGTTGGTCCTATAAATCTTTGACTAAGCTTCCTCTCTATAGAAAAGTGTTCCTATGTGTTATTTGTCTGTAATTGTTTTGGTTTTGATGTTCCTTGATAAATAATTATATCGAAGCGTTCGACTGTCTCTGTAAACAACATAAAATAATAGTAAGTAACGCAGCGTCGCAGAACAACATTACGGAAAACATAAGACGACTAGCCTTCAACAGCAAATACACACAACTTAAAAAAATTACCACGGGGAAGACACTACAGCGACAACAATAAGGCATGATAACCGAATGGGAAGAATGGAAAGGTGAAACAAAAATGCACACAATGATAATAACATGGAAAAAAAAAGATGTGCTACTTATCTCAGAAACTCAAGCCGTGATACACACTTGTGTATGTGTATGGTTTTTCCATTCGTTGAGCTTCTTTGTCAAATTGTATCTTCTTATTTGGACTCCATGAGAAGGTATCTCCCCTCCCGATCCCGTGTTTTTTTTCCGTTCTATACTATCTTGAATTATCACGTGTTTTGTGTACTCCACAGGCCCCCCTCAAACATGGGATAGGTGCTGCAAATCTCCCTCTCAAGCTTCAGAATGTAACACAAGCCTACCACCAGAGAATGGACACTGACTGCGCTTACTTGCCACCTGTAAGCAATTATACATTGTATAGAAAATTGTCAAGACTTCGTTTGAGGAGTAATCATTCTGTGATAGTTTAAACAAATTAGGTTAGATTGCCTTTAAAGAAATGTCTATTAAAGTCTCCAACAGTTTGAAAATTAGCCGGATAAGATTTGGATAATTTGGAGACTTCTTCACCGCCAGAGACGAACATCAATTGAAGTGTTGCTTGTTGGTTGTTGGTTATCAAATATGTTAGATAATGCGAAAATGTGGTCTATAGATATTTCAAATGTAAAGATTTTAGTTAGTAAGGTTTTCGCAATGGCAGAGTTTGAAGTTATTTAGATATCTGAGACACAAAGATTTTATTTAATAACGGTTTAATGTTGACAAGCTTGGAATGTATTTATAGCTTCACATAAAAGATATAGGGCAGTTGAATGGGGAGAATTTCGTTCAGTCACACTCATAAATCATGTTACCAAGTTTCAACTCATAATTATAATAACAAGAGCCAGAAGAACAGTAGAGATGGAGATTACCAAAGAGCAGTAGTTGTATGAGAACAACAGACAGAAATACATAAATCTCTTAATACATTTGTACAGTAAGGTGATTTCACTGTGGATTTGGGACGAAAATGAAAATACAATTCATTAAAAGTGAATGATACATGCATATTGTATTTAATTTTACAAAACGATGAATATAAACTTCAAAATAGGAGTAGTAATGTACAGAAATGTATTGTAATACTATAAACCTACGTTACTTTAAAATAATCTGTCATCTCCATCTGTCTTTGAGGCTCGAGCGCGGCGATGTTCCGTATCTTACGCAGAAATGGGATCTGTGTTGCTTTTCCCTTCTCTTGCATTTTAAACCAGTGGATGCACTTTGATAACATTGTTTCTGCTTCTGAGTGGCTAGTTGTAGGTTTTTGTTTAAGAACTGATCCTTCCTGTCATCAATTTCTTCTTTTTCAATGGTAATCACACTAGAAACAATTTCATCATCGTTAAATATTTTACTTGCATGTTCACATTCCATCCATTCTGTTACTTCTTCTGACATATTGTTTTAACTGTTTATTCCTACATTGTTGCAGAGTTGCACAATTTCTTCAACACTAACAGTCTCAGTTCCTTTCAAAATCGAAACAAAGCTTAAAAACACAGGACAATAGCATTATCGTGACGTTGCCGAAAAAGTTAATGATTTTTTAGACGCTGACGATAACAGAAACTGTCAGTTAAACGAGTGACAATTAATCGAAGTTTTACTGTAATATTCAGAACACTAATAGAGCGATCAACGGAAGTAATGAAAGACACATTCTTGTGCTTTATAGATTACGCCAAAGTGTTTGATAATGATGAAATAATAATGTTAAAGGATATTAAATTTTATTGGAAAGATCTCAGATTAATTAAAAGTATTTAGTTGACACAAGTAGCAACAATTAAATTTCTGACTAAATTTTTTTTTTTTTTAAATTAAGAATAAATAAGCAATGAGTAAAAGAAGCGCATGTTTTGTCATTGAATTCTCATCTCTCTATATAGCGACATTAAAAGAAAATCAAAGATCGACCAGGAAAATGATGTGAGGGTTATGCTATAATCCGCGAGGAGCGGCTGGCCCAGTGGCTAGGATGCCAGACTCTCCTTCGGGAGACCCGGGTTCGATCCCTCGGTAAGGTGTGGGATTTTTTTCTGTCGGGGGCAAAAAGAAAATCTTAACCTGCACAGTTCGCAGCCACTGTACTAGCCAGGCGGCCTTACTTCCTCAGGCTCAAAGACCCCTCTGTCATACACCGCAAGGTACTATGTTGGCAGTAAATGACAGTTGACAGTTTATAATCCGCGGTATTATTAGCGGAAACCGCAAAAGATCTGCAACAGTTGTCAAACATGTAAAAATAGAGACTGGTTGAAAAAAAAGTACTTTCCTTCTTTCCTTGAATATCTAGAAAAATAGAGACTGCTAACAAAATAATTACATTCCCTCAGTATCTAGAACAATAGAGACTGCAAACAAAAAAGTAATTTCCTTGAGTATCTAGAGCAGTGGTTCTCAACCGGTGGGGATTCCCCCCCCCCCCACCCAAGGGGGAATTTTGGGGTTTCCAGGGGGGGGGGGGAATGAAGATTATTTCAAGATCGCGTTAATACAAGAACCGATTACTTGATCTTGTTTTTCCCTTCATACTTTACGCTTCTGTACGTATCACCTTTCTGAAATTCATTTTATAACGTAAGTAGACCCGCAAATCACATTTTATGTAGATGTCTAGACTTGTTTTAGTATGTGCTATTAAATTTAGCTTCAATTATTACATTACTGTGTAGGGGCAGGGGGAATTTTTTTGGGAGGAAATACGAAAGGGGGGAGGGGGGATGGCGTTCTAAAAATATGGTAAAGGTTGGGGGGGGGGGGAATGACGTCCTAAAAATATGGTGAGGTGGGGGGGGGGGAATGACGTCCTAAAAATATGGTGAAGGGGGGAACGGACCAAAAAAGGTTGAGAACCACTGATCTAGAGAAATAGACTGCAAACAAAAAGTACTTTCCTTGAATATCTAGAAAAATAGAAGGTGGTCAGCATGACCCAATGGATAAAAGCGCACTCTATTCAACTTATAATGTGCCGAGGTTGTGGGTTAAACCTCTACACGGGTCAGTTGGAATAAAATGTTGACTTCTCGTCCTAGACTTGAGGACGTAAATTACAAGTACTCAGAGGTAGAAGTGCATTTTACAAAGTTATTGTGTCACTGTTGGAAACAGGATTGTCACTGTACTTCACACACTGAGCTCTGCAGTGCTGACACAACACCAACCATTATACACTGTTACTGTGCCACTATTGGAGACAGAACTGTCCATCTAACGAACGCGAAGGTACTGATAGACAGCACTGATGTTCACCAAGACACACTTCCATTTGTTCGCTGTCTTGCCACGTTCCTCTGTGACGAACCAGGTATTGTATGTAATGATGACATGAGTTCTGCTGATAATGTTGACATAAGCGTAGTCAATGTTTGGGCGCCATAGAAACACAAGGTGACGTGGATCTGGAAACAAGACTGCTGCTAAACGAAACAATTGTTGAAAACTCACTGGGACCGTTGGAGGACCAAACTTGCCTCGCATCCTGTGGTGTTCACACTGCACACCCATGGTACAAACTCATAAGCCATGATGGCTGTTTGATTGTTAGTTCTGTGTACAGGCGACCACTACAACACAGTGTACTGAAGAATAACCTTGATCTAGACAGGTTTGGCATCTTTTCTTCTGTCGGGTAACAGAAATTCGTTGATCTCTTGAATCTGTTGAGGCATTCCACTGCCAGAACAAAATAAACTAAAAGAAAATACACATTTCACCTAATGGTCTGAAAGATTGAACACCATCTTGCCCCCCCCCCCCCCCCTTTTCCCCCGACAATTAAATCACAAATAATGGTTACATCAAAGAACAATGCAGCACCAACCTATGATATAACGATACAGCGAGAAGCGCTGGACCAGTCAATAAGTTAGAATATTTAAAAGCAAACATAGCAAGGCGGAAGATGCGCTCAGAAATAACCAGCAGAATTTACCAAGGTAAAGCAACATTACAGAAGACGAAAAGTGTATTATCTGTAGTCAGTCATTTTCATTAATGTCAGAAAGAGACAACTGAAATGGTATATCGAACCTGTTCGCCTATGTATCAGTGAATCCTAGAATGCGGAGGAATACATTAGGAAGAGCCTGGCCACAACAGCGATGTCATTTCTGAGAGGAATGCAGAGAATACCTTTAACAGGCTACTAAAGAAGAATAGTATACGCAGCCATAACAAAGAAACAAACTGTGCTCTTTGGTCATAAGATGACAAGAGAGACACTGACAAACGTGACCACTGCAAATATCAGCTGCAGACGACTCAGAAGCAGGCCCGGACAAAAGATGATGGAGGATGGTCTAAGACTGTCAGACGCTGGCATCGAAGAAGATATTCAATACAATTCATCCGCGACCTCAAGGACCGGGATATTTGGAGAGAGCTAAACAGAAAGGCATGCACCTTTTGGCAAGGCACATAGTTATGAAAGAGTTTATATAGAGATCTCATAGTTAAGATATTTTAGTTAGTACAATTTCATTGGTGGAGAAGGCATCAGATTGAAATCCCATATGTGGAAAGAATGAGATTGCGGGGGATCGGCAGGGGTTCTGGAAGACTCTCAAAACTGAGAGGGAAGACCTGGAGAACATTTAATCGGATAGCAGTGGGAACGAATAGTAGTATGACTCTTCGCCGGCTGTTGAACGAGGGTACTGAGCACGTATGGGAATGTCCTGAGTGCAGGGATGTCGGTTCTTGACTCAACTCAACTCAACTCACTCAACTCAACTGGTGGCATAGTTAGAATTTATATGGAGATCTCAGAATTAAAGACAAAAAATGAGGTCAGAATGGCCGAATAGAACGAACACTCTAATCTTTCGGTTTGCTGATGTCGAAGTAGCGGGTTCAACTCCTAGATCAGTCAGTTGAACTAAAATGTTGACTTTTCGTCCTTGACTTAGGGACATAAATTACAAGTACTTCAGAAGTCGGAGTAGATTCATCTGATGGCGAGGGACATTGGTAACAGGGAAGCTGACCCAGACTCAAATATCAGTTGGGTGCGCTAGCACATGTATGGACTACGCTTTAGTTCAACACAAGCGAATCCGAAAAGAACGTCATTTAGTCTTGTCCCCAGGACATGATGATATCCTGGAATTCAGGCAGGCGGGCAGACAGGAAAGGTCTGTGCCGCAGTGCGAGATATCTAGTGCTCTGTACGGAGGTATGCCAGGTCTCTGAGATCATGTATATAGTGGAAAACAACACGTTTCATGTCCTGTAGAGAATACCACCGTTGGGAGTGATCAGGGGATCTGCCCGACACTCACTACTCCGAGGACAGACTATCATCAACATCATCATCAACATTTGTTGTAAATCTTTTACATTATCCGCCACCAGTACTGTGTCATCTGCATAGCTTATTATTTATATTATTATTATTACTACTAATGAAGAATCAGATTCGCTGGGCTGGTCACTTGACTCGCATGCCAGATCACAGGCTCCCTAAACGAATTTTTTACGGCGAAATGCGTTGTGGTAAACGCTTCCAAGGCGGCCAGAGGAAACGCTTTAAAGACACTGAAAATCTCACTGAATGCTTTTGGAATTCATCATGACACCTGGGAGACTGCAGCCAGAGACCGAAATTCGTGGCATGCACCATTACGCAAGGGTGCAGTCACTTGTGAGGCAACCAGGACTGCAAGAGCTTGTGAAGAAAAGACAGAACAGAAAAACCACAGCAGAAAATCCTCCTCCAGAAACGTCAAGCAATCTTTGTCCACATTGACAAAGAACATTTCGAGCCAAAATAGGCCTTATCAGCCATCTTAGAACCCACGGTTCCATGCCTTCAACCCCACTGGATGAAATGAATGGTCATCATCATTCTTGATGAACAAACAACATATTTATATTATATCCTCCGATTAGTTTCCATGGCTTCTCTTTGATTACTCTCATAATTACTACGCTATAGAGAGAGAAGAGATCTGGTGACAAGACACACCCCTGTCGTACTTCAAGCTTTATTTGTTCATACTTGCCCTCTTTTCGCATTTTAATTGCTGACACTTGGTTCCATTAAATAGTCTCTCTTATTTTGAGATCTTTTCCAACATTGTGAATATCTTCTAACAGCTCAGGCTATACGGACACATAATCACACTCTAACTGGCACCATTAGTTTTGGGACTCTTCGCTGGTTGTTGAAGATGAGGAGGGAACGCTTGTTGGCATAGCTGGGAGGTTTATGTAGAAGGGTGTCAGCGTTAGATAATTTTATTAGTAAGTTTTATCTGATATAATTATAATTCGGGGCAGTGAGTAGCACCGTTACCTACCTGCCCAGCGGTAATGTGTTTGAATCCCAATCGAGGTAGGGATTTTCTTAAAATTAACCTGGGCTTCCATGTCTACCTAGCCTAACCCTAGCAGCCAGGAATCGTTCATGGGAGAAAAGGCGGCCGGTGTTATATTGACCTCATCACCCATCAATAGCATATTGGTCTATACAAACTCGTGGCTAGCACCATACACCCATACGAATCATGGCGCTTAAACGGGTCCCTTTACATAGTTAGAATGTATAGAGAGATTTCAGACAGCTATCTTAATTGTAAAGCTGTAATGTTGGCATAGTTAGAGATTATATGGGATTTGAGACTTTCATATTTCAATGGTAAAGTTGTAATGTTGTAATGTTGGCATAGTTAGAGATTATATAGGGATTTCAGACTCAGATATTTTAATTGTAAAGTCGTAATATTGGCATGGTTAAAATGTATTTAGCAAAGTTACAGGAATGAGACACTAGTCAATGGACTTTGTATGTTTTACAAATAATATAGTTATTGTAGTTCTGTAAAACCATGTGTTTATGATGAGTGTCTTGAAAGTGTGCATTATTGCACATTATATGTAAAGGCTAAGGAGAAGAAACTTTCTTCTTCTTCTTCCCTAAAGCTTTGGTGATTACGTCTGTCCACAACCTTCTGTCTCGTATACAACCTATCATTTTAGACACTGATGCCCCTCCATGTCGTAATGTCAAGTTGTCCAGCATGTCCTCTCTTCTTCTCCCTCTGAATCCTCTTCTCTCCAACTTGCCCGTTGTCACAAGTTTCTCCAGATTTCTCCTTTTCATGACGTGCCCAAAAACTGTGGACTGTCTTCTTCTATTGCAAGGTAAATGTTCTATTGGTGAGTTAACAGCTTTCAGTAAATCTTCATTACTTTTTCTATCTTTGGTGTTCTCATCATTCTTCTATAAACCCGACATCCTCCACAGATTCTACTTAGGTCTCCACTTGTCTGCTAACTGTTTATGATTCGCTCTCGTACATCAGGACTGGCTTAAAACAGCACATGAAAGACTCATGTCCCCACCTGGAGTAAAACAAACATATTGCAGATATTATTCTTCATGTTGGGAAATGCAAAGTTTCATTGGGCTATTCTGCATTTCTACATTTCTGGCATGATACTTGATGATTTTGGTCACATGAAACGATACGAAAGCTTAGAGAGAACAATAATGGAGGGGTATATGCCTGGGAAAAGAGGAAGATGAAGGTCAAAGAGAAGATGGGTGTCGGATGTGACGGATGATCTCCAGATGGGTGTATCGGACGTGGGATATCTTGCTTATGATCGAGAGGTTTTCCGTAAGGTTGTTATGGCAGCGAGGTTCTGCAAAGGACATGCTACTGAATGAATTAACCTGATGATGATGATGATAATGATGAATCAACATTTAACTACCCAAATGCATCTTCTTTATGGCGTCATTACAACTTATCTAAATACATTGACCTGTTTAAGAATGGCTCCATTAACTTTGATGTAACATTTGAGAATACATATATATTTGTTTCTGTATAATTACCAATGTTTCTATTTTTCTGTTATTCAGAATAAGTTACAAAGTGATTAGTTTAAATCATTTTATTTCACAGAGCATGTGCACGCCATAGTCAGGATTGTGGACGTTGGGTAAGAAAGTATCGTCTTATTAGCCGGACACAGTTGAGAGCAGCAGGAATTCGCTGTGCTTGTATCATAGTCAGGATTGTGGACGTTGGGTAAGAAAGTATCGTCTTATTAGCCGGACACAGTTGAGAGCAGCAGGAATTCACTGTGCTTGTATCATAGTCAGGATTGTGGACGTTGGGTAAGAAAGTATCGTCTTATTAGCCGGACACAGTTGAGAGCAGCAGGAATTCGCCGTGCTTGTATCGGGATAAAAGTGTCCTTAGGAAGAAATAAGTAAGATATAATAGAGATAAAAGTGTGTCTAGAAATAGAGAAGAGCTAAATCAGGATAAAAGTGTCATTAGGAAGAAATATGTGAACTATAATCGGGATAAAACTCTCACAAGTAAGAAATAATTATGCATCAATCTGGATAAACGTGTGACTACAAAGAAATATATGATCTATAGTTTGGGATAAAACTATCACCAGCAAGAAAGCAGCGTGCTATAAACAAGATAAGATTGATAGACACAACTCCCGTGCTAGTTGGGATTCTACAGATGCCGCCGCTGCCTATAACGTGCAGATTGTCTGGGATGTACTTCAAGCTATATTCATGACTCGTTTGGATATTTACCTTGGTATTTCCGTGAACATGCAAGTGAATGGATCCGTTGGGCTGTTGTTTGGTCAATATTGGTTGACACCGTTTCTGATACCATGACAACTGTTGTAGTTATACGGAGCTCATCATGAAAGCTTATGTCTTTTACTGCATCACATTGCTTTACATTTCTGTTTTGTCGGATGGTAAGTAACTTGTGTGTCTTCCTGTAGTGTAATTGTTTATTGGTGTGTCTAAACTTGTTGCATTAATCATTTCACAAAATCTAAAGAAGAAATTTAGAGCTTTTGATCTTAAATAATTACAGAAAATTTCTTGGAATATCGAGATCCAAGAAGATGAAAACTACAGCCGTTCAATGCGATCTTAGCGTCGAAGCCTTTCAGACTCAGTACATATTACCTGTTTATGATTTAGTGGGCAATCTTAATACAGTATTTTGCCAATGCTCTCTGAATGGCCGACGCCTCATATTATCGAAATCAACGCAAATTGTTCGGCTTCCAAATCTCCAGTAGCTGTTTTCGAACCCTGGACTCAGTATGACGAGGAATTATGAAACTGAACGTTTTGCTATTTCCTAAGCCACAACATTTTTATTACCACGTTGTACGGGCGCGCACACATACAGACAGACAGACAGAGAGAGAGAGAGAGAGAGAGAGAGAGAGAGAGAGAGAGAGAGAGAGAGAGAGAGAGAGAGAGGGGGGGGGAAGAGAAAGTCGCTTTAAAAAAATCGCATAAATGTCGACAGGGTCGACTTCATTGCACCGGGTTGTTGTCCCATATGGCTCAGTCTCTTTCCGCAGCGCGGAAAGCGTCGCGCAAAGCACAAACTCCGTAGCTCCAGCGACGACCCACAAGGAGTCTCCAACATAAATGCACTCGTGAACCGAAGGACACGGTCCAGAGAGAGGGAGAGAGAGATGCGCCAACACAAAGACCCACACCCTTCCTGCTAAGTCCCAGAATTGTCTTTTCCAACTTCATTCTCACACTACGATAATCATCCGACATGATTGTCTCCCCTGAACACAGTGTCGCTTCCTGTTCCAGAAATTATCCGCCCGACTATCACACCCTCTCCAAACTCTCCCGGTCACGGCTGATCATTCCACCTTCCGTCCACTCCATTACCGATTTTCCACCGTTATTTTGAGAGTTTAATCTCCCACGTAACAAGATTACTACCCGGAAAGTGCAAATTAATCCTTAGGAAAACAGTTACACAAACGATTCTTCATTTTCCTACTTGATAAGTTTCACTACGGTGTCGTTATTTATAACGGTGTTTTTTTTTTTTTTTTTTGGGGGGGGGGGGGGGGGGGGAACTGACACGTTTTCAGCATTGTTAGGTTACATTTTTAGGCAGGAATAACTCTTGTAAAAATAATGAGGAGAATAACTAAGACAGCGCCGGTGCTAACTTGAGTAGCTATGGCACCATAAATTCCCATCCACCTTTCTGGTGTTGTTTCCTTGCTCCGCCCATTTGGCACCATTAGCCCGATATTCTTATCTTCTTAGTCTCAGAGGTGGCACTTATAAACATGCCAGGGGGGCTGGATTCTGTCCGTCCCAGAAAGTATTACAACAGAAGATACCTGGGAAGTGTGAATGGTGAGTGGGAGGAAACGACTATGATAATACACGAGTGGGTTGCTTTCAGGGGATAACTGTATAATGATTTCTTAGTAGATACGAAGGGCCTTCAAGTGAACCCTTTAAAAGTGTTATAGAAATTACAATAACCATGGCATTGTCTTGTAACCTGTCCAATATTATTATTAAGGATGTCAAACGGGTTAAGCATGTGATATCACGGTGCAGACGAACACCTGTGACATCATAAGAACAGTTGCAGATCCCAATTTTGACACGCTCTAAAGAAGGCTCAGTGGTCTATTAGTCCTGTTGTCTTTTTTAAAATCACTGAAGGGGTGAAACCTTTAGAAATTCATCGGATAATTAAGTCCAGTATGGTGATGCATGTTTGTCAATCCAGCAAGTGTATGAGTGGAGTAGGAGCTTTCAAATCGGCGTGACTTCTGTGACATACGTCACTGTTCAGGCACACCGAGTAGAAATCTTAGAGTCGAGTGCAGCCGTTGAAAAATTCGTACAGTAAAACCGCCGAATTGAGTAACATTGCCGCACATCTTGACATTCAATTAAGGCTCAGTCCACCACATATTATGTATAATTACGTATATTCACCCATAAAAACATTTACGGTTTTCATTCGAAGCCCCATAGTAATAGGTTTACAGTAGGTAGCTTAGGGGATAATGAACGTCGTTATGCATGCCCCTGACAAACCAAGTCGAGCGTTTGAAATTAGCCCCGGGTGTGAGAACATAGCCGCTCGTGATTTGATTGCTCATCCCTTTGCTTGATATCGATGGCATGAAGAGTCGATCGTCCAGAAAGCAATGGTAAACTACTGAACGTGCCATATTCTGGTAAATCACAAAAACCCAATAAATGATGGTGTTGGTTGCAATCTGCCACATTATTTGTTGGCTGATGGTGATTTACTAGCCAATTTTTATTGTCAGTAGTTTAGAACCAGTTTTGCTGTATGGCAGTGAATTGTGGAATGTAAGTGAACCAATTAGGAAGAAGTTGGAAGCAGCATACATGTGGGTTTTGAGGCGAATGTTGCGAATTTCTTGGACTGCCAAAGTTGGGCACCATTTAGGATCATCAGTAAACTCGAATTTTCTAAATTCCAAAAAGAAATTACGATTTCTTGAAAGAGGCTAATGAAACTAGAACATTATATACAACAATAAGAAAGAGACAAACATTTTTCTTTGGCTATGTGATGAGAAGAGTGGCATTGGAGAACATCGTGACAACTGGAAAGATCGAGGGGAAGGGATGCAGAGGCTGGCCAAGAGAAATGATACTGGACGGATTGAGACACAGGAGGAATATCATCAGCAGAGTTGATCCAGAACACCAAACAACGGGATCTATAGAGAGGCTGGAATGCCTAAGCCTGCTGGCAAGGCACTTGATGATGATGCTAATGATGAGTTTACTAGTGAATTATTAACGACCGACGCTAATACAGTCGAAATCAACGCAAGGTTGTTTTCATCCAAATCATCAGAGACTGATTTCGAACCCTCCATTCGCTATGTCGGGGAATTGAGAAACGCTTTCACTGTCCATAAGCCATGGTGCCGGCATGTATCAAATACTGAACGCAGAAACTGCCTAGGCAATCATAAACATACAAGAAATGCTAGGGATGATTGCGAGTCCTCTCATGAACAGGCAAATAACTTTAAAGAATAACTACGTATGTCGTCATTCGAGTTTACTGATGATCCTAAATGGTCCCCAATTATTAGAGTGAATAATGCCTTAGTGTGCAACACAGCCACCTTGACAAGAACATGCAACTAACTTCTAAGTAGATAATACTCGCCTGCACATGGGTAGATCAAAACATGGTATTCTAATTAACCCAACGCTGACCCGTCTGCCAGATATGAATGATTTACAAAACTCCCGAAGTTGATGATACTGAATTATGATTACGCTCACTCAGTCCCACACCTTGCACCTATAGAAAACACGTTTGGGGAGTTCATTGAGGTTTACAAATTATAGAAAATATTTGCTGAAAAGGTAATATATGGCGGAACTATATTGGAGAATACAGACTCTATAGGTGGCACACAATGTCACTTAACCTCATCGCTTCTTCTTCTTCTTTTTCTTCTTCTTCTTCTTCTTCTTCTTCTTCTTCTTCTTCTTCTTCTTCTTCTTCTTCTTCTTCTTCTTCTTCTTCTTCTTCTTCTTCTTCTTCATCTTCTTCTTCTTCTTCTTCTTCTTCTTCTTCTTCTTCTTCTGCTGCTGCTGCTGCTGCTGCCGCTGCTACTACTACAACTACTTCCTCTTCTTCTTTCTTCTTCGTTCTTCTTCGTTCTTCTTCTTCTTCTTCTTCTTCTTCTTCTTCTTCTTCTTCTTCTTCTTCTTCTTCTTCTTCGTTCTTTTCCCTCTTCTTTTTCGTTCTTCTTTCGAGAGACGCACGTCACACCAGGTTATACACCTCAAAGGTCAGTATGACCAACTTCGGCATACATTTGTGTATATTTTAGTTCCTAAAGACAGATTTCTGGTCTCCGTGTCTAAGCCCGCTTACCCGCAGCAAGTTGCACACTAAACCTCTTGTTTTTCGTCATTATCCCGGAAGGCTGACTATTTTATCTCACTACTCAAGAGATAAGGGGGAGGGGGGTGGCGTGTAATATCATAACATTGACTCGGTTCTTTGTAAACACTTTTAGCCCTGTTCTGTGGGCGAGCCTTGTATCTTACGAGCATGTAGTGTCTCGGTCACAGCTCCCCACCAATAGTCTGGTAGTTATGTCACTAATGTATGATAGCAGAGAGATAAGAAGGCAGCATATCAGACTGGCCTGCGTGCCCAGTTCTTAAGCTTTTGAAAATAAAGCATGTTCGTTCTTAAACCAGCATCAACACTAATAGTCCAACAGTTCTCCAAGCATAAATTATTTAACAAAATCTAAAGGGAAAGAAATGGAGCTTTGGAACCGAACCCTGGACTCGGAAATGAAAGGGGAAGGATGTGCCCTTGCTTCCCCCAAGCATTATAATGTATAGTTAGTTAGTTAGTCGTGGTTCCAATGTCACGTCAAAGGGTCGTCCCCATAATTCTTCGTTTCTGTGCCAGTAAATATCACAAAAATGCTCCTCAAAGCCCCATTTGGAAAATGGAACAAACAGGAGTCTCGACAAACCAACAGCTCGCACAGGTATATTATGCGTAAGGCTGCTGCCAGAATGCCAACACAAAAGTCCGTCATGAAAAATACAGTTTACCAACAGCCACAAATTACTGCATAAGGCAAGCCTTGTTAGTTCAGCAACCGGCCAGCCGCCATTTTCTGAACATGCAATTCACAATACAAATAACCGTGACACTTGTAAATACACTCCACATGACATCCACAGCTCACAGTGTCGTTCCACGCACTTAACTCAGTAGCTGGGCGACGGAATCATGCACTACCAGTCCAACATGAGGAAATGCATAAGCAACCCGTAGTCACAAACATAATCACTCCAGACATCTTAACAGCTCAACCGCCTATCCTCCATGTTGCACCGGAAGCCGAATTACAGTATACCAAGTGTTTGAATGGCTGTATTTCTGGTATATGTCCGGTGTTAACACAGGCAGGGATGCGGGTCACCATGTTTTCTTGTCAAGTGGTGATTTAGGCAATAATGTATATCATATAATATAGGTAATGCTACCCCATGTATGATAGGTATGGTGTCTTTTGTAACGTAGGTAATAGTATCATGACAATGTGAAAGATATATATAGTCTTCATGATAAGTGATAGATACTGTAAATATTGTCTGCATGACAATGTGAAAGATACATATTGTCTGCGTGACAATGTGAAAGATACATATTGTCTGCATGACAGTGTGAAAAATACATAGTGTCTGCATGACAAGTGATAGATACTGTACATAGTGTCTGCGTGACAATGTGAAAGATACATATTGTCGCTTTGTTTCTGTAATTCGCCCGCATGACAGTGTGATAGATACATAATGTCTGCATGACAGTGTGACATATAGTTAATGTGGTTTTGATGCTTGAAGGTAATATTTCGCTTGAACCAAACTCTGAAGGGACTGACATAGATTAAGTATGTATCCTATTCGTTTTCTAGACGAAATTCATCGAGTATGCTAAACTAAACACAAACTGCTTGGCTTATGTTTCAATGACGTCTAGTCTTTTCTAATGACCTGCTGACAAATCAGCCCTAGCCTGTATTCTGTTACACATGGAGACCATCTGTTTAAACTCGACTGCATGCATTCGTTAGGTGTGAGCAACCGGCTGAAGACATATGTTTGGTTGCATTTGCCTTTGTTGCTCACTGCCTCTTGTTTGGAACCAGTCGGGGCATGGGTAACGCATCTCCTTGATGGTTGTCTGGCAGATATGTCAGCACCGACCAGATCATTTTGAAGCTGGTTCACATATGCATATATATAAACTCTGGTTCACACCTGACAACCCACGGTCGTTACTGTACTATGTATGTAACATAGAGCGTTATTTTAAACACATAGATTATCATCAGCATGTACGGTGTCGATAATCGTGTATGATTACGGCTCGATATCGTATACTATCGCCAATTTTAAATTAAGGGTGAGTTCTTGTCCAGATTATGCAATTTGGGAAAGTTACCTTGATATCTATCTTTTTGACTTTCATTTGCTATTTTCCGATGTAGAGTTTATTTGTAAAGTTTATTTCTCCTTTTAGTCAGCCGTCATTTTGTCCTTACTGCACTTATGCACTTATAGTTAGAACCATTCAGTCCATAAGTGCTCGGACACCACCCACCCCCCCCCCCCCCCCCCGCCCACAATGTTTCCCTTAGCGAGTATCGATCAAGACACCAGTTCTGTGTTTGTTGACTTTTCTTTTTTGGCCCTCTGCATTGAGCTCTTGTCTGGCTTCACACTTGTTAACTTGATGTTTTGAGTCTGGTCTTGATTCATTTATTCTCTGACGCAATATGTAAGAATCCCTAGTGTGTATTATGATATAATTAATATAATCTTTAGGAAATCATATTGATGTTGGTCTTTCATTATTTCGCCTCCTTCGGTTGAGTTAATTTCCTTTGAAATATTTTGTGCCTCTATTCACTCTCCAGCCCGACTCCCTGGTCTAGCCGTTACACGACTTTCTCTGTAATTCCGTATACTCTCGTGAGTAACGTGACATTGCGCAAGAATTGGTAGCGGTTCTCTCCGCGTCGGTAACTTATGGGGTATGTGAGCCGGTCGCTCAGAAAGCAATGGTAAACTACTGAGCGTAATCTTGCCAAGAAATCAACAATCAGCTGAAAGATGCTGATGGTGACAGAGATGCCCTGTAAAGGATGATTCACTTTCCTCACCACGAGTTCCAGAGAGCAAGCCTGTTCATTATTGTCACAACTTAACTTCCCTTCTCTCATCTTTCTCTTGATTTCGAAAGTATTTAAAGTTAAAATGTCAACTTACCCAACACAAAGAATCAACACTTTGTAGTTTTCAATTCGAGCAAGCTCCAGAAAATTACAAGGTGATGTCCTGTCTTTGGACCATTAGTCTCTGTGGAGGAATATTTACTGTGTTGCATTGCCGCTCTGGAGATGTGGATATACAGACGAATAGGTCGTATTTCATGGAAACAAAAACAATCAAATGCAGAGGTTCTAGAAAAACTGGGAATGAAGAGAGAGTTGATGAAAGAAATACAGAGGAGACAAGTGAAATATTTTGGCCACATTAAAAGACATGATACTCTTATAAAAACCATTCTGGAAGGTAAGGTTGAGGGCAAGTGAGCATGAGGTAGACAACGATACAAGTGGGAGGATAACATCAAGAGATGGACGAACATCAGTCTGACAGAATGTACAGTCAAGGCAAGAGACAGAAAGTGTTGGAGATCCATTGCAGCCAACCTTCATTGCAGAGACGGCACCTGATTGATTGATTGATTGATTGCCGCTCTAGCATGTGGAACTTGAAAACTTCATAATATCTTTTGTCCATGAAAACTTGGCTCAGACGGGCCTGCGTGTCCAATTCTTAACCCTTTGAAAATAAAGTGTGTTCGTTCATTCGTTCTTTCCTCATAGATTAGTGTTCCGAAGTTCCGAGCAGCGCATTCTATGATTGCGGCCAAAGAAAGTCTCCTTGAATTGCATCAAAATCTCCTCCTATATCCTGGTCATGTTTCTTATTGTTAAAGTTACGTTAGATGACCCTATTCCCCCTATTCTTTCCTTCAACTTCTAATATCAGAGGTTCCAATATTTCCTTGTTGTGTAGTTGGTCCATATTGATTTTAACCCTAAGCTGCGGTCCCTGGAGGTTGTGATTGGCGACCAATCTATTTGAGATGCAGCGATTGATGAGCTGCAGGCTGCTTTATCACAGGTGTACTCACAACGCCAGGTGGTCATATTCTGCGCGTAATTTTAAATCTGGACATTGGGCCATTCCGTTACGCTGAGAAAAAGTACTTATATCATGGTATGGAATAATTGTTTGAGGTTATTCTCAACAGGAATAACAGAGATCGCTGTAATTTTCTCCTTTGTTTAGCAATTATTTATCTTCATTCCAAATATTTTAGACGAAGAAGAAGAAGAAGAAGAAGAAGAAGAAGAAGAAGAAGAAAATAGGAAGAAGAATAAGACGCGAACTCTTAAAACAAGTTGTAGCAACGATTCTACATTACATCATCCAAAATAATAAATAAATAAAGTAATTAAAAATAACGAAACGTGATCAATGCAACTTTCTGTTTGTTGCCCAAGAATTTACCCACATTCCAAAATACGTTCCGTAGAAGCTGATAGACTTTGCATGAATCCCAGTACTAACATAAATGTTACATGTGAATTACGCTGTGTCGCGAAAATTATCATTCACCTTTTTTTTATTCGCATATCCTTTACAGGACATCGCTGTCAACATCAGCATCTTTCAGCTGATTGTTGATTTCTTGGCAAGATTACGCTCGGTAGTTTGCCATTGCTTTCTGAGCGACCGGCTCACATACCTCGTAAGTTACCGACGCGGAGAGAACCGCTACCAATTCTCGCGCACGTCACGTTATTCACGAGAGTATACGGGATTACGGAGCAAGTCGTGTAATACCTAGACCAGGGAGACCGGCATCATTCACCTTTAGTCATGCTAAATCTCGAGTAACAATTAATATAAACTTAGAAATATGTCAATTTTTCACAGATGTCGATTAAACATTTTATAGCAAAATACAAAATATGCCATTTTTGTTATGCCATAAACGACGGAAAAGAAAACATAAGATCTACAAGAAACATTGAAAAAATAACAAGTGGTAGTTAAAAACTACCATGGGCAGTCAGAAAATCCAGTGAACAGGTCCTTCAAGAAACAAATGAAGATCGTAAACTGATTAGAGTCATTAGACGTAGTAAAAATTTTGTGAGCATGTTATGAGAAGAAATGACTTGGAGAATTTGGTGACAACTGGCAAGATCGAAGGGAGAAGACCAAGGGGAAGACCGAGAAGTAAATACCTGGATGACTTGGCCACGTGACATGGTCGAGACAGGATCACAGAGCTGATCCACGGCTCTGGTGATCGAGTGAGAAGGTAGAACATGATAACCTACGCTTATCGGCATGGCACATGATGGATGGATGGATGGAGTTAAAAACTTACAACTTATAAAATAAAACGCGATGCAAGTGATAAATTAGCGTGCTGACATGAGATAAAGATTATGTGTGTGTGTGGAATTACTAATGATTATTTGTTAGATATAATGGCACTGGAAAAGCCACGATATATTCTTTGACAGGCGAAGTGGCATTCGTTTCGTTAATAATACGAGTTCGATATGCTGTGAGAATCGATCAGTTTTCTCGCTTTAAATGCTGAGACACATAATATTGATCCTCTGTTATGGTATTCGCAATCATGATTTGGTTTCTTGTAGTGACTATTTTTTTAGCTGAGTTGAATGCAGTTTTTCGCTGAATGAATGGTGCTGATTATAACAATCGATTTCGGTAAACAAGGTGTGATGGATTCCTATAGCAACATGTTATTTTGTTACTTGTTATTTAAATGTATCGTTGCACACTGGGTCAGCCGATGGGGTCGCAATCTAGGGTCAGGTCAGACACATTGGTTGAAACCCTGGAGCACCCATATACACCCGTATAGATAGATAGGCTACCCAGTTCCATGCCTCTTCACGGATGATTAGTTCTATCCCTCAAACCAACCATCCATCCAGCTATCTAACCAACTTGCCAACCATCAATTCAATCATCCATCCAGATATTTAACCAACTAACCTGCAAAACAATTAACCATCCATCCCAGCAACCATCCAGCTATCTAACCAACTAGCCAACCATCGATTCAACCATCCATTCAACCACCCATTCAACCATCCATCCAGCTATCTAACTAACTAACCAACCACCCATTCAACCATCCACCAAATCTTTCATTCAGCTATCTAACCATCTAGTCAACCAAGCATTCAACCATCCATACATTCATCCATCCAGCTATAAAACTAACTAACCAACCAACAATTTAATCTTCAATCCAATTATCCATGCAGCTATCTAACCTACTAGCCAACAAACCATTCATCCATCCAACTTTCTCACCAGTTTGCCAACAAACCTTTCTGCCATTAATCCAATCATCCATCCAGCTGTCTATTTAAGTATCCAACCAGCCATTCAGCCCTCTGTCCAAATATCCAACCATCCAGATATCTAACCAACCAGCAATCCAACCATTCATCCATCAATCCATCAATTCATTCAGCTACCTAACGAACTAGCCAACCAATAATTCATCCATCCAAAGAACCAGTCAACTATCAATTCAATCATCTATTCATCTATCTGACCAACTAGCCAACCAGCATTCATCCTTCCATCCAATCATCCACCATCTATATATTTAACCAACTAGCCTTCTAACCATTAATCCATCAATTAATCCTTTCATCCAGCTATCTAACCAACTAGCCATCCAACCATTCATCAAATAGTGCTCCATTCATCCAGCTATCTAACCAACTAGCCATCCAACAATTCATCAATTAGTGCTCCATTCATCCAGCTAACTAACCAACTAGCCATCCAACCATTCATCAATCAGTGCATCCATTCATCCAGCTATCTAACCAACTAGCCATCCAACCATTCATCAATCAGTGCAACCATTCATCCAGCTATCTAACCAACTAGCCATCCAACGATTCATCAATCAGTGCATCCATTCATTCAGCTATCTAACCATCTAGCCAGCCAACAATCAGCCATTCGTCCAGCCATCCAACCATCCAGCTATCTAACCAACTAGCCATCCAACCATTCATCAATTAGTGCTCCATTCATCCAGCTATCTAACCAACTAGCCATCCAACCATTCATCAATTAGTGCTCCATTCATCCAGCTATCTAACCAACTAGCCATCCAACCATTCATCAATTAGTGCTCCATTCATCCAACTATCTAACCAACTAGCCATCCAACCATTCATCAATTAGTGCTCCATTCATCCAGATATCTAATCAACTAGCCAGCCACCAATCAGCCATTCGTCCAGCCATCCAACCATCCAGCTATCTAACCAACTAGCCATCCAACCATTCATCAATTAGTGCTCCATTCATCCAGCTATCTAACCACTAGCCATCCAACCATTCATCAATTAGTGCTCCATTCATCCAGCTATCTAATCAACTAGCCAGCCATCAATAAGCCATTCGTCCAGCCATCCAACCATCCAGCTATCTAACCAACTAGCCATCCAACCATTCATCAATTAGTGCTCCATTCATCCAGCTATCTAACCAACTAGCCATCCAACAATTCATCAATTAGTGCTCCATTCATCCAGCTATCTAACCAACTAGCCATCCAACAATTCATCAATTAGTGCTCCATTCATCCAGCTATCTAACCAACTAGACATCCAACCATTCATCAATTAGTGCTCCATTCATCCAGCTATCTAACCAACTAGCCATCCAACCATTCATCAATTAATGCTCCATTCATCCAGCTATCTAACCAACTAGCCAGCCACCAATCAGCCATTCGTCCAGCCATCCAACCATCCAGCTATCTAACCAACTAGCCATCCAACCATTCATCAATTAGTGCTCCATTCCTCCAGCTATTTAACCAACTAGCCAGCCACCAATCAGCCATTCGTCCAGCCATCCAACCATCCAGCTATCTAACTAACTAGCCATCCAACCATTCATCAATTAGTGCTCCATTCCTCCAGCTATTTAACCAACTAGCCATCCAACCATTCATCAATCAGTGCATCCATTCATCCACCTATCTAACCATCTAACCAGCCACCAATCAGCCATTCGTCCAGCCATCCAACCATCCAGCTATCTAACCAACTAGCCATCCAACCATTCATCAATTAGTGCTCCATTCATCCAGCTATCTAACCAACTAGCCATCCAACCATTCATCAATCAGTGCATCCATTCATCCAGCTATCTAACCATCTAGCCAGCCACCAATCAGCCATTCGTCCAGCCATCCAACCATCCAGCTATCTAACCAACTAGTCATCCAACCATTCATCAATTAGTGCTCCATTCATCCAGCTATCTAACCAACTAACCATCCAACCATTCATCAATCAGTGCATCCATTCATCCAGCTATCTAACCATCTAACCAGCCACCAATCAGCCATTCGTCCAGCCATCCAACCATCCAGCTATCTAACCAACTAGCCATCCAACCATTCATCAATTAGTGCTCCATTCATCCAGCTATCTAACCAACTAACCATCCAACCATTCAACAATCAGTGCATCCATTCATCCAGCTATCTAACCATCTAACCAGCCACCAATCAGCCATTCGTCCAGCCATCCAACCATCCAGCTATCTAACCAACTAGCCATCCAACCATTCATCAATTAGTGCTCCATTCATCCAGCTATCTAACCAACTAACCATCCAACCATTCATCAATCAGTGCATCCATTCATCCAGCTATCTAACCATCTAGCCAGCCACCAATCAGCCATTCGTCCAGCCATCCAACCATCCAGCTATCTAACCAACTAGCCATCCAACCATTCATCAATTAGTGCTCCATTCATCCAGCTATCTAACCAACTAACAATCAAACCATTCATCAATCAGTGCATCCATTCATCCAGCTATCTAACCAACTAGCCAGCCACCAATCAGCCATTCGTCCAGCCATCCAACCATCCAGCTATCTAACCAACTAGCCATCCAACCATTCATCAATTAGTGCTCCATTCATCCAGCTATCTAACCAACTAGCCAGCCACCAATCAGCCATTCGTCCAGCCATCCAACCATCCAGCTATCTAACCAACTAGCCATCCAACCATTCATCAATTAGTGCTCCATTCCTCCAGCTATTTAACCACTAGCCAGCCACCAATCAGCCATTCGTCCAGCCATCCAACCATCCAGCTATCTAACTAACTAGCCATCCAACCATTCATCAATTAGTGCTCCATTCCTCCAGCTATTTAACCAACTAGCCATCCAACCATTCATCAATCAGTGCATCCATTCATCCACCTATCTAACCATCTAACCAGCCACCAATCAGCCATTCGTCCAGCCATCCAACCATCCAGCTATCTAACCAACAAGCCATCCAACCATTCATCAATTAGTGCTCCATTCATCCAGCTATCTAACCAACTAGCCATCCAACCATTCATCAATCAGTGCATCCATTCATCCAGCTATCTAACCATCTAGCAGCCACCAATCAGCCATTCGTCCAGCCATCCAACCATCCAGCTATCTAACCAACTAGCCATCCAACCATTCATCAATTAGTGCTCCATTCATCCAGCTATCTAACCAACTAACCATCCAACCATTCATCAATCAGTGCATCCATTCATCCAGCTATCTAACCATCTAGCCAGCCACCAATCAGCCATTCGTCCAGCCATCCAACCATCCAGCTATCTAACCAACTAGCCATCCAACCATTCATCAATTAGTGCTCCATTCATCCAGCTATCTAACCAACTAACCATCAAACCATTCATCAATCAGTGCATCCATTCATCCAGCTATCTAACCAACTAGCCAGCCACCAATCAGCCATTCGTCCAGCCATCCAACCATCCAGCTATCTAACCAACTAGCCATCCAACCATTCATCAATTAGTGCTCCATTCATCCAGCTATCTAACCAACTAACCATCCAACCATTCATCAATCAGTGCATCCATTCATCCAGCTATCTAACCAACTAGCCATCCGACCATTCATCAATCAGTGCATCCATTCATCCAGCTATCTAACCAACTAGCCATCCGACCATTCATCAATCAGTGCATCCATTCATCCAGCTATCTAACCAACTAAGCAACCCACTATGTAATTATCCATCCTTTCAATAAACCAACCATTCAACCATCTATACAAAAATGTTATCATCCAGTCTAAAACCTATCCAACCAGCCATTTAATCATCCACTTAATCATCTATCCAGCTATTTAACCAACTAGCCAACCAGCCATCCATCCATTAATGCTTCCATTCATTCAGCTATCTTGCCAAATAAATAATTCACTCATCCAACCAACCATTCAACCATCCATTCAATAAGCTGCCTAGCTGCCTAACCAACTATCCATTCAAATAGTCTTCAATCCAATCATCCATTCATACTGCTATCTAACCAATTAGCCAACCAGCCAATCAGCCATCTGTCCAGCCATCCAACCACCTAGCTATCTATCCTACTAAGTGACCCCCATCCAATCATCCATTCAATCATCCATCCAGATATCTAACTAACTAGCAATTCACCCATCCAACCATCTTACGAATTAAGTGACCAACCATTCAATCACCCATCCATCAAATGAATTAACCATCCAACCATCTATACAAAAATGTTACCAACCAACCAACCACCCATCCAACCAGCTATTCATCCATTCATCCAACCACTCAGCTTCCAATCCACACATCCATCTACTTACCCAACACAGTATCCAAACAATCATCCATCCACTCATACGTTCATCCACCCATCCAACCAACCACATCTCCATCCCACTTGTCACCCATCCATACGACTAACGAGCTAATCAACCATCCATTCAAATATCCATACAACCAGCTAACGAACGAACCTTCTAATCAACTATCCATCTAACAAACCAATAAATAGCGAACCAATCAGTCAGCTAGTGACATTGAAACCATAAGACCCAGCAAAAGTGATGAATGAAATCAACAACTCATAGCTTGACTGCCACAGTGAGGGTAATAAAACACATTGGAACGACATTTGAACGACAAAACGACATTGGAATAGACATCAACTACCGTATGGATGGAAAGTTATTCAATCTCAGAAGGCTGAAAGCTAAAACCAAAATTAACAGCGACACCGTCAGAGAGCTCCTGTTTGCTGATGATTGCGCTCTATACGCCAACTCAGAGGCGGACATGCAACATATGTTTCAGCTTTCTCACATGTCTGTGCCAACTTTGGGCTCAATATCAACTTGGAGAAGACTGTAGTTATGTACCAGCCAGCTCCAGGGAATAATCACACTGTGCCGAATGATCATAGACTAAGTGTTGTGGACAAATTCACCTATCTTGGCAGCACTGTGTCACAAGCTGTCACAATTGATGACGAAGTGAATGCAAGAATCTCATGCAAGGAACAAAGCTAAAAGTCTACAAAGCAGTTGTATTATCCACACTGCTATATGCTTGTGAAACCTGGACTGTTTATCAGCGACACGCTAGGAAATTAAACCACTTCCACACAGTCTGCCTAAGGAAGCTACTGAAGATTAAATGGCAAGACAAGATTCCAGACACTGAAGTCCTAGAAAGAGCGACCATGCCCAGTATCCACACTCTACTGATGAAGAATCAGATTTGCTGGGCTGGTCACTTGACTCGCATGCCAGATCACAGGCTCCCTAAACGAAGTTTTTACAGCGAACTGCATTGTGGTAAACGCTCCCAAGGTGGCCAGAGGAAACGCTTTAAAGACACTGAAAATCTCACTGAATGCTTTTGGAATTCATCATGACACACACATGGGAGACTGCAGTCAGAGACCGAAATTCGTGGCGTGCATCATTACGCAAGGGTGCAGTCATATGTGAGGCAACCAGGACTGCAAGAGCTGTGAAGAAAAGGCAGGACAGAAAAACCACTGCAGGAAATCCTCCTCCAGAAACGTCAAGCATTCTTTGCCCACATTGTCAAAGAACATTTCGAGCCAAAATAGGCCTTATCAGCCATCTTAGAACCCACGGCTCCATACCTTCAACCCCACTGGATGAAATGAATGGTCATCATCATTCTTGATGGACAAACAACACACAATAAAACACAAGTTATCTAAGACCAAAAGCTAAGACCCCTAACATTATCTTTCTGGTGTTTTATCTCCGCTTCTTCTTTTTATCCTTGTATAATTTGTTCTAGCTGCCCTTCTCCGGCCATCATCACTATTCGTATTCTGGTTTTATTTGTTACTGTTCTGAATTACCACCATCTTCAATACCATACACATTAGCAAACCCATCGTGTGGAGGCAAGCATGGCAGCATGGATAAAATCGTTCTTAAAAAAGTCGCTTAAAAGTCGACAGGGTCGACTTCATTGCACTGGGTTTTATCCCATATGGCTCGGTCTGTTTCCGCAGCGCGGAAAGCGTCGCACAAAGCACAAAATCCGTAACTCTGGCGACGACCCACAGGAGTCTCCTAAAAATTTCACTCGTGAACCGAAGGACACGGCCCGGAATCGAACCCACAACCTTCTGAGCCCGGGTCAAACGGCATGACCACTTCGCCACAGAGATTCCCGCATATACTCCGTATAGACTCCATACATAGACCCCCTTATCCCGGATAAAATCACTCGCTCTTTAACGTCTGGTATGCTGATTTTGAGGTAGCAGATTCAACCCCTACACCACTCAGCTGCACTCTGAATGCTTGAATTGGGGAACATAAATTAAAAGTATCTCAGATGTCAGAGTGGGTTCGCCAGATGTCTAGGGACTCTGTTAATCGGGAAAGCTAATCCACCCGTAAAAGTAATCCAATGCACTAGAACTACCAGGACGTGTAACGAGAACAATTGAGTTCAAAACTTGCTAATGTATATAACAAAACAACATCATCATGTCTTGATTATTTAAGTACCCTGATTATTATGACCATTGTTTCTCGAAAAGTAAATTGTCAACACGCTCCTCACATCACTACACCTCATAACTTTCTTAGTGTGATTATCATAATCAGTCGCCTTGCCGACTGGCGTAAGCTATCATACGTCTTGCTATCTTCAATGGCATGTAACAATTTTGTGCTGACACACTCCACTACCATGTCAAGAATTTTTTCTCGTTTTGTCTTCCTATATCTCTCTTTGCACAAATATTTCCACTTGTAGAAACATATTACAGTTTTTTTTTTTTTTTTTGGGCTTCTCATAATGTGAACGAAAATCGATGACTTCCTCTTTATAATGCTCGTGATAAGGTGTTTCTGTATACAAGATTCTTAAAAACGCTTAGATTACTCAGTTTGGTTGTCTCCGGAATTACCAGTATTATTTTTTTTTAAATATATATATTTTTTTAAAACCCACATCTGAAAAGCGTCTATGGATATCTTGCTTGTTTGCCGATTGTTCCAGATTGACCACCATATTGTGATATCTTCATAAAACCTCTGTTTCCTTTAACCAGCCGCTCTATGGCGAAGGATTTGCGGACGCAGTTCTTCTTCACGCATACCTGCGTTAGAAACATAGCTGCGCGCGATTTGGCAGCAGACCGTGTTGAATTGGATTTTTACGAAATGGTATGGGTGCCGGTCGTTCAGAAAGCAATGGCAAATTACTGTATGTAAACTTGCCACGAGATCACAACAGCACAAAATGTTGGTGTTGATTGCAGCGTCCTGTAAAGGATATGCAACTAACTGTTTAATTTCCTTTAAACAATTATTCATGAAGCGTCACTTCCCTTCCCTATTTTCCCTTAGACCCTTAAATAATACTTCCTTTTCCTACAAGCTTTTTCATGTTTGAATTTTTAAAATTAATTTTCAGTCTTGCCATATTTTGTGAAATCTTCTAGATTGTGACCGAAATCGGAATCATGCGTGTTCAGATTTCAAATATTCTGATATTGCTTACTTAATCTTAATACGTAATTGTTTTGCAGTAATAACAAGTTGTCTATATACTAAAGGCCAATGTGAGACAAATAGTCAGACACGTTTTCAGACTGACGGCTTGACACTCAGACACACAGACGAAGAATCAGACGGTTAGATAGACACCCAAACATGCAAACAGACATATGAACAGAGAGGCATATCAGACAGGCAGGGTGACAGCCAATCACACAGACAGGCAGGTTGACAGCCAATCACACAGACAGGTAGGTTGACAGCCAATCACACAGACAGGCAGGTTGACAGCCAATCACACAGACAGGTAGGTTGACAGCCAGTCACACAGACAGGTAGGCTGACAGCCAGTCACACAGACAGTAGGTTGACAGCCAAGCACACAGACAGGTAGGTTGACAGCCAATCACACAGACAGGCAGGGTGACAGCCAATCACACAGACAGGTAGGTTGACAGCAAATCACACAGACAGGCAGGGTGACAGCCAATCACACAGACAGGTAGGTTAACAGTCAATCACACAGACAGGTAGGTTGACAGCCAATCACACAGACAGGTAGGTTGACAGCCAATCACACAGACAGGCAGGGTGACAGCCAATCACACAGACAGGTAGGTTGACAGCCAATCACACAGACAGGCAGGTTGACAGCCAATCACACAAACAGGTAGGTTGACAGCCAATCACACAGACAGGCAGGTTGACAGCCAATCATACAGACAGGTAGGTTAACAGCCAATCACATAGACAGGTAGGTTGACAGCCAATCACACAGACAGGCAGGTTGACAGCCAATCACACTGACAGGTAGGTTGACAGCCAATCACAAGCAGACAGTGAGGCTAACATCCAGGTAGACAGATGGAAGTCAGGCAGAAACACGTGCTTCGAGACCGACATATAGTCATTCACCCACACAGACAGCCACATACCCATAGAGACACCTAGACACCCACACAAACAGCCAGACACCCACACAGACAGCTAGACACCCACATAGACAGCCAGACACCCACACCGACAGCCAGACACCCACACAGACAGCCAGACACCCACACCGACAGCCAGACACTCATACAGACAGCGACACACCCACACAGACAGCCAGACACTCATACAGACAGCGAGACACCCACACAGACAGCCAGAAACTCACACAGATAACCAGATACCCACACAGACAGCCAGACACCCACACAGACAGCTAGAAACTCACACAGACAATGAGACACCCACACAGACAGTCAGACACCCACAGACAGCCAAACACCTATACAGACAGCCAGCCGCTCATACAGATAGCCAGACATTCACACAGACAGCCAGACATTCACACAGACAGCAAACACACACACAGGCAGTCAAACACACACACACAGGCAGTCAAACACCCACACAGGCAGTCAAACACCCACACAGACAGTGAAACACCCACACAGACAGTCAGAAAACCATAATCGCGTCACATTTTGTTATCTTCTCCATTATGATCGAATTCGGAATCATGATTGCTCTGAATTCAAATATTGTGTTATGTCTTATTTAATCTTGATGTGTAATTGCTTTGCAGTAATAACAGGTTGTCTGCATACTAAAGGCCATAGTTTTCTGAATTTCGTAATGGTTGTCACGCTCCACGTGTTTACACCAATAATGGTTATTGCGGTTGTAAAATAATATTGATGTTGTGCAGTTTAATCTTGCTGAAAGCACACTATACGTTTTACAGATTACTATGTATATTTATAGTAAGATTTCAGTCAACAACGTGGCATAGTTTACTAGGAGATCAGCATGGCTGAGAGGTCAAACGCTCCTAAATTTTCTCTTTTGACCGCGGTGTAGTGGGTTCATCTTAGGCACCGGTCAGTTGGACATAGACGTTTACTTCCTGTCCTTTGCCTGGGGAACGTAAATTACAATTAGCTCCGAGCCCTGATGGCGAGGGACACAAGTAATAGAGAAAGCTAACCCTAACGCAAAATGATTTCAGCTCATTCATTAACAGTGTGTGAACTGCGCTGGAATTAAAGCGAAAACAAAAATAGGTTAATACTTATAACTACATTAAGATTTAAGCAAAGAATTTGTCAAATTTTGCTATGTCTATCTGTACTAATCTATACTAACATTTCAGCAAACCTTGACATAGTTTCTGTATATATGGCCACTTACATTTCAATAAATATTGACACCTGTTTCTATATGAAGGCAAACTTAGATTTCAGTAAATATTGATATAGTGTATATATGTACGCACACTTAAATTTCAGCAAATAATTTGTTAAACTTGTCTATGTCTATCTGTTTTCATCTGTACTAAGATTTCAGCAAACAATTTATCAAAGTTTGCTATGTCTAATCTGTGCGAAGATTTCTGCAGACCGTGACATAGTCTCTATATGCATGCACACTTAGATTTCGGCAAACATTGACATAGATACTATATGTATTGACACTTAGATTTCAGCAAACATTAACATAGTCTCTATATGTGTGCGCACTTAGATTTCAGCAAACATTGACATAGTTTCTATATGTATTGACACTTAGATTTCAGCAAACATTAACATAGTCTCTCTATGTTTGCACACTTTGATTTCAGCAAACATTTACACAGTTTCTATATGTACGTACACATAGATTTCAGCAAACATTGACATAGTTTCTGTATGTATGAACACTTAGATTTCTGCAAACAACACGATATAACTTACGCACGCATGCACACTAAGATTTCAGCAAACATCGTGTCATTATTTTCTTTCTAAGAAGTCAGCAAACACTGTACACATGTTTTATGCCTGTATCGATGCCGATTGTTCTAACATTTTCCCCAATCATAGTCTATTAAACTTCAGTGTAAAACCCCAATCCATTTTACAAACAAATCCAATCTCATCCCACGGCGAGGGCAATCATTTTCCAATTTAAACCCTCCAACAAGTTATTACTCAATTCTCTCCCCATCTGCGAGAGAAAATGAACGACAATGTTATTACGTTCTCACACTGCTTCCAGCTCTCCTATCGAACATTGCATACAAAGCGTTCAATCAACCATGTTTCCACGAGTTCACCGCCAAACCAAGAGGTCAAGTCGTCATGCAATATGTACATAACTTTCCGACTCCTGACCTTCGGGCACTTTTTTTACAAAGGCCTTAGCTGAATTTGGCATCGCCTAATGAGCTTTGCATTTGGATTAGCAGTCTTCAGGGGAATGTAAAGGGAAGGGTTGAGAAAACTCCAGCCATTTGCATGACCAGACACGGAAAAAAGACACGTCTTGTTATCCTGAAGTTATTTGTTTCATAGGGAGATTAGTTCATTCTGGGGGTGAAATATTTAACAAGGTACTTAGTCCGCGCAAATAAAATATAACTGGACAGATGTATACTTAAACATCTGTACAGTTGATCATCCGGTTTGTGGCGATGGAGTTACGAATGCAATTCGTAGTCCCGCATACCGCGTTCGAAATACAGCTGCGGGTGATTTGGAAGCAGACTCCATACAATGGTATGAGTGCCGATCATTCAGAAAGCAATGGCAAACTATTGAACATAAACTTGCCCAGGAATCACAAATAGCCAAACAATGCTAGAGTTGACTGCAACGTCCTGTAAATGATCATCATCATCAAGTGCCGTGCCGGCTGGCGTAGGCGTTCATGGCTCTCCATAGATCTCGGTCTTTGGTTTTCTGGATCAACTCTGCTGCTGATATTCCTCCATGCCACTGTCTCAATCCATCCAGCATCACTTCTCTTGGTCTACCTCTGCCTCTCTTCCCCTCGATCTTTCCAGTTGTTACGATGTTCTCCAATGCCTCTCTTCTCATCACATGACCGAGGAAAGCTGTTTGTCTCTGTCTTATTGTTGTATATAATGTTCTAGTTTCATTAGCCTGTTTCAGGCAGTCGTCGTTAGTTACTCTGGCAGTCCAAGGAATTCGCAACATTCGTCTCAGGAACCACATCTCTGTTGCTTCTAATTTCTTCTTAATTTGTTCATTTACATTCCAAGATTCACTGCCATACAGCAAAACTGGTTCTACATAGCATTTCAGCACTCTCTTTCTTACATTCAGTGACAGTGACTTATTGCATAAGATACTCTTCATTTTCTGAAATGCAGCTTTGCCTGCCCTATTCTGCTCCTAATCTCTGTTGTACATCTTCCATCTGATGTTATAAATGCCCCTAGGTATCTAAAATTATCAACTTGGTTAAGGATTTTCCCTTCTATTTCTATGTCACATTTTGGTGTCACCATTTTCTTTGATATTACCATTGTTACTGTTTTCTTGATATTCAAGTTGAGTCCTTTCCTTGCACTCTCTGTTACTACAACGTCTAATAATTGTTGTAGGTCTGTTGAATTATCCGCCACCAATACTGTGTCATCTGCATAGCGTATATTATTTATATTATAACCTCCAACTAGTATTCCTGGCATCTCTTTGATCTCTCTCATTATTACTTCGCTATACAGGGAGAAAAGATCTGATGACAAGACACACCCTTGTCGTACTCCTAGCTTTATCTGTTCGTAACTACCCTCTTTATTTCCCATTTTAATTGCTGCTACTTGGTTCCAGTAAATATTCTTTATTATTCTTAAATCTTTTCCATCAGTGTTGATATCTTCAACATTTTAATCAGTTCATCATGTTTTACTTTATCAAATGCCTTAGTATAATCTATGAAGCACAAATATATGTCCCTCTGTTTCTCTATTGACCTTTCTATTAGTGTCCGCAATGTATAAATTGCATTGTTTGTGCCCTTTCCTTCCACAAATCCATACTGTTCTTCACTAATTTCCATTTTTATTTTCTTTTTGGTTCTTCTCATTATGATTCTGAGTAGAAGCTTAGTGATATGGTTTATAAGGTTAATTGTACGAAAATCTTCACAATCAATTGCTCCTGGTCTTTTTGGTATAGCTATAAATATCAGATTTCAGCATATCACTAAGTATGTAAAGGATATGCAACTAAAAAAGACAACTAACAGTCGGACATAAATTAAACGAAAATATATTAGAAATAAAGAAACGTAACGTTAATTATAAATCGATTAACAATCGGGAGAATATTAAAGGACCGCTAAAGACACACACATTCTATCTATAGAAGTAGGATGACAAAGTCCCCTTTGAACACTTTAAGGCGCATTATGCATTGGGTCCTAGCCTCATTTTGTATAGACTAATCGGCACGAGGTGGCTGATGTGCCCAGTATCCATCCAACCCAAGGCAGGTCTTGGTTTCCATTTTACGAGGGGAAGTCAATAAGTAAGTCACAAATCGATGTAGAAAAATAACTAAATATGATAACAATTTGAAACCAGTTTATTTTTATACATACATTGTCCCTTTATTGCTCAACATAATTTCCACCAAGATTGATGGACTTATCCCATCGTTTTATCAGTCCTCTCAAACCGGATGCATAGAACTGAGTGTTCTGTTTTCTAAACGACGTTTTTACTTCACATTCGACTTCGGCGTCATTCGAGAAATGTCTCCCGCCAAGGTGGGTTTTCAGTGGACCAAATAGAAAGAAATCGTTAGGAGCTGAGTCGAGGCTGTAAGGTGGATGTTCCTGAACCTCCCACCTTAGTTGGTTAATTTTCTCCTGAGTTAATCAAGCTGTATGTGGTCTGGCATTGTCATGAAGAAGCAACACTCCTCTAGTCAGCAGTCCTGGACGTTTTGTTTGAATTGCATAATGAAGCATCGATAGAACTTCACAGTACGATTCAGAATTCACATTGTCACCTTTCTTCTTGAAATTTGTTAAAAGCACTCATTGACAATTCCACAATACTGTCAGCATAACCTTCCCTGCTGATGGCGTAACCTTGAATTTTTGGACACAAGGCGAAGAAGGATGTTTCCATTGCATTGAAGCACGCTTTGATTCGGGCTGGTAGTCAGAATAAACAGGAAGTATTTCCTTATGAATGTCCTTTGCAGGCAGTACTTTTGCCCGCACAACAACACGTTGCTCTTTGGTTGTACACTCCGTAAGTGCAGTCGCCATTTTGTTTATGCGCTGCGCATGCACATGAGACACCTAGCGCCCCCTGACGAACGAGAATATAAAGTTCGATGTTGCTGTCATCTAATGACACCTATAGAAAACACCAACTACATTTACCGGCCATCCCACAGAACTGTGAGACTTACTTACTGACTCGCCCTCGTATGACATGAGCACTCCAACACGACAATTAGCCGACTCTGTCGTTAAAGGGATACGAATGCAATTCCTAAGTTCGCCTGCCGAGTTCAAAACACAGCTACTGGCGATCTGGAAGGAGCCCGCTTTGTGTTGTTGTTGTTGTTGTTTTTTTTTTTTTCATACAGTGTCGGTATGAGTGAAGGTCGTTCATAAAGCAATGGCAAACACTGAACGTAAAACTTGCCAAGAAATCACAAACAGCCAAACAATACTTGGGTTAACTGCGACGCCCTGTAACGGATGCGCAACTAACTATTTTAGGATGGGTTGACCTCGAGGACCGAGGCAGTTTTAAACATCGCAATCCACAGCGAAGGGATTGAACCCACCACCATCGGGCTGGCAAGCGAGAGTCTAGCCACCACGCTAGAGCGGATCTCATTATCTATACCTGGTTTAAATCTTGCTTTACGTGCTAAATGACCACTTTTCAATAAGTTCATTTTTCGGAGTGAATTTCAGAACTTGACTGATGATAGTCATTTCAAACTTATTGCTTCAGATCGACTATATCTGTGAAATTCCACCACATGTCACAACGCAGATGACCAAACGTGATTTGTAGATATGTTGGAATGCAATACCAGATATAATCAACATGCTGAATAGATTGCAAGACTACATCAAACTGTTTCTTATTGTTCTTTTTTTGTCAATGTTTTCTGTACGTCTATTCCGACATTGTTATGAATATGGTGGTGCGCATGAGGTCTTTAACAGTTCCTCACAATCTGTCTTGTCGGGTTGCTAACAATTAACAGATTGTCATGCTCTGTCTGACATTGTCTGAGAAATCTTGCCGAGTTGCTCATATTTAGCATATTGGCATCCTCTGTCTGACACTCTCTGAGAAGTTTTGTCGAGTTGTTCACATTTAACAGATTTACGTCCTTTGTCTGACAGTCTCTGAGAAGTTTTGTCGAGTTGCTCACATTTAACAGATTGACGTCCTTTGTCTGACACTATCTGAGAAGTCTTGTCGAGTTGTTCACATTAACAGATTGACGTCCTTTCTCTGACACTCTCTGACACGTCTTGTGGAGTGGTTCACATTTAACAGATTGCCATCCTTTGTCTGACACTCTCTGAGACGTCTTGTCGAGTTGCTCACATTTAACAGCTTGCCGTGCTCACTCCGATAATCTCTATTGTGTGGCAGATGACCAGGTTTCAGTATTCTGTGCGACTCACTCTGGGAAGCCGCGCAGGAGGCGCTCTGTAGATGTGTGGCGTCAAAACTGCACATAGCCGAGTCTGTAAGATGCCTTTTTCTACGGTGTCCTATTGTGAGTGTCAACAGTATTCTAGTTTCTGTCATGCTTGTGTGTACTTCACAGGCCTATTGGTAAGTTGGAGTGGATTGGCGGGATGACTCCCAGATCTAATTCCAAACAAACTGAGGCAATATTTCACTATTGATTGTATCATAGAAGCTATACATATATAGAACATGCATGTAGTGGTTAACTAACATCAAGCGATCGTGTTGGTGTAACCGTTAGCATGTTACGCTGTAAATGACATGAGCGCGGGTGTACACGGTTCGATTGAAATTCTCGTCGTTCGCTACGAGGGGGGGGGGCAGACCTATGCTTCCGTGCAACCAGGTCTAAAAAATTAGATGGTACAGAACTTCACATTCTGCACGGAAATAGGATTGCAAATTTGTAGGCGTTACCTTCACTAGAAACTATCTTTAAGGAGTGAGGTGACCTACTACTTTCTTTGCTGTTTCCGTTTGCGCAAGCCGAAAGCAACCACTTGACGATTTGTACAGCTGTCTGCGTCTGTGCAGGTGTCATTTGGCTAGAAACACAGTGATTCCATCCTTTGCCATACACATGCACGGACCGGTCTTTTTCGGTGTTTCTATTCCAGGTTGCTTGTCTCTCAAGCGTAAGTGTATGTAATGTGTTTCTGGCTGGCTGTATGGGTGTCTGTATGGGTGTCTGGCTGTCAATGTGGCTGTCTGGCTGTTTTTATGGGTGTCTGGTTGTCTATGTAGGTGTCTAGCATGTCTGTATGGGTGTCTAGCTGTCTATGTGGGTGTCTGACTGGCTGTATGGGTGTCTGGCTGTCTGCATGAGTGTCTGATTGGCTGTAAGGATGTCTGGCTCTATGTGTAGGTGTCTGGCTGTCTACGTGGGTGTCTGGCTGTCTGTGTGGGTGTCTGGTTGTCTTTGTGGGTGTCTGGCTGTCTGTGTGGTTGTATGGCTGTCTGTGTGGTTGTCTGGCTGTCTGTGTGGGTGTCTGGTTGTCTTTGTGGGTGTCTGGCTGTCTGTGTGGTTGTCTGGCTGTCTGTGTGGTTGTCTGGCTGTCTGTGTGGGTGTCTGGATGTCTATGGTGGTGTCTGACCGTCTGTATTGGTGTCTGGCTGTCTGTTTGGGTTTCTGGCTGTCTCTATACCTGTCTGGATGTCTGTGTCGGTGTCTGACTGTCTGTATGGGTGTCTTGCTGTCTGTTTGGGTTTCTGGCTGTCTCCATGCGTGTCTGTCTTTGTGAACTAGTTCTTGCAGTACATGAATAGTCGTTCTCTTAACTGGCAATGGGGTTCTCAGCATTCTACACAGAAACCACATCTCTCCGGCCTCCATTTGTTGTCTACTCCAGCTATTCAGTGCCCATGATTCATAGCCATACCATAGTATGGGCAGTATACAGTAACTTCAGGCCCATCAGTTACCTAACTAAAATCTCAGCATTGAGTCCGCCACCTTTACTTGCCAAGACAGTTCCTGGTACCCCCAGTGTAGGCTGGATCGACTGAGAGGTCAGGTCACTGGAAAACAAATAAAACAGACAAACAAATCAAACCCCGGTTAAGACAATGAAGCTATAGTATTCACTAAGTTGATGAAATCAGCGTATGTGGGTCGTAAAGAATTAATTTAATGACATTGATCCTAGAAATATAATACAATTAAAATATTTGCACACATCTATCTATCTACATGTTGAAACATGTATTATGCAATATTAGAACTGAACGCCCATCTAATTCATACATTCAAATCTGAAGATTATTTCAATTGTATTAACTATTGCCGGTTCCGTGGCGACGGTGTTACAATGCAATACATAATCTCGCATACCGTCGGGGGAGAGGGGGGGAATACAATCCTAACCTGCACAGTTCGCGGAGACTGCACTAGCCCGGGCGGTCTTAATTCTTCAGGCTCAAGACCCCCCTATCTTACACTGTAATGTACTATAGGCAGTAATGGCAGTCTGAGCCGGTATTCTAACGTAGCCGAAGTACAGACTCCACTGTCGCTCTTTCACTGAAAGACATAATGACAGCAAAAACCGATAAAACACTTGCACTTCAAAATTATGGATTAATAATGAATTCATTGTCCCGTGATAACACACGGGATCAAAGTATAATGAATTAAAGCCTGCGCGAGCTTTAATGTGTCCTCTTTCCTCCAATGCCCAAACTGTAGAGGCTTCTGCTCTAGTTTCTGGTCATTTCTACTGCCAGGTCTTCCGGTTATAAATAGTTTTAAGAGCAATGAACACAATCAGGTAATGGAACTTTCCATGGCATTCTGTGGCTTGACAAACTGTGGCATATTTAGTATTCCATTGCTCTTTTATGTGAATCATTCCTTTGGCCCACTTTATGAATTACTGCATGATAAATTACTGATTAGTTTGGGACTGTTATTTTGCGGTGCTTTCCCCTCGATGAGCGATTTGTTTGGTAACTTCCAAAGCTCCAGAAATATTCCATTCATTTTCTGGGCCTATTCAGTCAGTGTCATTAAAATTGAAGTTTATTTACATTGTGACTGAATTGGTTGCATATTTGGGTCAATATCTGCCTAATGGGTTTTGCTGCGCGTTGAGGTAAGTTGCGTTAGTGGTTCTTAAAATAGGCTAACCCTAACCCCTACCCCACACCCCCTCCTGCACCCACTCCTCCACCTTTCTCGTTTCTCCAGGAATGGTCGACAAATTCAAGAAGCATTTGGATTAACGAATATTGTTCTTCTTCTTCTTCTTCTTCTTCTTCTTCTTCTTCTTCTTCTTCTTCTTCTTCTTCTTCTTCTTCTTCTTCGTTGTTTGTCTGATATTTTTTTTGTATTCAGCATAATTGCGGTGTGTCAGATTGAAGCAGAGCTGCGATACTTGCGACTTTCTACTGACACATGAGACTTCTTCAGGCGTTTGTTGATGGGGTTAGCTTCCTAGTTAGCAAATTATTCAATAAAATAAATTCGAAGACAGAGGTGTACCAAGAAGTCAAACCAACAGAGCGGAGCTTCAAATAACCCGAGGTGGAGATGACATTTGAACGCCTGTAGATATTTGACTTACCTGCTTTGGCCAAGATATTTGTGTCTGTGTGTCTGATTGTGCGAGAGCATATGTCTGATTGTGTGAGTTTATGTTTGATTGTGTGAGTGTATATATCTGAATGTGTAAGTTTATATGTCAGAATGTGTGATTTTATATTTCTCAATGTGTGAGTTTATAAATCTGATTGTGTGAATGTATATGTCTGAATGTGTGAGTTTATGTCTGAATGTGTGAGTTTATATCTCTGATTATGTGAGTTTATATGTCTGATTGTGTGAGTTTATATCTCTGATTGTGTGAGTTTATATGTGAGTATAGAAGACATGCTGATTGTGTGAGTTTATATGTGAGTATAGAAGACATGCTGATTGTGTGAGTTTATATCTCTGATTATGTGAGTTTATATGTGAGTATAGAAGACATGCTGATTGTGTGAGTTTATATCTCTGATTATGTGAGTTTATATGTGAGTATAGAAGACATGCTGATTGTGTGAGTTTATATGTGAGTATAGAAGACATGCTGATTGTGTGAGTTTATATCTCTGATTATGTGAGTTTATATGTGAGTATAGAAGACATGCTGATTGTGTGAGTTTATATCTCTGATTATGTGAGTTTATATCTCTGATTATGTGAGTTTATATGTCTGATTGTGTGAGTTTATATGTGAGTATAGAAGACATGCTGATTATGTGAGTTTATATGTGAGTATAGAAGACATGCTGATTATGTGAGTTTATATGTGAGTATAGAAGACATGCTGATTATGTGAGTTTATATGTGAGTATAGAAGACATGCTGATTATGTGAGTTTATATGTGAGTATAGAAGACATGCTGATTATGTGAGTTTATATGTCTGATTGTGTGAGTTTATATGTCTGATTGTGTGAGTTTATATGTCTGATTGTGAGAGTTTATATGTCTGATTGTGTGAGTTTATATGTCTGATTGTGTGAGTTTATATGTCTGATTGTGTGAGTTTATATGTCTGATTGTGTGAGTTTATATGTCTGATTGTGTGAGTTTATATGTCTGATTGTGAGAGTTTATATGTGAGTATAGAAGACATGCTGATTGTGTGAGTTTATATGTCTGATTGTGTGAGTTTATATGTCTGATTGTGTGAGTTTATATGTCTGATTATGTGAGTTTATATGTCTGATTGTGTGAGTTTATATGTCTGATTGTGTGAGTTTATATGTCTGATTGTGAGAGTTTATATGTGAGTATAGAAGACATGCTGATTGTGTGAGTTTATATGTGAGTATAGAAGACATGCTGATTATGTGAGTTTATATGTGAGTATAGAAGACATGCTGATTATGTGAGTTTATATGTGAGTATAGAAGACATGCTGATTATGTGAGTTTATATGTGAGTATAGAAGACATGCTGATTATGTGAGTTTATATGTGAGTATAGAAGACATGCTGATTATGTGAGTTTATATGTGAGTATAGAAGACATGCTGATTGTGTGAGTTTATATGTGAGTATAGAAGACATGCTGATTATGTGAGTTTATATGTGAGTATAGAAGACATGCTGATTGTGTGAGTTTATATGTCTGATTGTGTGAGTTTATATGTGAGTATAGAAGACATGCTGATTATGTGAGTTTATATGTCTGATTATGTGAGTTTATATGTGAGTATAGAAGACATGCTGATTGTGTGAGTTTATATGTGAGTATAGAAGACATGCTGATTATGTGAGTTTATATGTCTGATTGTGTGAGTTTATATGTGAGTATAGAAGACATGCTGATTGTGAGAGTTTATATGTGAGTATAGAAGACATGCTGATTGTGTGAGTTTATATGTGAGTATAGAAGACATGCTGATTGTGTGAGTTTATATGTGAGTATAGAAGACATGCTGATTATGTGAGTTTATATGTCTGATTGTGTGAGTTTATATGTGAGTATAGAAGACATGCTGATTATGTGAGTTTATATGTCTGATTATGTGAGTTTATATGTGAGTATAGAAGACATGCTGATTGTGAGAGTTTATATGTGAGTATAGAAGACATGCTGATTGTGTGAGTTTATATGTGAGTATAGAAGACATGCTGATTGTGTGAGTTTATATGTGAGTATAGAAGACATGCTGATTGTGTGAGTTTATATGTCTGATTATGTGAGTTTATATGTGAGTATAGAAGACATGCTGATTGTGTGAGTTTATATGTGAGTATAGAAGACATGCTGATTATGTGAGTTTATATGTCTGATTATGTGAGTTTATATGTGAGTATAGAAGACATGCTGATTGTGTGAGTTTATATGTGAGTATAGAAGACATGCTGATTGTGAGAGTTTATATGTGAGTATAGAAGACATGCTGATTGTGTGAGTTTATATGTGAGTATAGAAGACATGCTGATTGTGTGAGTTTATATGTGAGTATAGAAGACATGCTGATTGTGTGAGTTTATATGTGAGTATAGAAGACATGCTGATTGTGTGAGTTTATATGTGAGTATAGAAGACATGCTGATTGTGAGAGTTTATATGTCTGATTGTGTCAGTTTATATGTGAGTATAGAAGACATGCTGATTGTGTGAGTTTATATGTGAGTATAGAAGACATGCTGATTATGTGAGTTTATATGTGAGTATAGAAGACATGCTGATTGTGTCAGTTTATATGTGAGCATGTGGAGATATATGTGTCTGATTGTGTGAGATTATGTATGAGCATATGGAAATACATGTGTCTGATTGTGTGAGACTATTTGGCTACTCTGGCAGTTTATATGTGAGCGGATGAATATCTATATGCTATTTTGTACTTTTTCATGAGTCCACTTACCTCGCGCTGGTTTTAACGTTGGTATCTGAGCCGGTCGTTCAGAAAGCAATGACAAACTACTGAACGTAAACTTGCAAAGACATCAACAACAGCAGTAAAATGCTGGAGTTGACAGCGGTGTCCTGTAAATAGGATATGCAAACACAACAATAAAATATGTTCTTCTTTATTTCACCACTCATAGAAACAGATCAACAATTAATAACTTGTGACAAAGTCACCATGCCACATGAGACAACTGTTGATGGAAACAGTATCACCTGTGTGGACATATGCTGCAGGTAGGCCGGCCTCCTGTAAACCAGATGGTCATGATTGGCAGTTACACAGCTGCACAGTGGAATAACAGCATCTGTAAGGATCGGCGAAATGGAACCAAGACTTCTGGGAAGAAGCGGAAGTTCTAGTTCAAGGACTTATTAATGAACCGGGCATGAGCAGATGCACCAATGGAGACATGGAATTAACTCTTAAAAGATGTGATAATTTGAAGCCGGATATTTCGCTTTGTGTTTTATTTTATACTAAAGGTTAAAGGTTAATTGCCATGCTGGGTTCACGTAAGCAGATAGAAAAAACACATGAGAGCTTCTAATACACAGCCCTCGATAAAAGCGTGTATGTTGCACGAAACCATCGCAAAGCTGAAGTCGGGTGGGCTATGAAAGTGGAGCATTTGTTGGTCTGCCTCTGAAGAAGGATGCCTTGCGGACCCAAGGTCTGAACAGATTCGTGGAGATTCGAGTATCTTGCTTTATAATATTATAGTTAGTTGTTTTCATAGTTAGATGATAAGAATTCTGGCAATGTATTTCAACGTAGATGTGTTAACATAGTGAAATGTAGATTATAGTTAAAAATTGGCCACGAAGTAGTTTCTTGCTATGGGTGTGTGGTGTAGTGGCGTCTTCACTTTTGTATAGGCTTGAGTGCAAGGAGGTAAACGTGGCAAATCGTTCCCTCACTTTGGCAAGCAACGAGCACAGGAGTTGAACAGATTCTTCTGGCTCAAGACTCCAATTCTTTGTTCAACCGTGCTCATGACAATACCATGGCAGTTCGTTATCAAATTCGTAGATTTCATTATATTCAGAGGAGGTCTGCATGGCCAAATGGATAAAAGTGCTGGTTCATCAACTTCCTGTATCCTAATGCCGAGGAAGCGGGTTTAACCCCTACACCGGTCAGTTGGACTAAAATGTGGTCTTCTCTTCCATGACTTGGGGAAGTAAATTACAAGTACCTCAGAAATCGAAGTGGGTTCGCGTGATTTCGAGGGACACTGGTAATATGGACATCTAACCCACATGCAAACTTCACACCAGTGAACTAGAAGCAGTACCACATGTATGGACTACGCTTGAGTTCAAATCGAGCCATCGTTAAAACAAAAATTCTGTATTAAGAATGACTTGGGGTTCTCCTATCTTGTATAATGTCTGTGTGCACCTTTGTGTCGTAGATGTGTGTTCCGTATTGGGTATAACTAGGCCAGTCTCTAAATGGCACTGAGTTGCAGGTGTCAATACAACACACGAGCAGAGGAGGGCTGGAGATTGCTGCTGTTTATGTGTCTCGATCTTTCATCAAGTTCACCATTTCTTTACAAACAAACAAACAAAATATCATTTGCATGTTTTTGCAGGACGTTGCAATCAACACCATGAATTATCCGCTATTTGTGATTTACTAGGAAAGTTTTAGTTCGCTATTTCTTTCTGAACGACCGACGTCGCATGCAATGGAAATCAACGCAAGTGAGTTGCTTCCGACATCGTCTGCACCTGATTTCGAACCCTGGACACTCCCAGCCCATATAATATGTCGGGTAATTCTGAAACTGGGGGTCACAGACACTATTCCTTTTCATTGGAAATAATAACTTGATTATATTTATCTTGCCTTCAAACATAACGCGATGAAAGCGTAGGCTTCAGTCTAACTACGGACCATTGTTCTAGCTCTGGATTGATCAACAAAATACCAACCTTAACTTTTCAACCGCCCACACCGAAATCAGTCTGACGTACGCAGAAGATTGTACAGAATGCACTGGCAAATATTGACAGACCATTCAATTCCGCCGCCCGCGGGTAATATTGTTGTAGGCTGACGAAACATTCCTATCTGGTCGCGTCGGCACGATATAGATCAGACACGGCCTTTGTTTTAGCCCGTTAATGGTTTGACGCGGTCAGCATTGGTGTCTGGGAAGCTGGTAGGGCAGGGACTTGCGCTCTCGCCTACCGACCCGGCAGTTGTCTGTTTCAGTCCCCTTGTGTGTGGGATAGTTTTACGAGGCTGAGTCAATAAGTAAGTCGCACAGTTATGTGGGATGGCAGGTAAATGTAGTTGGTGTTTTCTACAGGTGTCATTAGGTACAGCAACATCGAACTTTATATCCCCGTTCGTCAGGTGGCGCTGGTTTCTCATGCGGTTGCGCAGCGCGTAAACAAAATGGCGACTGTACTTACGGCGTGAAAAACCAAAGAGCAACGTGCTGTCGTGCGTTTTTGTGGGCAAAAGAACTGCCTGCAAAGGACATTCATAAGGAAATTCTTCCTGTTTATGCTGACAAATGTTTGCCCCGTAAAGCGGTGCATAGCTGGGTACAAACATTTTCTCAAGGACGCTCTAAAATTGTTGATGAAATCCGATCTTGTCGTCCTGTTGAGGTTACAAGAGAAGCATCCGTGCAACGAATGGAGCAGATGATTAGAGGTGACATGCGAGTAAAGATAGACTCTGTAGCATCTGCAAAAGGGTGCTCACATGGTTCAGCGAACAGCATAATGCATGATCGTTGCTTCATGATGCAGTTCGAAGAAAACGTCCAAGACTGCAGACTAGAGGAGTGTTACTTCTTCATGACAATGCCAGACCACTCGATTAACTCAGGAGAAAATTAACCAACTAAGGTGGGAAGTTCTGGAACATCCACCTTACAGCCCCGACTTAGCCCCTAGCGATTTCCACCTTTTTGGTCCACACCTAGCGATTTCCACATTTTTGGTCCACAGAAAACCCACCTTGGCGGGAGACATTTCGCGAATGACGCCGAAGTTGAATGTGAAGTGAAAACGTGGTTTAGAAACCAGAGCACGCAGTTCTATGCAGCCGGTTTGGTAGGACTGATAAAACGATGGTATAAGTGCATCAATGTCAATGGAAATTATGTTGAGAAATGAAGGGAATATGTATGCATAAAATTAAACTAATTTCAAGTTGTTATCTATATATATATATAAGTTATTTTTCTACAGCCATTTGTGACTTACTTATTGACTTCCTCTCGTAAAATGTGGCTGAGATGCCAGGCTGACACAGCTGGAATGGTTGCTGCTGCAGTTATTATTACTACTACTACTACTACTACTACTACTACTACTACTACTACTACTACTACTACTAATAATAATAATAATAATAATAATAATAATAATAATAACAATGATAATAATACCACCATTATTACCACCACCACAACTACTACTACTACTACTACTACTACTACTACTACTACTACTACTACTACTACTACTACTCCTATCACCACCACTACTACCATTCATTGGCACCTTTCCGTCTTGACAGACGATAGTTTGGTACATTGTGCTTCAAAAAGGCTTAATAACTACGATCCATGGCGGTGGCGAGTGTGGCTGGTAAGGCCAACCTGGTGCATTGGTTTAACAGCCTGCGATCCAGATTTTGTCCTAGCCCCAAGCACCCATTGAAGCAGGCAGGCAAGACCAGAGATGGAGTTATTGCCTCTCCATAGCACAAAGCCTGGGCTAAAATAAAGAAACCATGTGTTGCCCATGCAGCATGATCCCTCTCTCGGCCTGCCTAGTTCACTCCAGAGGAAAGTTGACACCTATAATCTGGAACAAGACAAGCTGCATAAGCTGCCGGATCAGCAAAGCAATGCTCTAACTGTCCGCCTGTCGGAGCTTCGATCCTAGACCAGCTGTCAACCAAGGCTTAGGGCCTGGTCTGCCCTGCCATGACTTATTTTGTCTTCGGGTTGCATTTCCTCGCACCAGGATAAGGCTAGTACCCTCCCAATTGCGCTCTTCCGCCCGAAGCCGTTGGCACAATGTGGGGTGTCAGGTTTGGTAAGCGCCGCCCAACATTCGGCGCTGACAGAAAGCAGGTAGTACCGTCTACTGTTATACGGTAGCTCAGTCATATCTGACTAAGACCATGACTACTAATTCACACTACTACCACCACCACTATTACTACTACTACTACTACTACTACTACTACTACTACTACTACTACTACTACTACTACTACTACTACTACTGCTGCTATTTCTATTACTACAACTACAACCATCACTACTACGACTACTATTACTACTACTACTGACGCTGCTGCTACCACTTCTACTACTACTACTACTACTACTACTACTACTACTACTACTACTACTACTACTACTACTACTACTACTACTACGACTACGACTACTACTACTACTCCTACTACTACTACTCCTACTACTACTACTACTACTACTACTACTACTACTACTACTACTACTACTACTACTGCTACTGCTACTGCTGCTATTTCTATTACTACAACTACAACCATCACTACTACGACTACTATTACTACTACTACTGACGCTGCTGCTACAACTACTACTACTACTACTACTACTACTACTACTACTACTACTACTACTACTACTACTACTACTACTACTACTACTACTACTACTACTACCTCCACCACCAACACTACTACTACTACCACCACCACCACCACCACCACTACTACTACTACTACTACTACTACTACTACTACTACTACTACTACTACTACTACTACTACTATCATTATTTATTTTCCTGCTGCTACTACTACTACTACTACTACTACAACTACTACTACTACTACTACTACTACTACTACTACTACTGCTGCTGCTGCTACTACGACTACTGTTACTACTACTACTACTACTACTACTACTATTACTACTTCTACTACTACTATTATTATTACTACTACTATTAATGCTACTACTACTACTACTACTACTACTACTACTACTATTATTATTACTACTACTATTATTGCTACTACTACTACTACTACTACTACTACTACTACTACTATTACTACAACTACTGTCTTTACAGTTATCCTAATCTTCAGCATCCAATAACATCATACAATAAACTGAAAAAGTACAATCATATGTTGCCTGGTTAACTAACCTCCAAAAGAGCAAGACTCTTTTCTGTTAACACACTTAAATTTAATTGCCTTTTAACATTTTACTGCATTAACTTAATATCTCCACTCAGTTTAATGTGCAATGTATTACAGCTGTATAAAGTTCTATCATTCCCTAGTCATCAGTATTATGCTGCTCATTACATTTCCACTTATTTTCACTCACGCATACGTAATTGTGTATCAGCAAGGGAAGGAATCGTCTTTTACTGTTGACAGTAACGAAAGAATCTGTGTCATCAACATGCCCTGCGTGATTCACGACACGATTTACTGCTGGCTTCTGTATGAATAACTTCTCCTGATCTACTTTTTATCTGACCTAAATCAGGCCGGCCGGCCAAGGAAAAAGACAGTGCTAGATGCATTTTCAGCCCCGAAGTCAAGACAAGGGATGTAACTGCGTTCGTGGAAAATCTGATAGATGCTTTAATTTTCAACCAAACTGGAGCAATGATGCTGGTGTCCGGGGCTCATATTTCCCACTCCCACGTCCACGGACGTGATGAAATGTCCTATTGGGCATCACTTGAATTGCTCTCGAAACATTGATGAGATGGCGATTCTAGTGCCTCCTCATTCATCACTGTGTCTTGTTCGGCTGTTGCAGCTTCGTCAAGATATTGCTTGTATGAATGGTCACTCTTCATTCTGATCATGGGAGATAAGTTTTTACCCGGGGAGATCACGTAAAACAGATAATAGACTTTTTGATGAGGTGTGTGTGTAGGTTTATAATGTTGTTGCAATATGTGTTTTTATGGGTCGGATCATTACTTTGATGGAATGAGACATAGATGCACTGTGTGTGTGTGTGTGTGTGTGTGTGTGTGTGTGTGTGTGTTTGTGTGCGTCCGTGCGTGAGCGCGTGTGCGTGTATTATTAAACCCGGAATGTCTACCAGCGAGACGCCAGGAAATTAAACCACTTCCACACAGTCTGCCTTACTAAGGTATTGAAGATTAAATGGCAAGACAAGATCCCAGACACTGAAGTCTTGGAAAGAGCGTCCATGCCGTTACCACACTCTATTAATGAAGAATCAGATTCGCTGGACTGGTCACTTAACTCGAATGCCAGATCACAGGCTTCCTGGACGAATTTTTTTTTTTATTTTTACGGCGAGCTGCGCTGTGGTAAACGCTTCCAAGGTGCCCAGAGGAAACTGCTTTAAAGACACCCTAAAGATCTCACTAAAAGCTTTTGGAAGTTCATCACAACACTTGGGAGACTGATGCCAAAGACCGAAATTCGTGGCGCACATCATTGCTTAGCAAGCAGCACTGCACTATCTGTGAAAATGAGGCTTGGCAGAAAAAGAAAAAAAAAACCCACTGGAACGCCAAGCATTCTTTGCCCACATTGTCAAAGAACATTTCGAGCCAAAATAGGCCTTACTAACCACCGTAGAACTCACGGCTCCAAACTTTCAACCCCACTGGATGACATGAATGGTCATCATCATTCATAACAGGCAAACACCATATGCGCGCTCGCACACACACACACACACACATACACGCATATATATATATATATATATATATATATATATATATATATATATATATATATATATATATATATATGAGAGAGAGTGAAGGGACAGATGGAGGCGAAGATGGATGATTAGACAGACAAAGCTAGCTGGTTTGATCGGCCGGTCGACCACCCGGACCGCAGGGACGGACGGACAGACCGAAGAGATGAAAGGAAGACGGGTTGGCAGGCAAGCAGACGGTTAAACCTACAAACAGACAGAAATACAGTCAGCTTCACTGGCCGAGACAGGTAGATAGAGCGTTAAGCTATATAGACAGGTACGAATTTGGATGAATGAATTAATAATGGATGGACAGTTAGACATATATACAGACAAAAGGACAGACAACACACACACACACACACACACAAACACACACACACACACACACACACACACACACACAGACTACTGGCATTTGTGCAAACACACCCCAAAGTATTCTCACGTTGACACCCGTCATGAACCTTGAACCCAGGCTTGAAACAACTGATGAGCCTATACTTTCTTATCTTCCTTCATTGCGTGCCAGTGCCTACTTAATCCGGCTTGTATATTTCTGCCTTCGTCAACTCTACACATCTTTCATTTATTTTAATTACCTATACGTGGTCAGCGTGGCCGAATGGATAAAAGCTCAGGCTCTTAAACTTCTGGAGTGCTAATACTGAGGTAGCGTGTTCAACCATTGCAACAATCGGTTGGACTAAAATGTTGATTTCTCGTCCTTGACTTGGGGATGTAAATTACTCAGAAGTCGGAGTGGGTTCGCCTATTGGAGAGGGGCACGGGTAATATGGAAAACTAATCCATGCGCAAACAAGTGTCCAGTGCACAAGAAGTAGTAGCAAAAAAAACAACAACATCAAAACAGAAAAATTCATAGACTGAAAAACGAAGCTAGTGCAATCTATGAGTACATACATTTTGAAATGCCCGTGACTCTGTTCAAGTTATGATTGTATGCCAATATTTCCCTTGTTCAAGCTCCCGTTAATCTGTATGTATTTATCCATATTGAAGTAGTGACCTGAATGACAAGGAAGTGAACGTAGCTATTGATTCAGTGATCCATGTGATTCCATGTGATTCAGTGATCAAGGGGCAACTCTTGAGATGGCATTTGCTCGGAATAAGATCCGGCCCAGGAAATGTGTTTATTGCCGCACTTTCTTCACGCTGGCCTTGATGGGCAATACATATATTGTGCATTTCATGCTAACTTGGTTATGTCAATGATTGTTGTTTCTTCTGGTTCCCGTTGTCCCTTCTATGTCTTTTGGTGTCAGCTGTATGTCGCTGCACTTCGGGCTAACCAGTATATGCTCAGTTTCACTCAATATATTTGTTTGTATGTGATTTGTGTGACTGAATGTATGGCCGTGTGTGTGTCGGGAGGGGGGGGGGCATTTGGTTGATTGAGATTTTTTCCGGTGGAGTTGATAATATGCATCATCTGTCTGGTGGCGTGGATGATCTGATTCTGTAACTGCTTCTTACAAATCTGTTGACCCCATCACTGGGTATGCCTATACCTGGATGACGTAGTCTTCAATGTTCATTTCTTCTTGTCTTGTCTTGATCTATACTTCTCGCCCTTCTGAAATTCATTTTATTACGTAATTAGACCCGCAAACCACGTTTTATGTAGACATCTAGACGCGTTCAAGTATGTGTTATTAAATTTAGCTTCCATTTTTACGTATACTGTGTAAAAGGAGGGGGGGGAGGAATTTATGGGGAGGAAATATGAAACGGGCGGGAGGGGGGTGTGGCATTCTGAACATATAGTGAAGAGGTGCATGGGCTAACAAAGGTTGAAAACCACTGGTCTAGAGCAAGGATGAAGGGGGCGAATAGACTTTCCTTAACTGTGACAAGCGGTGATCTCTTTACCAATCTGTTATTCTATCTCTTTTTTAAATAAAAACAAAAAAACAGTTGCATGAGCTTTTCAGGACGTAGCAGTCAACCCCGGCATTTTTTGGCTGTTAGTGATTCCTGGGCAAGTTTACTTTCAGTAGTTTGCCATTGCTTTCTGAACGACCGGCACCCACACCATTTAATTTAAAAAAAAATCTCTGTTTCGAATGCGGATATTCGGGATTACGAACTAGTCCGTAACACCTTAACCACGAAGCCGGCTCTATCTCTTTACTTCTTCTTCTTCTTCTTCTTCTTCTTCTTCTTCTTCTTCTTCTTCTTCTTCTTCTTCTTCTTCTTCTTCTTCTTCTTCTTCTTCTTCTTCTTCTTCTTCTTCAGCATTCTGAGCCATTGAGGTTCTTTGCTGCAGATACAATCCGTCTCCATTCGTCTCTCTGGTGGACCTTCTCTTGCCAGTCGTTGATTCCAAGTGCTTGTAGGTCTGTACATGTATTATCTCTCCACCGCCTTCTTGGTCTACCTCGGGGTCATTTATTTCCTGAGTGTAAGCGAGTTTTGTTTCCCTATTATCTTCAATTCTTTCTATATGCCCCAGCCATTGTAGTCTATTTCTATCTCTTTACGCCCAGTTATTTGTTATAATTATTGTTACTCTGTCTGTTTACAACCCCAACCCCCTCCATCCCCAACTCTTGTCACAGTTAGTCTACCTGCTTTCACCCCGCCACCCCCGCTATCGTTACTGTTATTCTATGCATATAAATTTTCTGTCTGTCATCACGTGATAAGAGATCGCATCTAGAATGACATATTTTTCTTTACGTTTTCACAAAGCTACCAATTCACAGTATCTAAAGCCACTTAATTTACACAATGCTTCTTGACAAGTGTTGACAGTTCAGAGAAATATAATACAAATTAACTTGATACATCATGAAGGAGAGGCACAACAGATGAGGATGAACATTGTGCAGAAAGCGTGCAGCCGAAGAACTGTTTTGACAAAGATAACAACTGCAAAGTGTCATGTTGTATCAGAAGTGAACTTATTAAAACGAAATGTCAGGAGTCAGAGATTTAAACTGTACCAAGGTAAATCAGAACAGAAAAGTGAAAGTTTCTAGAACAAATTTTAATTGTCATAGTGATGTCAGTCGCCAAGAAGGCAATTGTTATTTTTTAAAAAATTTTTTTTTTTTTTGGGGGGGGGGGGGGGGGAGGGGGGGGGGGCGCTTACTCGCTTTGAATTCAAGCGTAGTCCATTCACACTACTTCTAGTAGTGCTGGACTAAATTGTGCGTGTGGATTAGCTTTCCATATTAAGTGTCCCTCGCCATTAGGCGAACCCACTCCGACTCCTGATGAATGATAACGCGATGGCCCATTTCAGAAAGATTCTCTAGCTAAGGAAGCGACAAATTTCCCTTGATAGTTTCTTGGTGCAGAAAGATTCCCAGTCGGCTGCCAAGAAACAGCGACAAGATACTCTTGAATCTAATGATTCAGAATAACAAAACAGTGACAAATTTCCCATGATCGTTTTCTTGGTAATCATTCATTGGCACCTTGCCGTCTTGACAGACGATAGTTTGTGCTTTAAAAAGGCATAATAACTTTTAACTATGGCGGTAGCGAGTGTGACTGATAAGGCCAATTTGCGCTGTAAATGTCCGTTCACAGTGGGTGCATGTGAACACGTGGTCATTTCCACCATCATGCACCATCTTACGTCTCAAACGCTTGATGTGTGACTTTTCTGCAATAATTTTCTCCTTTGACTTTATTCCATTTCTGATATTTGCCCTCCATGCAACACGTTCAGCGGCGACTTGCTCCCAATGTGCATTATCAATGCCTGTATCAATCATGTCCCGCTTACACACATCTTTGTATCGTAGTAGAGGCCGACCCTGAGATCTCTTACCCATCTGTAATTCACCAAAAAAGATATCCTTTGGTATTCTACCATCATCCATCCTCCTAAGATGTCCTATCCATCTAAGTCTACGAAGACTGAGCATGGAATAAACTGTCACACAACCTGATCTTTCCAATACTTCAGTATTTGTGATTTTGTCTTGCCACTTAATACCAAGAATTCTTCGCAGACACCGCATATGAAAGCTGTTTAAGTTGTTCTCTTGGTGTGAGTAAGTTGTCCAGGTTTCACTGCCATAGAGAAGAGTACTAAGGACACAGGCTTGATAGACAAGGACTTTTGTTTTGGCAGTAAGCTTCCTGTTCTCCCAGACTCTTTTTCTTAACCTGTTCATTGTTGTTGCTGCCTTACCAATCCGGATGTTGATTTCCTGATCTAGGGACAATTTGCCATTTACCACTGATCCTAGATATGTAAAATGGTCTACTATCTCTAGTTCAGCGTCGTCAATAAAGATTGATGGTACCCCATGTGCACCTTGTGACATAATCTGTGTCTTCTTTTTGCTAATTGTTAAACCAAATTCAGAACAAGCATTGGAGAATGCAGATAGTAGACATTGCAATTCTTCCTCAGAGTGGGTCGTAACTGCAGCATCATCTGCAAAAAGCAACTCTCTGATCAGTACCCTCCTAATTTTGGTCTTAGCCTTCAATCTCTGAGCATTGTAGAGGCCGCCATCTGAGCGTGAGTGAATGTATATACCACCATCCTGATCATGAAATGCATATTTCAGTAGAAGTGAAAAGTATATTCCAAAGAGGGTGGGAGCTAGTACACAACCTTGCTTAACTCCACTCTTGATTTCAAATTCTTCAGAAGTTGCACCATCAAACTTGATTATACCCTTCATGCCTGTGTGGAACGATTCCACAATGGACAGAAGAGTTGGTGGGCAGCCAATCTTCTTTAGTGCCTTGAACAGACCCTCACGACTGACCAAATCAAATGCCTTTGTGAGGTCGATGAAGGCAATAAACAGTGGTTGATTCTGTTCACGGCATTTTTCTTGCATTTGTTGCAATGAGAATATCTCTTGGTAATAAAGATAGACTAAATCGTTTTTTTTTTTAAATTTTGCATTTAATGCATTTGGTTGTTTTCTTTCTCTTTATTTAATACGTGAAGTACACGTATTCTTTGCGTTTTGTCAGGTAAACGACCGGATGTTAATAAAAAAGAACGATTCTTTCATGTTGAAACGGATTGTCTTTATGTCATTGATTTCAATGTTTCGGGTTACGAACCGAGTTCTGGAACGGATTAAGTTCGTAACCCGAGGTACCACTGTATACTTCATGCGCCTAAGACTTGTACAAGTGTCATTTACTTTACTTGCAGATTTAGAAAACCATACCTCACACGCACGCTCGCCTGTCGGTCCAGGCATCATTGGTTCAAATACGCGTCCGTGTGGGTTTTTAAAATGTGAACTGGGTTTTTTTTTTTTTTTATGTGACCTGGTGTTTCGTGTCGACCTGGTATAATGTCGTGTCCTCCTTTACAGTGTCGTCCCTGGAGTGAAGAGAGCCGACACCCACATTATAATATTTTTTTCCTCTCAATATTCTGGAGAATCCACCAGCTTCCGTCCAACACACTCCATCAGCCTATGGACACCTTTTCCTATCACTCTCACACTGTCGTACTATGCCCCCTTCTCATACTTCCCCAACGCAACATACTCAACAACTCTTGCTTCTAGAAATTAATAAAGATTAATTTATTAAAATAAAAGTGTAACGTGTATGAGACGTGTATGCGAAGAAAATGTGTGACGTGTTCTATAAAGTGTGTAGACTCTGTCTCTCAGACATCAACTCAGTCAGCTGATCACAGCAAAGATAGACCACAGCACGTTACGTCAGAACAAGTACGTCTCACCCGTTGCCGGAACCATCTTGCCGGATAATGCTTTGCCTCTGTAGACCTCTGGTAATCCAATTTCATTAACATCCGAAATAGACACCGGTGGTATTAAGAGTTAATCAGGGACCGGTTGCACTCTACACAATGTCCGTTCCTAATGTTCCTAAACAAACTGCACAAGTCTTTTGCAGTGTGTACGCAGTTAGTTAGTTAGTTAGTTAACAGATCATCCTCGTTGCACATCGAACCACTCAGTTCATAAGTGCTAATTACTAATGTTAATTGTTACTGTACTAACACTAGGTACTCTTAGCCGGTTCTCGGTTCGTTACTACTGTCTGATGCTGTGTGGTGCATCAGTATGCATCACTCTCTTTGATGAATCAATTTCCTTCTAGCGTAAGTTACGTTTCTGTATGCCACTTTATTGACTCTTGAACTGGTGTTCTTCAGAATGGGTTTTTTAATTCTTTCCCAAAACTTGTAGAGTTTCCTTGGATCTCGTAGGGAACCTAGGATAGAAACAACACATCTGGTGATAGTACTAGTCACTGATCCTTTCGGCTGAGTGTAAGCCTATCACCTTGCTTAATGATCTTTAGCTAACTAGACTTAGTCACAGAGCAGATTAGCTACCCACCTAGAGCCGAATCAGGCTATGACAAAGAAAAAAAATCAGCAACAGAATGCGGAACCCCGCCCACCAGGGACACCTACGGGAAGATCCCAATTATCCTTCATTACTCAACTAGTAAAGCTTATCAACACTTCACTAATCTATTCTAGCTAACTCTAACAGTGCTAATCATCACACTATAGTTTAACAAGGCCACAGTCTATAGTAATTATAACGAATATATTATAATAAGTTATACCTTAAATGGCACTACTGCAGTCCTATAAATCATATCTACATCTGCCATATAGGCACGTGTAAAATTAAGTCACTAATTAACACACGGTAGATATTATTTCCACTGGCACTGCAGTGCCCTGCACTCTGTCTAGAGCATTATTCAAGTCCACCCTAGTTGATCTCAACTCGAGTTTATATGGCAAACTACCAAAGTTGTCCACGTGACGATATCCTTTACTCCCCCACACAGGTGGCACAGTGGCAAATCATCCCCTGTCAAGAACTATTTTCCTGGCTTAAATCCTGTCAAAGTTGTCAGTAATTGCCTAGATTCTCAAAACAAGCCAGCTAGTTTCTGTAAACTCCCAACAAAGAGTTTCGATACCAAGCTGCCAATCATCTTGATGTTCCGGAAACCAAGAATTGACAGATGCACTGTTTTCCGTACTAGGTACTTCCGTTTTACATCTGCCCCTGTGATCTCACGGCTTCCATCTGCATTCAAATGTTGACAAACTTGTCACTCTTCTGTTCCGTGGTGACAATCCCAGCAGCCATTTCCGTCTGATGTCCTGCAGTATAGATGACAAACGGAACCATTCCATATCCTTCTCCCTCACCACCAAATGTGTTTATGGGCTGACACGATGTAACCTGTACAACTGTGTTTACTCTTTTAGTACAAATAGATGTCGCTGGTCGATCGTCCGCTTAATCCGAAAATCCTCTGTAATAATCAACCGGATAAACACACGGTTTCATTTTGTGACATAGGCCCCCTCCTAAGAGAGTAGTCCATCTCACTCTTCTCCACCGTGAGTTTAATCCAGATGATTCATTCTTCTTCTTCAGGAGCTGGGTGTCTTGACAAGAAATCCGCTCCAACATTTTCCTTCCCAGGAATGTACTCTACTGTGAAATTATACGGTTGAAGTAACAACGACCACCGCATCAAACGTGCGTTGAGCTTCTGAGAAGTAGCCAGGAACATCAGGGGCTGATGATCTGACTGGACCCGAAACTTAACTCCATACAAATATGGCTGAAATTTTTGCACTGCCCATACGAGGGACAAGCATTCTCTCTCGACGGTTGAATAATTCCTCTCCGCCTGTAGAAGTTTCTTACTTGCGTATGCCACAGGTTTCAAAACCGAAGCATCGTCTTTTCCTTCCTGAAACAAAGCGGCTCCAATTCCAATCGCACTCGCATCCGTTCTCAACACAAATGGTTTGGAAAGGTCAGGGAGCTGTAATACAGGTTTGCTGACCAAGGCCTCCTTTAACTGACTATAGGCATTCTCACATTCTGGTGTCCAAATGATTTGATCCGGTAATCCCTTTTTCAAGGTTTCCGTCAACGGAGCTCCCAGTTCAGTGAAATGTGGGATAAATTTGTGGTAGAACCCACACAACGAGAGAAAAGATCGCACATCCTTCTTCGTTTTTGGCCTTGGTGCATTTCTGATTTTCTCCAGGTTCTTCTCTTCTGGAACAATGTGTCCTGGAGTGATGGTGTGGCCTAGAAATTCCAGAGTCTGGTAACCAATCATGCACTTGGTTGGACGCGCAGTAAGCCCTGCTTCCTTGAGTCTATTAAACACTCTCTCCAAGGATTGTAAGTGGTCATCCAAGCTGTCACTGGAAATCAGAATATCATCCATGAATGAGATGATGGATGGATCCTGTAACGGATCTAGTAAAGTCCTCATCATGCGTGTAAACACACTAGGGTGCATTGCTGAGTCCAAAGGGCATGACCTTGAATTCGTAGTGTCCACTGGGTGTACTGAAAGCTAACAGTGGTCGAATCTCCGGTTTGACTGGTATCTGATAGTACCCCCGACTCAGATCCACCTTTGAAAAGTACCGAGCCTTATGGAGCCTAGCGAATAACTGAGTTGGATTCGGCAAAGGTTCCACCTGAAACTGTGTATGACTGTTCAGCAGTCGGTAATCTATACACAACCTGTGTTCTCCACTTGGTTTGCGTAACAAAACTACCCCCGCATTGTATGGGGATGTGGATGGTGCAATCACGTCATCCTCCAGCAGTTTTTTTATTTCCTCCTCCAGGGCCTTTTCTTTAGAGAATGGCACTGGGTAAACCTTCTGACGAACCGGCTCCTGTGTGGTCAAAGTCATCTCGAACTCAACCAACCTCGTTCGTCCAGGTTTATCAGTCAGTATCTCCTTATGAGACTTGAGAACCTGGGTTATCCTTTCCCTCTCCTGGGAGGTCAGATCAGGGTTCACTTGCACATCCCTATAAGTTTCCTGGTGTACTAAGGGATATTCCCTGCCCTCGCTGGTTCCCACTTCTGTCTCCACTGCAACAGCCATTGCCATGAGGTGAGCTGCCTTGTCTCCGGGTCTCTCTTCGTATTTCCGCAAGAGATTGATATGGAAAATCTTCGACTTTCCCCGGATCCGGATTTGATAGTTGGTTCTGGATATCACCCTTTCCACGGGAAATGGTCCTTGCCAACCTATCTCCAGTTTGTTGTTTCCCGTTGGGAGTAGCAACAAGACTTTATCTCCTACCTCTAGAGATCTTTCTTTAGACCTACGGTTGTAGTAAGCCGCATGTCTTTTCCTGGCCTTTTTCAAGTTTTGATTTGCCAGAGTCCATCCCTTGTGGAGTTTTTCTTTCAGTTCCTCCACGTATTGATAGGATGAGATCACTTCTTCTGACGTCCCCTCTTCAGTCCAACTCCTCAACATGGCTTCCAACGGTCCTTTGATTGGACGACCAAACAGCAACGTAGCGGGTGGTAGTCCTGTTGAGCCATGAGGAACTTCCCGATAGGCAAAGAGTGCTGCTGGGATATATTCATCCCACCTATCAGGTTTTTCCTGCGCTAGTTTCCTGAGCATTGTCATCAACGTGCCGTTGAAACGCTCTACTTGTCCATTGGCTTGAGGGTGGTAAGGGCTGGTATGTATGTGGTTAGAGTGAAACACCCTAAATACCTCCTCCATGAGTTTTCCACAAAACTGAGATCCATTAGTCCGTCAGAATTTGATCCGGAAAGCCTAATCTGGTAAAGGCCTCCATCAGTGCGTCCGCCACTCTTTTCGAGTCAATCGTGGTCAACGGTATCGCCTCACCCCACATTGTACAGCAATCCACCATTGTGAGTATATACATGTTCCTCTTCCTAGTCCTGGGAAGTGGACCCACGATATCGATGGCTACCCTCTCGAAAGGAGAGTTCATGATGGGCATCTCACCCAACATCACCGGTGCTGTCCAGTGTTTCGGTGCCACCCTCTGGCACTCAGGGCATGACTTCACATACCGACGCACATCATCTGTCATTCCCGGCCAATAGTAGTGGCAGGAAATCCGCTGCATGGTGGCGGCAATACCCATGTGTCCACTAAAGGAGATGGTATGCCCCATATGAAGAATCTGGGACCGATGAGCTTTCGGGACGACCAACTGACCGTATAGGTTGTCTCCCCTTCCTGCTCTCCTGTAGAGTATCCTATTCTTCATGTAGTACTGCCCCCGTCCTGGTGGATCAGCACTTTTCTGCAGCTTTTTGTAGCAAGGACGTAAAGTATCATCCTCACTCTGGGCAGTTCGTAGCTCCCCCGGCATTGGGTTAGTCACAATTGCGTCTGCCTCTTCCGTTTTCGTCTGAGAGCGAGTCTGCATTGCTCCCATATGGATTGGCTCCCTGGGCATTCCCAGAAAGACATACCGGCAACCTAGGATGACTGGGAAAATGGGATCGGTCAATACAGCGGCCTTGATGGTGCCGGTGACGTACCTTGACCGAATCTCCACATTAGCAATGGGCAACTTCATGGTTACAGCACTCTTCTGTGCAGGCTGTATATCCAATGTTTCACCTGTGAATTGTTCTGGATGTACCAGATCCGCAGAAATCACGGCCTCCCCGTCCAGTCCTGTGTCGTATAAACACTCCACTTGACGACCGTTAACCTCTACCAATTCCACTACAGGTGGTTTTTCCTGGTCTGGAGTCTCTTCCTCGGCCTCGACCTGTTCGGTGGGCTCCACCTTAGGTTTCCCTGAGCACACGACGAATTGAGTGTCTCCTGACTTTTCCCTGCAGTCAATAGCATTGTGCGTATTCGACTGACATTGGTTGCACCATTTCCCTGTCCTAGATTTTCTATGGTCGGACTTGAATGAGCTCTCCTGGTGGCGAGCTTCCTTGTTGACCTTGGCATTTTCCGTGACAACCTCCTTGGAAGTCACTTGACATGCTGCAAAGTGAGGGTTCTTAGCCTTCGATTTGCAGTCCCTCGTATTGTGAGAGGGTGACTTACAAATTGAACACCACTTCTCCGACCACGGTCGTTTAGGTGTAGAGCTTGAAGTGCTCTTGCTTCCCTCCTTCTTCTTCTCTGAATTATCCTCTGATTTTTGCACATAAGGTTCCCACTTTTTTGTTCCTGAGTTTTTGGCTTTCTTCTTGTCATGTTTCTCTTGACTTTTGGTGTTGGTGGAAAGGTTTTCCCCTGCCTCCCCATGTACCTCGACGAACCGTTCTGCTAATTTATTCACGAGGTCAATACGTTCCGCTCCTTGTTCTCCCAGGAACGTCCTGAGAGGTTTAGACATTTGCTTCTTCAGCTGGTCGACCACCATGAGCTCTTCCAGACTCTCATAGTCATGTGCGAACCCAGCCAAATCCATCCACTTATGGAGATAAGATTTAAGACGCAAACTGTAGGCGGCAAACAACTCTCCCGGTTCTCGTTTCGCTGCTCGAAATTTTTTCCGGTAGGTATGTGACGTAACCTCGAATCGTTTCAGCAGAGCCGTCTTTAACTCAGTCATAATTGTTCTCATGTCCTGGTGGCAGGCGAGTATAAACCTCGTATCCCGTCCCGCGTAATCCCTGGGATAGCTTAAGATTCCATTTGTTACGCTCCAGACCCATAGCAACTGACATAGCCTCGAAGCGTTGAAGGTATTGGTCAATCTTCTCTTTGTCCTCCTCGTAGACCGCTAAAGGAAACTTCATAGCATGGTACCCATGTCCACCTACTGGTGTTGATCCTGGGATGGAGGAACCTCCAACTGCTCCCTCAGTTTCTCCATTAGATTGACTCTTCAACTCGAGTTCCCTCATCCGGTACTCGTGCTCCCTTTTCTGTGCTTCCTGTTCAGCTTCTAATTTCCTAGCTGTTTGCTCAGCTTCAAATTTCTTAGCTGCTTGCTCAGCTTCCAATTTCTTAGCTGCTTGTTCCAACTCCATCCTTCTCAATTCCAGCTCGGCCTTTCGATCATCCCTTTCTGCTTGACGATACTCTCTCTCCACTTCCTGTATGTAATCCGTTAGAGCAGAACCCTCCAATCCCATTTCTTCCCCCTTTGCCTTTAATTCTGCTGTGCTAAGTTTAGGGGTGGCCATTATACAGAGAGGTAAGCTAGCAGGTCGAGTACAATATAACTGCAAATTACTATACAGATATATGAACAAGTACTATAAATCTAGATATTACCACACACAGCACATTCACGCAGTGACAAGAGTAGAATCAGGACCACAGACCTATGCAGACGTGTGAAGTGTGAACAGGTAAGATATTAGTCCTAACCCCTATCCACATTCACTCTAGCTGGATTCTCCAAAATGATATCTCCCTCTTATAACTAAGGATCCCGTGTCAAAAGACCCCGTTGTCAGAAGATCCCCCTGTCAAACGTTCCTGCTTGCAGGAGATCTCGCTGTCCAAGGATTCCGTTTACGGGAGATCCCGCTGTCCAAAGATCCCGTTTACGAGAGATCCCGCTGTCCAAGGATCACGTTTACGAGAGATCCCGCTGTCCAAAGATCACGTTTACGAGAGATCCCACTGTCCAAATATCACGTTTACGAGCCCCCAATAATGTCGTGTCCTCCTTTACAGTGTCGTCCCTGGAGTGAAGAGAGCCGACACCCACATTATAATATTTTTTTCCCTCTCAATATTCTGGAGAATCCACCAGCTTCCGTCCAACACACTCCATCAGCCTATGGACACCTTTTCCTATCACTCTCACACTGTCGTACTATGCCCCCTTCTCATACTTCCCCAACGCAACATACTCAACAACTCTTGCTTCTAGAAATTAATAAAGATTAATTTATTAAAATAAAAGTGTAACGTGTATGAGACGTGTATGCGAAGAAAATGTGTGACGTGTTCTATAAAGTGTGTAGACTCTGTCTCTCAGACATCAACTCAGTCAGCTGATCACAGCAAAGATAGACCACAGCACGTTACGTCAGAACAAGTACGTCTCACCCGTTGCCGGAACCATCTTGCCGGATAATGCTTTGCCTCTGTAGACCTCTGGTAATCCAATTTCATGAACATCCGAAATAGACACCGGTGGTATTAAGAGTTAATCAGGGACCGGTTGCACTCTACACAATGTCCGTTCCTAATGTTCCTAAACAAACTGCACAAGTCTTTTGCAGTGTGTACGCAGTTAGTTAGTTAGTTAGTTAACAGATCATCCTCGTTGCACATCGAACCACTCAGTTCATAAGTGCTAATTACTAATGTTAATTGTTACTGTACTAACACTAGGTACTCTTAGCCGGTTCTCGGTTCGTTACTACTGTCTGATGCTGTGTGGTGCATCAGTATGCATCACTTCTCTTTGATGAATCAATTTCCTTCTAGCGTAAGTTACGTTTCTGTATGCAACTTTATTGACTCTTGAACTGGTGTTCTTCAGAATGGGTTTTTTAATTCTTTCCCAAAACTTGTAGAGTTTCCTTGGATCTGGTAGGGAACCTAGGATAGAAACAACACATCTGGTGATAGTACTAGTCACTGATCCCTTCGGCTGAGTGTAAGCCTATCACCTTGCTTAATGATCTTTAGCTAACTAGACTTAGTCACTAGAGCAGATTAGCTACCCACCTAGAGTCGAATCAGGCTATGACAAAGAAAAAAATCAGCAACCAGAATGCGGAACCCCGCCCACCAGGGACACCTACGGGAAGATCCCAATTATCCTTCATTACTCAACTAGTAAAGCTTATCAACACTTCACTAATCTATTCTAGCTAACTCTAACAGTGCTAATCATCACACTATAGTTTAACAAGGCCACAGTCTATAGTAATTATAACGAATATATTATAATAAGTTATACCTTAAATGGCACTACTGCAGTCCTATAAATCATATCTACATCTGCCATATAGGCACGTGTAAAATTAAGTCACTAATTAACACACGGTAGATATTATTTCCACTGGCACTGCAGTGCCCTGCACTCTGTCTAGAGCATTATTCAAGTCCACCCTAGTTGATCTCAACTCGAGTTTATATGGCAAACTACCAAAGTTGTCCACGTGACGATTATCCTTTACTCCCCCACACAGGTGGCACAGTGGCAAATCATCCCCTGTCAAGAACTATTTTCCTGGCTTAAATCCTGTCAAAGTTGTCAGTAATTGCCTAGATTCTCAAAACAAGCCAGCTAGTTTCTGTAAACTCCCAACAAAGAGTTTCGATACCAAGCTGCCAATCATCTTGATGTTCCGGAAACCAAGAATTGACAGATGCACTGTTTTCCGTACTAGGTACTTCCGTTTTACATCTGCCCCTGTGATCTCACGGCTTCCATCTGCATTCAAATGTTGACAAACTTGTCACTCTTCTGTTCCGTGGTGACAATCCCAGCAGCCATTTCCGTCTGATGTCCTGCAGTATAGATGACAAACGGAACCATTCCATATCCTTCTCCCTCACCACCAAATGTGTTTATGGGCTGACACGATGTAACCTGTACAACTGTGTTTACTCTGTTAGTACAAATAGATGTCGCTGGTCGATCGTCCGCTTAATCCGAAAATCCTCTGTAATAATCAACCGGATAAACACACGGTTTCATTTTGTGACATCTACAAAGCGTAAAATGAAATGTCTTGGGAAATAAAGGCACTTTGCGTGATATCAACACATTATACACCAGTGGTTCGCAACCTTTTTTGGCCCATGCCCCCCTTCACCTTATTTTCAGAACGTCACCCGCCTCCCCCCCCCCCCCCCCCCCTTCGTATTTCCTACCTAAAAATTTGGCCCGTGCTCCCCTCCACCATATTTTCAGAACGTCATTCCCCCCTTTCCTATTTCCTACCTAAAAATCCCGCCCCGACACTACACAGTATACGTAATAAAGGAAGGTAAATTTAATAGCACATACTAAAACAAGTCTAGACGTCCACATAAAACATAATTTGTGGGTCTACTAAGCAATGGCAAACTACTGAACGTAACACTTGCCTAGTACATCAACAGCAGCTGAAAATGCTGGTGTTGACTGCAACGTCCCGTAAGGGATACGCAACAAATTTATTTTTTTTTAAACTTTATAAATTGAATTTAATTTTAGAAGGGTGAGACGTACAGAACCGTACATTATGAAGGGACAAGCAATATCAAGTAATCGGTTCTTGTATTAACGCGATCTTGAAATAATCTTAATACCCCCTCCCCCCTCCCCTCCTGGAAACCCTAAAATTCTCCCCTGGGTGGGGGAGGAGGGAATTCCCCACCGGTTGAGAACCACTGTCATACACCGAATACTAATTGGCTTTTACAGCTAATGGTCTAGCATAATTTGTTCCGTGTGCCTGAAGATGTTTACAATTTTCCTTTACGTCTTATCGTGCATAGAATTGTGACAACCGAAGCCATAGTAACAGAAAGAACGCGATAAACGTGCGCTCTAAGCAATGATGATTAAACAAATATAACATGAATGTCAGAGCTGTGGTGTAACCGAAGATACACGTTGAGATAATGATACAAACTGAAGTCCTATCAGAAACAAAACTTTTCAAGTGAAGCAACAATTTTGACACTGAAAAACTGAATAACGAAATTAGAGAAAAGAACTCTTCGCACATGCATCCGGCCAGAAGCCTTTGTAACATGGGGCACTTTCAAAGATGATAAGAAATATTAGACGGGCTTCGAAATTGGCTCGTTCGTGAAATTGGAGAGAAGGGAGAGAAGAAACTCAGCAGACGAAACAGGCGAATGATAATGTCTGTTTTTTTAAAGCTGCAGTCAACTCCAGCATGTTTTGGCTTTTTGTAATTTCTTGGCTATACTTTCAGTACTTGCAATTGTCTTCTGAACGACCGACCCTCTTACCTTTGTATGAAAACTAATGCAAGGCAGTCTGCTTCACAATCCTCAGCAGCTGTGTTTCGAACGCGGTATGCGGTCTCGCGAATTGATTTGATAACCTTTTCGCTACAGGAAATAAATGACAACAGAAAATCCCTCACAGCGACATGCAAGTGTAGGTTGCCATGGCTTGACATGATGTAGCGCAAGGGGAGTTACTATGTCGTGGCTCGGTGTATCACACCTCACAGTGGCACAGAAAGTCGTGTTCTAATTGTGTGGAAGCTGATTAAGTTGTGGCTCTGTATAACTATCCCATGGAGAACTGCTGGATTGTGACATGGCATAACTTACCCCATAGAGGACTGCTGGATTGTGACATGACATAACTTACCCCATGGAGGTCTGCTGGATTGTGACATGACATAACTTACCCTATAGAGGTGTCCTGGATTGTGACATGACATAACTTACCACATGGAGGTCTGCTGGATTGTGACATGACATAACTTACCACATGGAGGTCTGCTGGATTGTGACATGACATAACTAACCCCACCAAGGTCTACTGGATTGTGACATGATATACTTACCACATGAAATCCCGCTCATTCGTTGCTTTACATAACTTACCGTATGGAGGATAACTAAGCCATAGCCTTTCATAACGTCAGGTACTGAAGCCCACTAGTCCATAGCTTGACATAACTGACCGCACCGAAGCCTGCTAAGGTGTAACTCGGCATACCTTACAACATGGGGAATGACCAACTGGAATTTTTGGTAGTCAATAGCTTTTGCCAGCGAGGAGGAGGTTAACTAGGACAGAAGTTGGTTGGTGCAGGCATGCAGAGACCAGTCCCTGGAGACACAAGTCGCACGGCAGTCGTCAACTGAAGACATGCAGAGACCTGTCCCTGGAGACACAAGTCGCACGGCAGTCGTCAGCTGAAGACATGCAGAGACCTGTCCCTGGAGACACAATTCGCACGGCAGTCGTCAGCTGAAGACATGCAGAGACCAGTCCCTGGAGACACAAGTCGCACGGCAGTCGTCAGCTGAAGACATGCAGAGACCAGTCCCTGGAGACACAAGTCGCACGGCAGTCGTCAGCTGAAGACATGCAGAGACCAGTCCCTGGAGACACAAGTCGCACGGCAGTCGTCAGCTGAAGACATGCAGAGACCAGTCCCTGGAGACACAAGTCGCACGGCAGTCGTCAGCTGAAGACATGCAGAGACCAGTCCCTGGAGACACAAGTCGCACGGCAGCCATCAGCTGAAGATATGCACAAGAGACAAGACATGTTTGTGAAGTTTTAAAGCCAGCAAAGGATTGATCACCTTGATGATCTCTCTCTCTCTCTCTCTCTCTCTCTCTCTCTCTCTCTCTCTCTCTCTCTCTCTCTCTCTCTCTCTCTCTCTCTCTCTCTCACGCACACTCACAGACACACACTCACGCACACACAGTAACACACACACACACTCTCTCTCACACACACAAACACTCTCTCACACACACACACACTCACTCACACACAATACCTTCACACAGACACACACACACACACATACACACACACACATACATTCACATACACACACTCAAACAGAAAACACACTCGCACACATACATTCACACACACATACTCACACACACACATACTTACACCACACTTCCACACACATTCACACACACTTACACCACACACACACACACCACACACTTACACCACACACACACGCGCGCGCCGCACTGTGGAGATCTGGCCAATTATGGACATGTGAACGTCTCTCAAGACATCGAATCCTGGGGCATTCTTTTATTCGCTGGCTTTGCACACAAATGCTACCACTTGTAGTGCACTGACCTGATGTTTGCGTGTGGATTAGCTTTCCCCCAGTGTCCCACTCCATCAGGCGAACCCACTCCGAATTCTGAGGCACTTATAATTTACACCCCCAAGTTAAGGACGAACAGTCATCATTTTAGTCCAACCGACCGGTGTAGAGGTTCAACCCGATACCTCGACATCAGCGCATCGGAAGTTTAAGAACGAGCGCTCTTATCCATTAAGCCATGCTGGCCTGCATCCTAGGCTTCCAACTGTACCACTTTCAGGTGCTGTAATCCAGCCCTCGAGGCACCTTCCAAGAAATAGTTCACACGAACAATACTGCAACACCGCCGATGCTACGCAGTCGTGCACTGAGCTGAGTTTCTCCGGACTCAGGCTTGAGTTTGGAGGAGAACTGAGCACTTATGGGTACACCCGTGTGCCGTGATGTTGATCCTTCGACTAAACTAAACTAAACTGCAACACCATGATTCATTCTATGCACGTTCAATCCACTCAACCTGGAAACTGTGCGATTGTATACACGACTGGCAATCTATGTTATCTTCTGACCCAGTGCTGCAATGAACAAATCATTAAAATCAGAGGTCCTGCCTCGTACCTAACCACGCAGTTACATGGCACATTCTAACAGTTTATGCTCACCACCAGATAGAATCTGCTCACCTTGGCTCTCGTATACAAGTGTTCAGCATGTGTGAAGATTAGATCATAATTTTTTAAGTCGAATAATTAACAGTTTATGACACATTCCACTTATCTATCTCCTACAGCAGATTATGTCAGAACATATACACCTCACATTGATCAATACCATTTTTGCATCGAACAGAATCCAGTAATTACACGATACAAGAGCTTCGAATCGCAGACCACCATCTGCCAGAAGGTAATAGTTTACTCTCAGCTCCTCTCACCGTCTCCACTTCTCAAAAGTCAGTTTTCTTTCTCAACCGTGCCATGCCCTTCAGAAATCACAACGGCTGTGCGATGATGGATCTGGATTTCGTTGCCAGAACCAGCGCCTCTTGGTGACCTTTCATCAACACGTCAAACACTCTATTATATTAACAAGTGAAGAGCACAGGCACGTGCACTGACAGCGCTGTTATGTAAGTCAGGAAGCGTGGGTATCTCCAGCTCACCTCTGACTTGTCTTCAGCAAACGAAATAACACAGGCGTGGTTTGTAATGGGATCGGTGTAATCTCGTGCGCCGGGGAGGGCAGATATTTGACAGATCTCTTTAACATTTCATTTTAACGCTTGATTATTTTTGTGTTTGCGCGGACTGATTTGTTCATTAGCGCATTTGAGGCGGTTAGTACATGGTGCATTTAGGGTTCGTGGGTAGTTGTTCAAATGAGGGATGGGATTGTGGTAAGGAGGTTGGGGATTGTAGAGAAAGAGAGAGAGAGAGGAGGGAGGGGAGGTGAGATAGAGAGAGATTCTTGGTAAAGTGATTGTGATGACAGAGTGTGAGCGAGATAGAGAAAGAGAGACGGAAATAGATTATTAGAAAAGATGTGGGAATTGTCGAACGAGTGAGACAGTGAGAGAGACGGAGAGAGTGACGGAGAGAGACGAAGAGAAAGACGGAGGGAGAGATGGAGAGAAAGACGGAGAGAAATACGAAGAGACAGAGAGATTGTGAGAGACAATGACATATAGAGATTGTTGGTACTGAAATGGGACAGAGAATAAATGAGCGAATGAGAGAGCGAATGCAAATGTCTTATAGAGCTACCGGAAGTCGGCTTGATATTGATATCACCCATGGAGTTCCCACTTGATATTGATATCACCCATGGAGTTCCCACTTGATATTGATATCACCCATGGAGTTCCCACTTGATATTGATATCACCCATGGAGTTCCCACTTGATATTGATATCACCCATGGAGTTCCCACTTGATATTGATATCACCCATGGAGTTCCCACTTGATATTGATATCACCCATGGAGTTCCCACTTGATATTGATATCACCCATGGAGTTCCCAGTTAAACAAATACGAGGCTAACACCATATACCCGGGGAGCGGTGGTAGCGTAGTAACTTCGCCGTATGACCTTGTAGTCGTGGATTCGAGTCATCATCGAGGTGGATTTGTAGAATTAAGCTTGGCCACCAGTTCTACCCAGACTAACATGGGTACGGGGAAATATCGTGGGAAGTAAAAGCGGCCAATGTGATGCTAATCACATGACCCACCAAGAGTCGACTGGTCTATACAAATATGGTTCTAGCACCATCTGCCCAAGGCGCTCAAGGCGTCTTTTAAGGGTCCTTTTGCTTCTCATTGACCTTATACCCCATCCGCCGCATGTCATGAGTACAGATTGGAAATGGTGACATTTTCCCCCGAGTGTTTTCCTTATTTCCGTCTCACTGATAAGCTGCTTGTTGCACTTGGCTTGTCATTGCTTTATCTGATAAGAACACGCCACCTCCACAATCTCGCCCCGCTATGGTTGTTGTATACAGCTTTCTGGCTGTTTCTGATGGTGTTTCTGTCATAACATGTGAAATAGGTCATAGTTATCCGGTTGTTGTCCGTGGTAATTGAAAGCTTTCGAAGGCTTGGCGAACCTACTGTCGTTTCCTTTAGTGAAACGGACAATAGACGGAGGGAGTCGATGCCATGATCTCCCAGCACAGTTCAGTTTTCAAGTGGAGCTTTAGCAACAGACACTAGTGTGAGATTGTTGACGCTGTGACGGCATGTTGACGCTGTGACGGCTTGTTGACGATGTAAAGGCTTGTTGACGATGTGAAGGCTGGTTGGCGCTGTGATGTGAACAGTATAAAAGTCTCACAGCCTGGAATTCTGAGATGAGTAGCAAATAATTTTGTTGTTTTCATTTTCTATTCATTGTTCTCATTTTTCCCCATCTTTTTATTCTTCTCATCGCGATATTATGCCGTAATGCAGTCACACGAGGGACTTCTCAATGATTATATGTTGTATTTTGTGTATGTATGTGTTTCCTGATGAAGGCTAGTCGCCTCAACGTCCTGTATGTTTCGTAATTCTTTTCTGTAAAGCCACATTACTTTATGTTATTGTATATTATTAAATTCCCACAACTTTACCACAGTTCAAACAAATTTTATTCATATTTGACGCTGTGAAGTCTTGTCGACTGTGTGAAGGCTTGTTGACCCTGTAAAGACTTGTTGACTCTGTGAAGGCTTGTTGACCCTGTAAAGACTTGTTGACTCTGTGAAGGCTTGTTGACCCTGTAAAGGCTTGTTCACTCTGTGAAGACTTGTTGGCGTTGTGAAGGCTTGTTGTCACAACGGCTTCTGTTTTCTGTTATTCTAGTTTATAAAGCTTCCCTACACTCCCTGTTGTTATATTGATTACATTTACGCAGCTTTGCCGCAGTTTTAACCCATTTCATAATGAGTAAAGAAGTGGAACTATAAGCACGAATTGTGAGGTTACGAACACATATGTGGATTGTGGTTGCAGTAATCTAATGATCTGTAGGGGGATATGATTATCTGTAGATGTAGGCTTTGACAGCAAAGTAATTTTGTCTATCGAGACGAAGAAAAGAGTTCTTAAGAGCTATATTGAGCCAATCCTGACGTATGGAGAAAAAATATGATTACGAATTAGCAGACAAATGAGGAACTATTTGAAAGCTTAGAGATGGAGATATAGTTGTGTAGAAAAATAATGAGAACACGGTGGACGGACAGAACGAGCAATGAATATGCCCTGAAACAAGTTAACTCACAAAAGGAACTGGTTACTGGTTGTCACAGAATACTGACAGGTTAACGATCCTATGAGATATCAAAACAAAATAATTGCTTACATTACACGAGGATGGAAAGTTATTGACCTTAAGATCAGGAAAACAAGCGATCGCTTATTGACTCCAAGATCAAAACAGATACCGCGTGTTTATTGGGAGACGAGCGAAGGAAAACGACGATCTTAAACCCTTTGAACACCGGAGAGGGAATCACGATAAAACAATTTCAGAAACCTTTGAAATGGGAAACCAAGAGTCACAACCCTTTGAACAACGAAGACGTAGTTACGATAAAAACTATCAGATGTCTTTTGAAGTAACGGAAACGAATGTCCGTGGTCCGAAGAAAAGAGTGGATAATCATTGATGTCCCGAAATGACCGTTTATCAAAGGAGAATTTCAGTTGGTGTTGTATGAAAATCAAAAGACTGGTGAAGAGGACAGGGGAATATCTGGTGGACTGTGCCAGTGAAATTATACAGAGCCAAAGTATAAATGGTCTGGATATTCAAGTTTAATTTAGTGTGCTACGAGTCTTCCAGGAGAGAAAGTGTTGAATTATTCTGGAGCTAGTAGAAAAGGGATTTAAGATGTTCCGCGTTGATTGAAGGCAACGAACATCTGTACTTAATGTGCATATGTATTCCCGATTCAGCCGAGGATAGTTATAAGGTAGTTATGGTGTAGAGTAGAACTCTAGCATAGTGTATTTTAGTGTGTGACCGTAATATTGAGTGTCGGCCGAATTTAGCTGAGAAGTAACTTAGTGGATTGAGTAAGGTGTCAGGGCACTCGATAGTATGAGTACTAGTATAATAGAGGATAGGTCTATGATAGGAGATTCTAGTGTAGGTGGTTACTAGGATTTCTAAAGTTTCCTATGACTTTTCCTTCTTTTACCTTGTCTTAAGTTATGTGAAGAACTACTATGCCTTAGGTCAGAGATCATTTCTCTGAATCTATAGAAGTTATAACTGATAATGGCCACTAGCCTACTCTCACTTCTAATAAGTCTGAGTTAGGTTGATCTCACAAGGTACTGTATATTCGACAGGTTCCACTGAACTCCACTGAACTCCGCTGAATTCCACTACACTGGAAATTGTAATAGCTACACCCATAAAAAGAAGGACATTACCATAGTTGGGTGCAGTGATCAATATCCTCAAGATTTAAGTCTTGTATCAACCCTAAGGTCAACCAGTTCTAAAAGTAACGGCATAATAAGTCTGTCCTGATAGGATACTGACAGCAGAAGATATGTCAACTCCACATAGAACGGACTAGCAATATGGTTCACATGACCATAAGATAAATACAAACAAACTGTAATACCAGAACTTTTCCTCTGAGGAATAGAACTTCTTGGACTTTAATACAAACAGTGTGTCAGTGTAATATATACGCAGGGTTGTGATTAGTCCTACATCCATAGACAACAATTCATTAACTATATCGGATGTGTAAACATTCCCTGGATTTAAAAAAAAAAAACATTCATAATATTGGATATTTCACCCGGAAAGACATTACATATAAAAAACACGCTGTTGTGAAAATACATTTTATTTCAAAAGTCAAGGATATTGTGAAGACATCATCATCATCAGTCAGAGAGAAACTACACTGGGTGAGAGTAAAACAGTTCTGTGCTGTGGTGACAATATAAGGCCGTTGCGTGATGAAAATGTGATGTGGATCTTAGAGTGTCACTCTTATCTCACCTACACGATAGAACACACCAACAACGTCTTTACATACACTCTATACACACCCATGACACTTTTTATTCAATAAATAATGTTAGTATTTATTGGAGGACAGTGTTGTGTGGGTATGTTCTGAAGGAAAGTGAAGAGGGGTATGGCATTGCGATAATAGAGAGAGAGATAGTGAATAGAAGACTGGAACGGGGGGTGTTTAGACAAAGGTCTGGCAATAGACCCAACATTGGAAAAAGGGAAGTTGAAGTGTGCTTGTTGATTCTACTGTCCCCCCAGAGACGACAAGCGACACTCGTATCTGGTGAAGACAGTCCACATTTTGTGAGCATGTCATAAGAAGAGGGAAGCTGGAGTATGTCGTCACAAAGGGAACTCTAGAGGGGAGAAGAAACAGGGGCGCGGGGCCAAGATAGAAGATTTTGGACAGTCTGACATCACAGCATGGAGGAATATCAGTATCGGAAATGATTGACAGTACACGAAACAGAAGGCGTGTGGTAACCATTGCCACACGGCGCAGACTTTAAGAAGAAGAATTAGATATCGGGTGAATTATGGGGTGATAAAATACCATACACTAAGATGAACTTGTGAACAGTGGCATGAGATTGATGGGAGGGGATAGGGGTTGTGAGTTGAAAGACGTGGTGATGGTTGCATTATACATGATATATCAATGGACATAATAAACATTCTAGATGATCTGTATAGCAAAGAGGAACGCGCAATAACAGACAACAGTTATGTCACCACGAATCATCCAGATGTTCTTAATGAACACGTGCCATCTATACCAGGATCATATAACTGAATGAACTGGCGGGAAAACAATCCTCATCGTGGTTCTCAAAGTAAATTGTAGAAGCCACTCTTTGGGAATGTGAATTTGTTCGTATCAAACCAATTTTTTTTTTTTACTTAGAAGACAGTTCTTAAGTTTGTAATGGATCTCTCTAATTTTCCATCCAAATAAATGGCGATATTCGTAAACTGGTTATTAGGTACAACATGAAACACTGTTAGGTTTGGACGAAAAAATGCCTTGAGGAGTTTAGAACAAGAATTGCGATATCATAAGTAGCCGCTTGCAAGATGGACATTGACATGTAGCAGGTCATTTGCACGACCCATCGGAAAGATTCTTGATCCGTTGAAAGTGTTGCTGCCTCATACATGTTCATACACCAGGTGTCTGGAGTGTCCTGTGTCCATCTTCGTGACATTATCGTTTGTTGTTGTTGTTGTTGTTGTTGTTGTTGTTGTTGTTGTTGTTGTTGTTGTTGTTGTTGTTGTTGTTGTGTTGTTAGTGGTGGTGTTGTTTTATCGGAAGGAAGACTGTGATCTACGCTTTCTATTAAGTGTCATATTTTTTAAATTTTTTAAAAAAAATCCATTTCGGACTGAGAGGAGAACCGTAGCATCTGCATATCTGAGTCTGGGAATCTTTGAGTGCATACAAATGATCACATTTTTGACAATGAATTCCCACTAACGCAGTTTCTACTGAGGAATTCATTTACCCCTATTTTAATTATAAGTTTTGCCTTTTCTGAAGAAACATTTCTCAATTCTTGTTTGACTTTAACACTTCCTGTCAAGCTTGCAAACCTCGCGTGAGATAACGTGTAAGAATGCCCCGCACCGTGTAAGAACCACTGTCGTATATCATTGTTTACGTTTGCCGCCAAGGCAGATCTGCAGACAGTTTCTGCTGACCTTGAAGCCTTAGCAGACGTCAGGTTGTTATTACAAGGCATCAATATGTTGCATATCTGCAGCTCGCATTTGCCTGATCACCCATACTCCTACGTCAGTTAAATATATACGCATGTTTTCCCCCTCACACGAACCTCTGTTCGCATAGAAAAGTATTTGGCTTTGTCATCACTTTCTACCATAGATGTGGCCATATTGCCTCCCCAGCGGAATAGCCGGGATCATTTCATTTCCTGCTGGAATCTTCCAGATAATGCGTTCCATCTGTACATATGTTTTCTTCATGTCTGCCCTTTTTAATCTACGCAACCATCGTTAGTTCTTTATTCGGTTTCTTCACCTCGTCTTTGTTTCATTTGGGTTGTTTTATATTCCTTCTAAACAGTTGTTCCCAAACTATGAATCGCGACCCCCAAAGAAACAAAATGCTTTCTTGTTATTATTATTATTATATTATTATTTGAAAAAGGATATTTAATTTTGTAGCAAATATTTTTAAATATGAACAGAAAATAATGTAACATATTTTACACATTTATTTTTTAAGATATGTGTCTAGATCCTTATGCCGTACGCGCCTTATAATTAGAAAGGGGTCTTTCCTTACTTTACTGAATTATTTTAGAGAAATATTGTTACTTTAATTATTATTACGTACAGCATTCTGAATATATCTTGATACTCAAAACAATGTATTCCCGTAGTGAATTTGAATAAAGAAGACACAAACAATATGTTACACGCTTTATTGCCTGGCATAATTGTGGTATGGTGGAGACAAGAACACAGAGCTGATCCACGACTCTGGTGATCGTGTGAGATGGTGAAACATGACCACCCACGCTTATCGGCATGGCACATGATGATGATATTTCGCTGCATCTCGCCAGATACATATTGCATAAATCACACAATCTAGAGTAATTCGATAAATCCTTCAAACTGAAATATACACATATTCGCACTGTAATTTCAATTGTGTATCACGGTAATTTTAAACTGACTATCATGTCTTTCTGTTTGCACAAAACTGGCTTATGCAGATGAATAGTGATCGCTTCTGCCACATTTTTAACAAGCATTAATGTGCATGTATTATGGGAAGTAGCACTGATGTGCAGGTATTATGTTAAATGACAGTGATTTGTGTGAAACGCGGGTGAAGAAACGCCATGTACCACTTATCTGGTTCAACTGTCAACAGACTGAATAGAATAGACTGACCAGAAAGACGAGCCCGCCAGACAGAGGACCACAACGACACTCTCTCAGTTGTGCGAGGGAGTAGGGACAGACGAAGAATGGATAATCACAGCTGAGATAATGCGTGCGATGCTCAAGAAATCACCTAACACCGCCCCAGGCCCAGACGGCATCCGATATGGTGACCTACTGGTGATATCAGATGATGACATGGAAGAACTGGCCGGAGAATTCGACACCAGTATCCAGAGGGGTCAGATCAGAGAAGAATGGCTACACAGCTACTTGCTGCCGCTGCCAAAACCAAACAAAGACCATTCCAAGATAAGCGGCTACAGAATCATTATGATGCAGAACACTGCTGGCAAGTTACTGGAGAAAATTGTAGCACACAGACTTGCTTGTGACTTGGAACAACTCAACTGCTTCCCGCCCACACTTGGAGGATACAGACGCAACAACGAGTCATGGCTGAATGCGGCGGTCTTTGCTCAAGATGTTTACGAAGGATTTCAGGTCAGAGAAGAGACATGTGCGGCCGCCATAGACTTAGAGTATCTTTCGAGCACTTGATGCAAACCCTCCTCAGACTGAGAGTGCACCCTCACCTTGTACGATGGATAGCTGCAGTTCTGCTCCAAAGGAAGGTGGTGATAAGATGCAGGAGTTGGTCTTCTGAGCCGATAACGATATGTCCAGGATTGCCGCAGGGTTCACCACTGTCACCAATACTATTCAACGTGTATACGGTGCTGATCACTGAACAACAGTTGGACGGGAGGGGTAGGACTCTGTCATTTGCTGACGACATTCTCGTGTATCGACAGGGTCGAGATAGACAGGCGGTTGCCAATGATATGCAGGGCGAACTAGATCGAATTTCCTCATGGTGTGCTGATGCCGGTGCCCTTGTCAACCCTGCAAAGGCATAGGTTTCGTGGTTCTCCCTAAACAACCATATTGTGAAAACAGACTTGCCGGCAGTAAGAATGGATGGGAGCATTTTGAGTAGAACCCAGTCAATGACATATCTTGGCGTGAGGCTTGATCGTAGCCTGTCCTTCAGAGATCATGTCGATTATGTCATAACGAAGGCTCGAAAAGGTTTGTCAGCAATGAGAGTCATGGCGACTGCCAATATCGAGCAAAGACTGCTTATACTTCTGTTCCAAGGACTTGTGCTTTCACGCATCGAGTATGCCCTGGCCATCCTCACTGTCAGCCCTACACAGATTGGAAGACTTGAAAAGGTACAAAACGAAGCCATATGCGCATCATTTTGGGCTGCACGAGAGACACCAGCCGTGTAGCAATGAGATACCTCCTTGACTTCCCGACAATGGAACACAGGATCAAGATCTGGAGAGCTCGTACATACTTAAAAATAAGTGCAGATGAGCAGCACCCTCTGCATGACGCTATATTCAGAGAAAAGTGTCACAGGCTAAAGAGGGGCAAATCATGGATGGGTCGGGCGGAAGATGTCGTCAGACAGGTCTGCAGTCTTACCAGTATCAACCCCGGCAAGGAATGGGTGCCGGTGCCTCCAGCTTTTAAGTGCACTTTCTCCTGCATTATCACACTCGACAGACGGTGCAGAGAGCAGAACCCTGCCGATGTCAATGCAGAGGTTAACGCGCTCATCTATGAACACTCAGATAGCCCTGAAGTGCTCATCTATACAGATGGATCTGTTGTAAAGCAGCAGAGAAGTGCGTGGGCGTTTACAGCCCGTTCAGGAGACCGAACCGTTCAAGAATCCAGTGGTGCCCACTCTATGACCACGAGCAGCATGACGATGGAGGTGATGGCAGTTACACATGCTTTCATATGGCTGGAATCACAGCATTATACCAACGTGTGTGTATTAAGTGATTCAATGAGCATGATTCAGAAGGTCGAAGCTGGATCTGTACGTAGACAGTGGACTGAGTCGCTGCGGAAGTCTGTTGTCCGTAAAGTCACCTTCATCTTCGTCCCGGGACATGCGGGAGTCGAGGGAAATGAACGAGCTGATAAACTTGCTGGCTCTGCACCCCCTGTAGATGGCCAGCCCATGGATCGTGCCGATGTTATTAACGTCCTCAAAGATATGGCGAGAACAGAGGATTTTGACGCCAGTGATTCCACATCGCTTTCCAGGATGAAAGACCTGGGAGTAAGAATCGGCACAGCCAGACGCGAGAGGTACATCGGGAAAACAAAGCGCCTCGTCAACCAACACAGAACTGGCACTATTAGCCACCGGACGCTGATGCATATGCTGGAGGGAGGATCTGAGCACCTATGGACATGTCCGGAGTGCAGTGAAGATACCCCAACTGATAACTGATAACTGAACTGATAACTGTCAACAACTGCCATTATGCCTGTAGTACCTTGCTGTTGTTAGTCGTTAGTCGCTGTTCCAACCTTACTGCAAAGGATCGCCCAATAATGTTCCGTTCCTGTGCCACTTTCCCATGTGAGAAGTAAACCAGACAGAAGTCCATACAAACCAAGAGCATGCACAAGCAGACATGCACAATGCCGCTTTCAGAATGCCAACACTACAACTATTTCTTTCCATCTCCCCAGGTCTCGTCTACCGAGATCTGTCCAGTGGTCGCGATGCTTCCCAATGTATCTCTTCTCGTTACTGGGCTGAAGAAAAAACAACATTGTATACTCTTATATGAAAACATTGTCTAATCTTGTTAACTCCGCTAGTGTCTTCCATGCTAGCTGTACTGATTCACCTTATTAAGAATTGTAATATTTACTTGGATATAGCATTGTGGTCTATTGTTTATTTCGTTTTTATATATTATGTATATTCTTCTTCTTCTTCTTCTTCTTCTTCTTCTTCTTCTTCTTCTTCTTCTTCTTCTTCTTCTTCTTCTTCTTCTTCTTCTTCTTCTTCCCCCTCCTCCTTCTCCCCCTCCTCCTCCTCCTCCTTCTTCTTCTTCTTCTTCTTCTTCTTCTTCTTCTTCTTCTTCTTCTTCCTTTAAGACATTTAATAAAGTATAACCCCACAACCACGCAAGTTTGTTTATTTCGTTTTTATATATTATGTATATTCTTATTCTTCTTCTTCTTCTTCTTCTTCTTCTTCTTCTTCTTCTTCTTCTTCTTCTTCTTCTTCCTTTAAGACATTTAATAAAGTATAACCCCACAACTACGCAAGTCCAGCCATATCTGGCCAGTTCATGATGTCGACCTATTTTTCAATACGGTGTGAGAAAACCAGTTACATACCAAATAACCCTCTTTAGTAACCTGTTACGAGATGGCCAGAAGATCGAGAGTGTTACTATTATTCTTTAACCTTCCCCTTCCCTTGGGGAAGGAGGGGTGGGTAGTTTACGCACGGGTGACCTAGTTTATTTAGCCATATTTTATTACCTACATTTCCCTATAGCAAGTGCCTTACCGTGTAGCTTCCAAGTGTTTCTAACGATAGGTCTAATTTCTGCTCCGAACCCCCACGTCTTAAATTCGTTACACTCCAAACACAACGGAATAAATTGGAAAATCGGGAAAATCACGGAGACAAAAATAGCGTCTAGACAGTTGTCAGTTCAATGCTTGAATACGTTATTACAGCTCTCTCATGGGAGCCGAATCTACTGGGGATCTTTCAGTACTAACAGTCACTTTCTGATAAATTGTTTTCTATGTGGCTTATAACGGTATGGATTTTCTTTGTTTGTGTTCATTATGGGTGTCTGCTCTATAGTACGGGATATTTTATGCGTAGTGGGTGCTTTTATTTTTAGTACGGTTTGTATATTTTGGTGCGTTTACTTTGTCAGGAAAAAACACGGACGTTATTTTACTTGCAGATCGAGACGCGGTTCTCTTGGGACTCCTCGCTGGAATTGGTTAGAGTAGATAAAAGGAGTGTATTAATTATATTAGGGTAATGAGCTGAGGTAGTTGAGTCCATAGTGTGATCAGTTTCCAGTAGCCTTGCGTACCCAGCAATGTATTATTTTGTTCAGATCAATAATAATTATTTATTTAAAAAAAAAAAAAAAATTAAACGGATACGAATGCGAAGACTAAGCACAGAATCCAAAAACTGTGTGTCGCATGATTTATTGCCTGACATATGTCGCTGCATCTCGTCAGGTGCTTACTATAGTGATATATATCATACTGAATTAATAAATGAATTATGCTTAGCTTTAAATGCTTTAAACTCTGTCGCTGATATAGTTTCGATGGCCATAAAAGTTAACAAAGAAAGGGAGTTTCGAATATTGTTTTTGGCGAATACAACGATTGCTCAAATATCCCACGGCCACAAACATAATGGTGTGCTTGAGATCATTGGCGATTCCCCAGTTTTTCTTCAATTGGCAAGGTGTCCTCCCCTCAGTTCGGCTAAGTCGGGGCAATCTTGTAGGACATCCTTTAGAGTTTATTTACTCCTCCAAATGTGCATCAGGCAGATTAAGTAATATTCAGTCGATGAAGGCGTACTCAGAGTACAGCACAAGAGAGTAGTCCATGCATACAACCAGTACCACTGTAGGAAAGTCAAGGCAGCAAGTGAAATTCTGAACTGATGACATCGTCTGCTACTAAAGTCATGTTCGCAATTACCATTGTCTCTTTCTGTCCCAAGCAACGCACCTTGTGACATTGGCTATTCGTTATGTGAACTAATTAAAATGGCGTATATGGTTTTGCTTCATGTGTTTAGTCAGAGTATATGTGCTGCAGCAATCTCATTTTGACAACATATGTATCTTGGGCACGGTGTATATATCTGGCCAGTTTGAGTGTAATACTCTTGTGAATATGTTCTTGTTCGTATTGTTGTTGTTGATGTTGTTGTTCGTATTGTTGTTGTTGGTGTTGTTGATTTCGTATTAATCGTTTGTAGCAGTATCTTTGTCCTTCGGGGATTTGAATGATTAAAGAGATGTGATTTCTGTAAAAACTGGAGTTTGACAGGCATGCGTTTTGTCACCTTTATAAGTAGTATTTATGGACTACGCTTGAGATAAAAGTAATCGAACGCATATAACAAAAAATAATAAAAATGCAAAGGCATGAGGCGTTGTCTTAGTACCATGACGTTTGTAAAAGTCAAAGGACACGACACCAAGCACCAAACTGAAGAAGAAGTCAGTAAAGAACGCCTGCATAAACCTTACGGGCATACGGGCATATGGTGCGAGATCCATTTTATAGACTAGTCTGTACTCCATTGAGTGATGTAATGTCAAACCGGCTGCCTTCAATTTCCAGGACAATTTCCTGGTACTCATTGCAGGCTCGGTTAACCTCTGAACCCAAATATAGAAATCCGCCTTGACCCAAGTATGAACCCAGGAGCTCAGACCCGACGGCAAGTATCTAGGCACTATACCACCGCGGCTCGCACGATGAACTCCCTGTTTCCCAGAACCTGCTCATGGACGATACTTGAAAAGGGAGAGTCTGGCATATGAGACTACAACCTCCAGCATGCGAATGGTGGTGGAAGCAGTAACAGCGGCATTCCGTTGGTTATAGGAGACCACGGCAATACACATTGCATTCATTACGGAATCAAGGAGTATGCTTAGTAAGGTGGAGACAGGAATGTTTCGTGTGGAATGGCTTTTTTCGCTCCAGAGGTTACAGAGGGTGAGACTTGTATGAATTTTTGGCGCTGGTCATGCGGGAGTGGGGTCGGGGGGAAAGAGCAGGCTGATAGGCTGGCAGGAAATGCACCTAGTGGTGGTAGATTACTTATGTACTGCGGAGGGATGGACTAGCGCATGCGGGACCAGGTGGCGTAAGCAGTGAGACTGACTCAGAACCCTTATGAGGAGATAATGATATTGTGGGGGTATCGGCAGGGGTTCTAGAAGAATCTCAAAACTGAGAGGGAAGACCAGAACTTTCAGTCAGACAGCAGTGGGAACGATACTAATCGGATTAGTAGTGTGACTCTTCGCTGGCTGGTGAACGAGGGGAGGAAGCGAGCATGGGAATGTCCTGAGTGCAGTGATGTCGGTTTTTAACCCAGCTCAGCTCAATTCAGTTCCCCACAACGTTTTGGAACGCAAAGCAACGAAATAAGTGAACTTCTTATTTTCTCTCACAGAACTTAAATTTAAGTTATTTAAAGTATTTAACGGACCGGCTGGTCGAGTGGCTAGAACACCAGGTTCTCCTTCAGGAGATCGTGGTTCGAATCCTCGGTAGGTTGTGGATTTATTTTTCTGTCGGGGATGGAGGGGGGAACCTAACCTGCACTTCGCGGCAACTGCCCTAACCTTAATTCTTCAGACTCAACACTCCCCTGTCCTGCATCGCCAGACACTATAGGCAGCATAAGACAGTTAGTTTTGACAGTGTATTTAACTGCCTACTTGTTAAAGAAAGCGACACCACGACACTCGAGACACGCCCATAAGCTCTGTCTTCTTCAGCAGATACACAATGATATGGATGCTGTCTATCATTGTCGCAAGCTGGTTAGTCATACACCTAAAAATACCCATACCGCTCAAGTTCGTGTGTGTTTTATTATCCATTTCCTTAAGCCTGCATATCATTTTACAGACAGTAAAATCGGCTGGCGTTAAAACGCTCCAAACAACACAATCATGACACTTCACCTAGCTGGTCACGGAACGAATTAGAAGCAGGAATAAAGCCATTCGTATTTTCTCTTCCTCTATGTTCTGGTCTGAAAACTAATTGTTTCCATTAACCGCATTGTGCAGATAAAAGACATGAAAAGCAAGAAAACAGTTCTACCTCAGCTACTCGTGTCACAGAGCAAGTCCATTAATCAGACCACACTTGTTCTCATCGCTTCTGTACGCTGTCTCTGAGGCAACGGCGTTAAACTATTGCCTCGAATCGGACAAATTAACGATCCTATCTTCTGCTGGCAATTTTCCGCGCGTCAGAAAACATAGTTTATTGTGCGCACTGGGTGTCTTATGGGAAGCATAATAATATAACTAGCGTAACATGGACATATAGTATAGCTTAATGCTTAGAAGTTTCTTTTCGCCGTCACATAAATATGGCTGTCTTTCGTAGAGTGAAAAAAAAATTGGATTGAGGAGAATAGAGTGTTTATGATCGGTTTGTTTACCAGCCAGGGACAAGTAGAGTTTTGCTGTCAAATTGCTTGAGGTTAATAACATCGTGCCAGATTGCCGCCATGTCGTTTGGAATAATATTTTTGTGGAACCTGTGAGGATTCTATCTCTTCTTTTGGAGGAGACACGAGATATAAACATAGTGACCCATAGTTAACCTCTAGTTGACGTTTACTTCAATGAATTGAGGCGTAGACCATCAAAGATCAATGGCAAACTATTGAAAGTGAAATTGCGAACATGGAGCTTGGAATAATATTTTTTGAATAACGAAGACACAAACAATAGATTGCTCGATTTATTGCCTGGCATATTTCGCTGCATCTCGTCAGGTACATACTGCAGAAATCACACAACTTACGTGAATTAACTAGATAACTCCTTCACGCTTAACTATACACATGTTCGCACAGTAATGTCGATTGTCTACCACGGTAATTTTAAACTGACTAACGTGTCTTTCTGCTTGCAAAGGCCTGCTTAAGTTGGTTGATCATTATAGCTTCTGCAAACTTTAACAAGCGACTACTTTGTGTGTTGAACAACAGACGGAAGGCACTGTCTCTCTCAATTACATGACCGCTCTCGAGCACATGCCTCGCGACCGATGAAGCGGGACTGTTCCGGTGTGTTGGCATACCTGGGCTACTTTTCTTTTATAATATAATATATTTTATAATATTTTTTTGTTGAACACAACCGTGTGAAGATTCTTCCTTTTCTTGTAGTAGGCCAAACGAAAATATGAACTGAAATAACTGTAGCTATTGTACATCAGAGACTGAGAAATGTCAGTCAATCAAGTCGTAGTCTTGTAGAAGGAAACCTCCCAACTGAAGGGGTCTGAGTGGTCTCGAGGTATGGTGTCCGCCTCAAGTGCTGAATGTCCCGGGTTCAAGCCCCGGTAAGGACCGGGTTTTTTCACGTGGACTTCTAATAACTAAATTTCCCCTGGTCTCTAGGTAGTGAGATCGGACGCTCGTGTGTATTGCTGCGCACGTAAAATATCCCTTGGCAGTAGGAAATCGAAAAAGCGTAGCATAACTGCGCTGCCCGGACAAAATTTCGAGATACAAATCTAACCAAAGTATTTCATGATCCTCGCCGGTGCTACAGAGTTCGTGCACTGAGCTGAGACTCTCCGGACTCAAGTTTGAGTTAGGAGTAGAACGGAGCATTTATGGGTTACCCCCGTGTGCCATGATGTTGATCCGTCGACTAAACAAACAAACTAAACAACCTCCCAACTGAACCTTCAGGCAACAGAGGATAGGGACACTGCAGTAGCTATCGCAGCTATAGAACTAAGTTTTTATTTAGATAAATGGGCAACTTTGAGCATTCTACTTTTTAGCCATGGTGCTACAAGGAGCGGGACTCACCGGCCCTGGTACTCCATCACATTGCTAAAGGCAGCTGGAAGCCCAAAATACCGCTAGGCAAAAGAAAACCGTCTCAGATCCAGTCTCAGAGTTGTCAGAATTGAGCGGCACAAGATAGTCATCTATGCAATGTAATGATCAGGCGGCTTAACGGCTGACCCAAGGACTCGACGCTTGATGATGTTAATGTAAATATCGGTATTATAATGTAGCTTTGGGAACCGCATCACTTTTATGGCTGGACGCTCACTTGCCAGCCCGAAGGTCGTGGGTTCAATCCACGATCGGGTAGAACCGAATTTTAAATATTGATCTGAATTCACAGGTCCACCCAACCAAAACAGGTACCAAGAAATGTTATGGGAGGATAAGGCGGGCGGTGGGATGTTAACCATACCTACCGAACGCCGATCTTTCTATACAAATATGGGTCCAGCATAATAAAACTAATCACCCTAAATCGATAAAAGGAGTTCTTTACTTATTTATTGTAGCTTTAGATCCGCGGTATACGCACTTAAGTTACAGATGTACGCAACTATGCTTGGTTCAATCACAAAGAAATAACATCATGGCCATTGGTTCAGTCACACACAAAAATAACAAAGCCATGGTTCAATCACAAAGAAATAACAGTACCATGGTTCAGTCACAAAGAAATAGCATGGCCATGGTTCAGTCACAAAGAAATAGCATCAAGATCATGGTTCAGACACAAAGAAATAGCATGGCCATGGTTCAGTCACAAAGAAATAGCAAGGCCATGGTTCAGTCACAAAGAAATAGCATCAAGATCATGGTTCAATCACAAAGAAATAACAGGACCATGGTTCAGTCACAAAGAAATAGCATCAAGATCAGTCACAAAGAAATAGCATCAAGATCATGGTTCAATCACAAAGAAATAACAGGACCATGGTTCAGTCACAAAGAAATAGCATCAAGATCATGGTTCAGTCACAAAGAAATAGCATCAAGATCATGGTTCAGTCACAAAGAAATAGCATCAAGATCATGGTTCAGTCACAAAGAAATAGCATGGCCATGGTTCAGTCACAAAGAAATAGCATCAAGATCATGGTTCAGTCACAAAGAAATAGCATGGCCATGGTTCAGTTACAAAGAAATAGCATCAAGATCATGGTTCAGTCACAAAGAAATAGCATGGCCATGGTTCAGTCACAAAGAAATAGCAAGGCCATGGTTCAGTCACACACAAAAATAACAAAGCCATGGTTTAATCAGAAAAAAAATAACATGGCCATGGTTCAGTCACAAAGAAATAGCATGGTCATGGTTCAGTCACAAAGAAATAGCATCAAGAGAATGGTTCCGTCACAAAAATATAACATGGCCATGGTTTAGTCACAAAGAAACAACATCATGACCATGTTCAGTCACACAGAAATAACTCCATGGCTATGGTTCAGTCACAAAGAAATAATATCATGGCTATGGTTCAGCCACAAAGAAATAATATCATGGCCATGTAGGAAATCCTTTGCAGAACATTGCTCTCATCATCACCCTCATCTAGGATCGAAGACAGGCGGACAGTTAAAGCATTGCTTTGCTGATGCTGCAGCTTGTGCATCTTGTCTTGTTCCAGATGTATTGGTGTGACATTTCCTCTGGTAGCGGTTCTCGCCGCATTGGTAACTTACGGGGTATGTGAGCCGGTCGCTCAGAAAGCAATGGCAAACTACTGAGCGTGATCTTGCCTAGTCTAACAACAGCAGCTGAAAATGCTGATGTTGACTGCAACGTCCTGTAAGGGATATGCGCGCGCACACACACACACACACACACACACACACACAAACTAGGCAGACCGAGAGAGAGAGAAATTATGATTCTTGGGCAACACATAGTCTCTACAGTTCAGCCCAGGCTTTGTGCTATGCAGAGGTATAACTTCATCCCTTCCTCCCGCCATGGGTTGTAGTTATTATGCCTTGTTTTAAGCACAACAGAACATACTAACGTCTGTTAAGACGATAGAATACCAGTCATTCCTCACAGGACAGGACATGCTACATTATCACATGTTTAATAAATTAAAGAGAGGAGATAGTGATGAATACATCTCTGTATCTGGTAAAATGACAGCGTAACATTTATTGCAGGAGTGCCCAAGATATGTTTTTTTTTAAAACTTCGCATATCCTTTACAGGACATCGATGTCAACATCGGCATCTTTCAGCTGATTGTTGATTTCTTAGCAACATTACGCTCAGTAGTTTGCCATTGCTTTCTGAGCGGCCGGCTCAGTTATCCCGCAAGTCACCAACGCGGGGAGAACCGCTTCCAATTCTCGCGCGCAGCGTTATCCTGCGTGGATACACGGGATTACGAAGAAAGTCGTGTAACCCCTAGGCCAGAGAAACCGGCCCAAGATATGTAGAACAGAGAAAAATATTTTGGCCAACAACCGCTCCATATAAAGACAAACTTGATGGGGATGTTCTTAACTGCTGCTTTCTTTGCATGTATTCATATTGACATCTGAAGATAAACAAGTAAAGAGAAAAAAATTGACTGCAGGTCATTTACCTTCATCCACCTATCTATTATCTTTCGTTGTATTGCTTCAAGCTGTTCCTCGCCTCATAATATTCTGCTCATAAATAATTTACTCATTTCTTAACATGCATTCGACATTCCTTTTGAAATTTCTTGAGCGTCTATGGTATTTTCATTACCCGTTTTACCTAGAGCCTCCTACAGATTTTCGTTTGACTAGCTTTGTTTGTTACCTCCCCCGCTTCCCTTTTAGCTCTTTGCATGCACTGGGTGACCCTTTGTGGGTCGGAACATTTTTATTACTTTCATTATCAGGAATAATTATTCCAGCAGGTAGCGCAATTACTCAAGATTGCACTAAAGTAGCGGGTATTTAGAACAACGTATTTTTAACGCTAATACTAATATAACGATCTTCACGGCAACACGTTTATAATGATCTTAACGCCTTACCACAAATATAACAGCAATGCCAGTTATTTCATGAGTTAATTACTTACAGGCTTGCCTAGTTGTATAATATTGTCGCACAAATAGGGCTGCTATTTTAGTTCCACGCCCCTGAACCTGTTTGTTGTTATGTATTGTTGTTTTTTTCTGGTTGTTGTTGTTGTTGTTGTTGTTGTTGTTGTTGTTGTTGTTGTTGTTGTTGTTGTTGTATATAACTGTCTGTTTGTGGTTGTATAATATTGTCGTACAAATGGGGCTGCTATTTAGGTTCATAGCTCCTGAAATTGTTTGTTGTTGTATACTGCTGCTTGTTTCTTATTATTGTTGTATACTGATTTGCTTGTTTCTTGTTGTTGTCGTCGTTGTTGTATATTGTTGTCTGTTTGTTGTTCTTATTCTTGTTTTTTTAATGTTGTTTCTAAATCCTCTGGACGATTGTTAATGCTGAACCTTGTACTGGCGTTAAACCTGATCTCTGAAAACGGCTGGCTTGCATCCATCTGATCGAAGTTAGAGTGGACACTTCTCCCGTCACCGGACCTAAGCATCATCACCATGGGCTAAGTGCTGCTGATCCATCCTTTCTAAGGCATCGTTGTTCTGTCTATCTCTTCCTGGGGTGCAGTACACCTCTTTGTCATAGAGAGCCTATCGCCAGCAAGCGTTGACAAGCTCTAGTTCTTGTGTGACTATAGCTTCTAATGTTTTTTTTTTGTCTAATATGTTCTTTTTTATCATCACCAAGCTTATTTAATTCTAATTCGAAGAAAACGATAGATGAAGCCACTAGGATACGATGATGACTGGTAAATAGATTAGACCAGTGGTTCTCAACCGGTGGGGAATTTGCCCCCCCCCCTCCCGGGGGGAATTTTAGGGTTTACAAAGGGGGGGGGGGAATTAAGATTATTTCTAGATTGCGTTAATACAAGAACCGATTACTTGATGTTGTTTTTCCCTTCATACTTTACGGTTCTGTACGTATTACCCTTCTGAAATTCATTTTATAACGTAAGTAGTTCCACAAATCACGTTTTATGTAGATGTCTAGACATGTTTTAGTATGTGCTATTAAATTTAGCTTCAATTATTACGTATACTGTGTAGGGGCAGGGGGAAATTTTTAGGGAGGATTTACGAAAGGGGCGGGGGGGGGGTGGAATGACGTTCTAAAAATGTGGTGAGGGGGGGGGGGGGATGACGTCCTAAAAATATGGTGAAGGGGTGACGGGCCAAAAAAGGTTGAGAACCACTGGATTAGACGAAGGACATGAGGGATGAAAGAACTAGAAGCATAATGTGAATCCACTCTGAAGAAATTGACTGATTTTGTAGTGTGAAATCTACCGCGGGGCAAGTACGATGGAGGGCTTACTTCTTCAGAAGGCGTCATTCTCGCTTATTGCTTCGGCTCCTTTACTTCTTTGACACTCTCATGACTCCCATATGTGTTTCTCCTGATGTACGTTAACACATCCAGGCTCGAGACGTTTAATTGTAGTTTGCAATTATCAATATGTAAACCGCTCATGAGCCGGCTCACAAGCTTATGTCCACACTAAGAGTCAAAGACTATCGAGTAGTCACAGAAGTGTCTATCTCTGACTATGCCAAATTATTGCAGTAGATGCTCTTGCGACGCTAAAACTAAATCTATAATCGAAGTAGCTAAAGAAAAGCTTCCCAGGGGGAAAATTTAGAATATTGTAACATCACGTGACAACAGTGATGAGTGTCAGAAAAGAATATCAACTGTGCACATCTGGTTCATGAAACATGAACTATAAAGAAAATAAAAAAATAGAAAACTTGGAAACTTATAAGATATGGTGTTTTCATAATGTAATATTTTATCTAGCGTCATATTGTATCTAAAATAATATTTTATCTAATGTCGTATTTTTCTAACGTGATATTTTATCTAATATGATAATTTATCTAACTTATACAATTGTATCTAGTTTATTTGATCTAAAGTGATATTTTATCTAATAATGTATTTTACCTAGTGTGTTATTTTACCTAACGTGATATTTTACCTAACGTGCTATTTTATCTGTCGTGGTATTTTATGTGACGTGATATTTGATCCAACTTTTTTTTAAAGTGATATTTTATCTAAAATGATATTTTATTTAACCTTTATATATTATGCAACATGATATTTTATCTGAAGTGATATTTTAGCTAATGAGATAATTTACCTAGCGTGATATTCTATCTACAGTGGTATTTTATTCAGCGTGATATTTTTTCTAAAGTAATATGCTTTCCCAAAGTGGTATAATCTATTGTTTTAGTTTATATAACTAAATCATATTTGGTATTTGATATAATGAACCAAAGACCGAGATCTGTGGAGATACATGAATGCCTATCCCAGCTGGCAAGGCACTCGTTGATGATGATGATGATGTTAATGATGATGATGATGATGATGATGATGATGATGATGATGATTATGTAACGTGGCATTTTATCTAACTTTCGTTGTATGTGACCAAAGAAGACCTTAACACGTGTACAGTATGTATGAAATTAATTCACTACAGAACGTTTACACCTATATCAACTTACATTTGCGCGCAGTTCAATACCGTGTGTTCTTGTAACAAACAAAAAATAGATTAAATGACCGGCGCATCGTTAAAAGATTTTTCAAAGAAAAACAGGAAAAAAACCCGGAAAAGTAATTATCACCAACAGAAAAGTATTATCAACGTAAGCATTATTTCACAATTATCTATGTAAATTCTGTTACAGAACCGCGCAATAAATCACTACATGCAGGAGCGACAGAACGCATCCAAACACAGGTAACAATATAACAGAGGGAAATAATGTCATCTAACTTGCTGCGCATTTTTCTGCAAAGACTTACGACCTGGTGTGCTGGAGCAAGTCACGGAGTAGGAACATGTAAATTTACGCACACGCTGTAATGGTCTCATTTTTGGGAATTGCCAGTTAAGATTGTTTTTTTCTTGCAAGACTCAGACCTCGATTAGTTAGCTATGCAGGGGAAATTTTTAGTTAAAAATTACTCGTCTTGAAAATTTTATAGCAACGACGTGTTGATACGAAGACTATTTCCAGTGATCAGCTTGAATTGTATCTGCGGAATCTTCTGTTGGGGAATTATTTTTAAACAAATGATGGAAACACCAGGCAATCCGTGTTTAGAATATGGCAGGTGAGATTAGGAAGCGTACATAAAGGTCGTGCGCTCAACAAGGAACTAAAGATATGAAATGAAACTGAGAGTTGTTTTTTGTTGTTGTTGTTGTTTTTTTTGTTTTTAGTGTCGCTCGCTTTGAACTCAATGGTAGTCCATGTACACTACGTCTAGTGGTACTGGACTGAATTTTGCGTGTGGATTAGCTTTCCTTATTAACAGTGTCCCTCGCCATCAGGCGAACCCACTCCGACTTCAGAGGTTCTTATAATTTACTTCCCCAAGACAAGGACGAAAAATTGAAAGTTATTCTGAGAGCTCTGGGTTCAGCCCTCGGTGGCTCGTTTGACTGTCATCTGGCCGTCTCGATAGACGATAGTTTGCGAAATGGAGTTATACCTCTCCATAACACAAAGCCTGGGCTAAGTTTAGAGACCATGCGTTGCCCATGCAGCATGTTCCCTCTCTCGGCCTGTCTAGTTTACTCCAGAGGAAAGGTAACACCAATACGTCTGGAACAAGACAAGCTGCAGAAGCTGCTGGATCCTAGACCAGATGCCGGCCAAGGCTTAAAGCCTGGTCTGCCCTGCCATGACATTTAGTCTTTAGGTTGCATTTATTCTCACTAGGGTAAGGCTTGTACCCTCCCAATTACGCTCCTCCGCCCGAAGCAGTAGGCACAATGTGGGGTGCCGGGCTTAGTAAGAGCCGCCCAACATTCGGCGCTGACAGAATGCAGGTAGTACCGTCTACTGTCATACTGTAGCTCAGTCATATCTGACTGAGACTTTAGATATCGCTGTTGTTTATTGTGTATGATTAAAGTGAAAGACCAAAGATAACGTTAAAGTTATGTCCATCAAAAGACGTTTTAATCAAGCCGTGCATTGATTGACCCCTCTTTTTGATTTACTAGACAATTTTACTTGCAGTGGTTTGCCATTGCTTTCTGAATGACTGTCTCCTTAAACCGCCGGAACCAACGCAAATTAATCTGCTTCAAATCGTCAGAGGCTGATTTCGAACCCTCAACTCGATATGTTCAAGAAATGTGAAACTGCGTTCACTAACCCTGTAACTACAGACGCCCAGAAGCACACACGTGTAAAATTACAAGTGTCGACATAAGATGCTGATATGGATCGTCATGTCATACATTGTACATTCGGGGAGATTCAATGTACAAACAAGGCATTATGTTTAAGAAGATTTGTATTCTCCTATAACGTAACATATATTATGTGGCGGTTATAATGTTTGTATGGGAGCGAATAATGGACAATTAGCAGATAAGAGGAGAATTATGTGCAGACCTGCGAAAATGTGGATTTATAGAAGAATGGTGACAAAACTGTGGACAATAGAGAGAGTAATGAAGATATTGTGAAAGAAGTTAACTCACAAAGAGAACTGGTTACCCGCATTAGAAGGGGACAGTGCACATAATTTGGCATACCATAAAGAGGGGAAAACTGGATTATGTCGTCACAACGGGAAAGTTGGGGGGGGGGGGAGATGCAGGGGAGGCTAAGAGAGAAGATGCTGAACAGTTTAACATCATGGCATTAAGAAACATCAATAACAGAAATGTTAGGCAGCATACGAGATAGAAAGAAGGCTGTGGACAGACATGATAACCAACGCCATGTATATATGTGTATACGTATATACTTGTGTAAAGCATATTTAATGCTGGGGGACTTGATCTCGTCTTTATAGAAGTACTAGCTGACCCGGCCCGGCTTCGCCCAGACCCTGGTGGGGAGCATCTCATTTAATTCATATAAGGTAGTCATATAAGTTCTCGTTCCCGTTACCGACTGTCTGTCTGTCTGTCTGTCTGTCTGTCTGTCTGTCTGTCTGTCTGTCTGTCTGTCTGTCTGTCTGTCTGTCTGACCCGGCCCGGCATTGCCCAGCTCCTGGTGTGGAGCATCTCATTTAATTCATATAAGTAGTCATATAAGTTCCCGTTCCCGTTACCGACTATCTGTCTGTCTGTCTGTCTGTCTGTCTGTCTGTCTATCTGTCTGCCTGACCCTGTCCGGCTTCGCCCAGTCCCTGGTGGGGAGCATCTCATTTAATTCACATAAGTAGTCATATAAGTTCTCATTAAATTCATACAACAAAAAAAGTAACTTAAAAGAATGTCCTTCCAGACACCATCCATTATTTTTAATGAAAACGCTTGCTAATCACCTGCATGACTACAGTAACTTCTTAAGCAAATAAAGATGAGTTACAATGTTATGCATTGTGCATTATTTTTATGAAAACTTTAAAAATGCCTTACAGTTTGTATCATTATTTATTATAACTCATATGCCGGTACATAACTATGGACACAGAGTTTATAAATCTTTGAAAACGATGCCACAATATGACTATAAGTTATACAGAAAAGTTATGCCCCTTGAAATAACTTTTACGGAGTTAGGTCCCCTGAAATATATGAAATTATGATGAAAAATGAAAAATGAAATAATACTGAGTAAGCAGGCGATTTCACACTAAAAAACTATGACAGTTGACAGCTCTGGACTGAAAGGAAGGCGTGTAGAAAATTTCATCTCAATCGGATGGGCCGTTCGCGAGCGCACAAAGGACATACATAGATACAGACAGACATACGATCCTTATATATATATAAGATGGGTGTCAGTCTTACTTTAATATTATGTAAAGGTTGTGTACCTAACTTTATTTTATGTAGGTGATGTGAATGTAACTTTATACTATGTAGGCTATATGAATCTAACTTTTTATAATGTAGGGATGTGTATCTAACTTTATATTATGTAGGGAATTATTAATCTTACTTTCTACATTTTGGAGATGGGAATCTTTCTTTATATAACTTGGAAATTGTAATTTACGTTTGTACAATGTAGGGGGTGGAAATGTACCTTTGGATAAAATGGGGGGAGGGGGGGATCTACTTTCATATAATCTTGAGATGAGGTTCAAACTTTATATAATGTCCAGATGAGAATCTTATCTTTATATATTGTGGAGATGGGAATCTATCTTTATATAATGTGTAGGATGGAAATTTACCTTTATATACTGTGGGAGCCGGTTTCCCTGGTCTAGGTGTTACACGACTTTCTCCGTAATCCCGTATACTCTCGTGAGTAACGTGACATGCGCGAGAATCGGTAGCGGTTCTCTTCGCGTCAGTAACTTACGGGGTATGTGAGCCGGTCACTCAGAAAGCAATGGCAAACTACTGAGCGTAATCTTGCCAAGAAATCAACAATGAACAGAAAGATGCTGAACGCAATGCCCTGTAAAGGATACCAATCAATCAATCATGTGCCATGCCAGAAAGCATGGGCGGTCATGACTCGCCATTTCACTCGATCACCAGCGTCGTGGATCAGCCCAGTGTTCCTGTCTCGTCTATGCCATGTGGCCAAGCCATCCAGGTATTTTCCTCTCGGTCTTCCTCTTGGTCTGTTCCCTTCGATCTTGCCAGTTGTCACTAAGTTCTCCAATCCATTTCTTCTCATAACATGTCCAAAAAATAAAGGATATGCGAACCCAAAAAAAAAAAAATACTGTGGGAAATGGAATCTACGTTTATATAAAATACATACTGAGATGAGTTAAAGAAATGTGCAGACAGAAGTAAAAGCGTCGATCGAAGCTTGTTGCGCACGCCCAACCTGCACGCATCCATTCATACTTAGAGGAATTATGAGAAGAGTGTCAATATTAGCGGGATAGAGCCCCCCATACGGGCAGTGCGACTCTAATGTGCGAATAAGCGCCTGTTTGTTTTCCAGAAGCTTCCTAATTTAGAAGCTGCAAAATGGCTAGTCGTGTTTGTTTTCCTCTTCAATACTAGTATTGTTTCGGCCAGGGAGAGCGCCTTTGATTAATGGCTTTCTGCTGACGGGAGTAAGAACATTTACGTGTATACAAAGAGTTCTCAGGGATGCGAACAAAGCTACGTCAAAAATATACTGCGGCCAGTAGGAAATTCTCTTAGCGCTGTGAATGAATTATGTTGAGAAATATGTACCCTCTTTGTGGCGCGTGTGTTTGAAATATGAATTCGGCGCTGTACTCGGATGAAGAATTAAATACATCTGTGGGATGTTTATATGGGAACGGGTTTCTGGTTGATATGGTGAAGCTGGCCAGTAGCACGGGGTCGCGTCAACGTCAGGTGTTCTCACGGTGCATTCTGAAGGAGTCTTGTAGCAGCACAAGATTAACTTTATTTGAATCAGACACGCGGAACCAATGAAAGACGTGTCCTGCTAACAACAAGGATACAGACACGGTACTGTTAAATGGAGGTCACCATGCCCGGTTCAACCCCTACACCGGTCAGTTAGACTAAAATGTTGAATTATCGTCCTTGACTTGGCGACGTAAATTACAAGTACCGTGAAGTCGGAATGGATTCGCCTGTGGCGAGGGACATTGGTAAAAGGGAAAGATGATCCACACGCAAAATGATGCCTAGTCACACATTTATTCGCACCCTCACACAGGCCCCACACATTGTGACTCAATCTCATGCCGGCCCCACACATCTCGTCGCAACCTCAAACCGACCCCACATGTCTCGTCTCAACCTCACACCGGCTCCAAACATTTCGTCCCAGCCTCACACCGGCCTCAAATATCTTGTCTTAACCTCACACCGGCCCCACACATCTGGTCTCAACCTCACACCGACCCCACATATTTTGTCCTAACGGGACATGTGGGGCCACTGTGAGGTTGAGAGGAGACGTATGAGACCAGTGTGGCGCTGAGACGATACATGTGGAGCAGGTGTTTGGTTGTGACATGTGGGGCCGGTGTGAGGTTGAGATGAGACGTATGAGACCAGTGTGGCGCTGAGACGATACATGTGGAGCAGGTGTTTGGTTGTGACATGTGGGGCCGGTGTGAGGTTGAGATGAGACGTATGAGACCAGTGTGGCGCTGAGACGATACATGTGGAGCAGGTGTTTGGTTGTGACATGTGGGGCCGGTGTGAGGTTGAGATGAGACCTATGAGACCAGTGTGGTGCTGAGACGATACATGTGGAGCAGGTGTTTGGTTGTGACATGTGGGGCCGGTGTGAGGTTGAGATGAGACGTATGAGACCAGTGTGGTGCTGAGACGATACATGTGGAGCAGGTGTTTGGTTGTGACATGTGGGGCCGGTGTGAGGTTGAGATGAGACGTATGAGACCAGTGTGGTGCTGAGACGATACATGTGGAGCAGGTGTTTGGTTGTGACATGTGGGGCCGGTGTGAGGTTGAGATGAGACGTATGAGATCAGTGTGGCGCTGAGACGAGACATGTGGAGCAGATGTTTGGTTGAGACATGTGGGGCCGGTGTGAGGTTGAGAGGTGACATATGAGACCAGTGTGGCGCTGAGACGATACATGTGGAGCAGATGTTTGGTTGAGACATGTGGGGCCGGTGTGAAGTTGAGAGGAGACATATGAGACTAGTGTGGTGCTGAGACGAGATATGTGGAGTAGGTGTTTGGTTCAGACATGTGGGGCCGGTGTGAGGTTGAGAGGAGACATATGAGACCAGTGTGACGCTGAGACGATACATGTGGAGTAGGTGTTTGGTTGAGACATGTGGAGCAGATGTTTGGTTCAGACATGTGGGGCCGGTGTGAGGTTGAGAGGAGACATATGAGACCAGTGTGGTGCTGATACAAGACATGTGGAGCAGGTGTTTGGTTGAGACATGGGGCCGGTGTGAGGTTGAGAGGAGACGTATGAGACCAGTGTGGCGCTCAGACGATACATGTGGAGTAGGTGTTTGGTTCAGACATGTGGAGCAGATGTTTGGTTGAGACATGTGGGGCCGGTGTGAGGTTGAGAGGAGACGTATGAGACCAGTGTGGCGCTGAGACGATACATGTGGAGCAGATGTTTGGTTGAGACATGTGGGGCCGGTGTGAGGTTGAGAGGAGACATATGAAACTAGTGTGGTGCTGAGACGATACATGTGGAGCAGATGTTTGGTTGAGACATGTGGGACCGATGTGAGGTTGAGAGGAGACATATGAGACCAGTGTGGTGCTGATACGAGACATGTGGAGCAGGTGTTTGGTTGAGACATGTGGGGCCGATGTGAGGATGAGAGGAGACATATGAGACCAGTGTGGTGCTGAGACGAGACATGTGGAGCAGGTGTTTGGTTGAGACATATGGGGCTGGTGACAGGTTGAGAGGAGACATATGATATCCACCCAGCCTAAAATGGGTAACTGGAAATGTTGTGAAAAGTAAAGAAGGTGGGGTTATATTGACTACAGCACTCATCGAGTGTCGATTGATCTATACAATATAGGGCGAGCACCGAATAGTCCGCCTGTCGACATGAAAGAGGTCATTTACTTTACTTTACTTTACTCTACTCTACAGCAGTGGTTCTCAACCGGTGGGGAATTTCCCCTCCCCCCAGGGGGGAATTTTAGTGTTTCCGGGGGGGGGGGGGGGGGCGGGAATTAAGATTATTTCAAGATCACGTTAATACAAGAACCGATAACTTTATATTGTTTTTCCCTTCATATTGTACGGTTCTGTTCGTCTCACCCTTCTAAAATTCATTTTGTAAAGTAAGTAGACCCACAAATCAGTTTTATGTGGACGTCCAGACTTGTTTTAGTATGTGCTATTAAATTTAGCTTCCATTTTTACGTATACTGTGTAGGGGCGGGGCGGGATTTTTAGGTAGGAAATACGAAAGGGGGGAATGAAGTTCTGAAAATATGGTGAAGGGGGGCACAGGGCCAAATTTTTAGGTAGGAAATACGAAAGGAGGGTGGGGGGTGACGTTCTGAAAATATGGTGAAGGGGGGCAAAAAAGGTTGAGAGCCACTGCTCTACAATATATGAAAACACAAAGAGCTAGAATAATCTGCTCAAAAATGGTATAGTCCACCCACATTGTAAGAAATATCAACAAGAATAACAATATCAAAAATAGCAAGACACAACAACTACTGAGAATAACAGTCTATTACCGTACATACCACGTTACCTCATTCTACTCACGCACTGTGTCGTCTTCCAACAGCTAAAACTATTTTACAAGGAGATTTCATGTCGCTAAAATGGAACATCATTATCTCTAGCAATAAACAGGACATCTGGACCAGGTGTGGCAATGGTTTCCTGAGACTGAAGGCGGTTTTCTCAAGTTAGTTAGTTGCATATCCATTACAGGACGTCACACTCAACCCCAGAATTTTTTGGCTGTTGGTGTTTGCGTTTAGAGGTTTGCTATTGCTTTCTGAACAACTTGCGCCCATATCTGTGAAACTAGCACAAGGCGGTCTATTTCCAAATCACCCGCTGCTGTTTTTTGAATGCGATATGCGGGACAGCATATCGTAATTCCTTCACCATAGCCCCGGCAGTTTCGTCAAGCTAAATGTAAATAGGAAATATAATATGTACAATAGTTAGCGTGTTGTGTATTTGTAACTTAATATAATAGGTACAATAGTTAGCGTGTTGTGTATTTGTAACTTAATATAATAGGTACAATAGTTAGCGTGTTGTGTATTTGTAACTGAATATAATAGGTCCAATACGCACGGTGTCAGAGTGTTGTATATTTGTTAATTAATATAATAGGTTCAATAGTTAGCGTCTTGTGACTTTTGTAACTTAATATAATAGGTACAATATGCACGGTGTTAGGTTTTTGTGTATTTGTAACTTAATATAATATATACAATATGCACGCTGTTAGCGTGTAGTGTATTTGTATCTTAATATAACGGACTAATTTTTACTTTGGTTCACGGTTTGTGAAGTTCTAGTTCTTCTTCTTCTTCTTCTCTTCTTTCTTCTTCTTCTTCTTTTCTTCTTCTTCTCTTCTTCTTCTTCTTCTTCTTCTTCTTCTTCTTCTTCTTCTTCTTCTTCTTCTTCTTCTTCTTCACCCACACCAGTCATCAAAGCATGTGAGGACCATTAACACACATGGTGTTATTTTTGTAAATAACTACTACTTGATGGATATTGTTGCTACGGAACTCTCTAGAATTTACGCGTATAATAAGACCTTTCTCCCGAATTTACTAATGAATGCCCTTCTACCACTATTTGCATCTTTAGGAAAACCCCGATGTAATTGTTCTCTCGAACCAAGACGCACTGTTCAAGTGTGAAAGCCTATATACCGTATTGGCGTCAGAGTTGGACACCAGGTGCGTCTGGTAGTTGTGACGGAAACATTGGCGGAAGACTGGCTATGGGACTCTTGCAACTGCATATCCTCCAGTGTTTATTATCATATCAGCGTCATCATCATCATTATCCTGTGGCTTTACCTCGCCGAGCTTCGCCCTACCCGCTTTCCCATTCTCACCCCCATACAAATACACATATACGAAATGGTCATTCGACATTTCTGTCATAATCCAGACTCCCCGCCTATGTCATGCGCAAATTGTCTATTATATCCTGAATTCATCTACTTTGTGGTCTTTTCTTTTATGCGTGCCATTGACAATCCGAAGGCACTAGTATCCGCAGGCTGTAGACACCTGCTTTAGAGAGTTGAGATGTGAAGGGGGCTTGGTTTCGCTGTCAGTGCACTAGGTCAAGTTAGTGGAAACATGCCTTGGAGAAGAAGCCTTTCTCTATCGGGGCAGAAGTTCAAGTGTCTGTATTTGTGAATAATGATTTTCACAGAAATTTCTTCTTCTTCTCCGTCTTTCTCTTTGTCCTCCTCCTCTTCTTCTTCTACTTCTTCCTCTTCTTCTTCAGTGTTTTCACTGTCCCCCTAGAAGAAGACGACAAGGAGGAGGGAGAGGAGGAAGACGGGACAGAGGAGGATGAATGTAAGTATTTGTTTTCATATTGTATTTAGGACAAACAACCTTTGATACAAAGGAATAACCGACAGTATTGTTCTCTTTATCCTGTGATATCATTATCAACATCTCAAGTGCATTGTTTTTGTTAACTGATGAAGTATGAAAGGAATGTAAGCATGAAAATGAGCGCAACAGCATGCAGTCAACAAAGGAAAACATGTCTATTATCATGCTGGGCGTGATCATGCTAAGTCAAGTAAGCGCGGACAGGAATTCCGTTAATCGGATACATGACTGTAAATAAGTATACACCGTTTAGTGTATACACGATCCATTACAATGCGTTAAACAAAGAAATAGTGTTTATTTTGAAAATAGCTTTTAAATCGAGTACTCAAAGTAAGTGTTTCGTTTATCGGATAGACATGGAGGTAGCAACAAGTGCACTCAAGTTCTCCTGTAAAAGATACGAAAGCACACACAGACAATGTTTATGTGAGTATTGAGGATAAGAAATAAATACAACTGACTCCATTCCAGAAGATAAATAATGAATATCCCTTGACATTTGTTAATGAAGGAATGCTTTTATGGCAAAAATGTCACCGACATGAAACACCTTCTCATCGAATGCCGCACGCTACAGACTGCCTAATGTATTTGCTGCAAACAGTGCGTATCTGCACTCCATGGGTCTCGGTGCGATGTCAAGGAGATAATGTGTCCAAGTGCACCAGGTCTTTCTGCGAGGTGTCTATGAAGAACGTGAGATGAATTGTATCGAAGGACATGAGTTCATTCTGCGAGGTGTCTATGAAGAACGTGAGATGAATTGTATCGAAGGACATGAGTTCTTTCTGCAATGTGCTGTCTATAAAGAACATGAGATGAATTGTATCGAAGGACATTAGTTATTTCTGCAATGTGCTGTCTATAAAGAACGTGAGATGAATTGTATCGAAGGACATGAGTTCTTTCTGCAATGTGCTGTCTATAAAGAACATGAGATGAATTGTATCGAAGGACATTAGTTATTTCTGCAATGTGCTGTCTATAAAGAACGTGAGATGAATTGTATCGAAGAACATGAGTTCTTTCTGCGAGGTGTCTATGAAGAACGTGAGATGAATTGTATCGAAGGACATGAGTTCTTTCTGCAATGTGCTGTCTATAAAGAACGTGAGATGAATTGTATCGAAGGACATTAGTTATTTCTGCAATGTGCTGTCTATAAAGAACGTGAGATGAATTGTATCGAAGGACATGAGTTCTTTCTGCGAGGTATCTATAAAGAACATGAGATTAATTGTATCGAAGGACATTAGTTATTTCTGCAATGTGCTGTCTATAAAGAACATGAGATTAATTGTATCGAAGGACGTGAGTTCTTTCTGCGAGCGGTCTCTGAAGAACAGGAGATTAATTATGTAACAGCACACTAGTTATGTCTGTGAGGTGCTGTTTATGAAGAACATGATATACACCAGAGGTTCCCAAACTACGACCCGCGGGCCACTTGTGGCACGCGAGGCACGCGAGGCCTCATTATTTAAAATAGTATATTTTAATAATTTCAAACAAATGCACTCGGAGCGCCCCGTCAGAGTGCGATAATTTACTCTGCTCGTGGCATTATCGAATGCGCCTGTTCAGTTCCCAGCCTTCAGCTGATCATTATGGCGACTATTGTCAGTAAAACAATTTGAACACTTGCGTTCATTAGCCCAGAGATACATTTGTCGTTTTGGTTCGACTTACAGATCCGCAATGGCTGTTATAAAAAATAAGCTACGTTTCAGACTCACCGACAGTAACCTAGCTGCGCTTATGACTTTGGGCACGACACATTTGTGCCCAGACATCGATAAACTGGCATCTTAACTTAAGTAACTGATTATGAAGAACAGTTACAATTGTAAATTAATTATATTAATAGCGATTTTCGAAACTGATTTAAACTTTATTGTTAAATGAACTTTTCATTTTAAACCAAAAAATGACCGCAGAGCAGTACTGACACTGACTGCTTTTAAAGTTGTAGAATTTTGTTGACGAAAGTTATGAAAGGTAAGAATTATATTGCACGACGTTTATAATTTTATAACGTTGTGGCCCGCTTAACTACCGAAAATAGTAAGATTTGGCCCTCTGCTTGAAAAGCTTGGGAACCACTGATATACACTATTTCTAAGCACATATATTCTTTCTGCTCGATGTTTTCTATAAAGAACATTTGTATCCGTTAGTTCATGTTGAACTCAAGCGTAGATCATACATGTGCTATTACTTCTAGTGAACTGGACAGATTTTTGCTTGTGGATTAGCTTTTCTTATTACTAGTGCCCCTCGCCATCTGGAGGCGAACCCACTCCGACTTCTGATGTACTTGTAATTAATGTCCCCAAGTCAAGGACGAGAAGTCAACATTTTAGTCCAACTGACTGGTGTATGGAATGAAAATGCTAAGTCGGCGTAAGCACACCGGAAGTTTAAGAGCTATAGTTCTTATTCATTCGGCCATGATGACCTCATATAACGAACGTGAGATGCACTATGTCAAAGCACACTAATTCTGTGTGCGAGGTGCGGCCTGTGAAGAACATGAGCAGCACAATAGGACAATCAAAATTAAAACATTCATGATAATCAGCATATTTCACACCGATAAGCCTGTGCGATCAGTGGCTCGCCTTAAGTCACAAAAACTATTAGTACATGCAATCGACGGCTTCGTGGGACAATACTGAAGCTTTTGCTTATGGTATATCTGAGGGCGTATTCAAGCAAAAAACGTTGTGGCGATAGATCTCCAAGTTGCTTATAATGGCTTCGACTACTCACGTCCAATACAGTGCTCGATGGATGAGGCATCAACTTTGAGTTTGTCAAATGGATAGAAGATTCAATGGTGGAGAGAACAGTGATGTTTCATGTGGGAACTTGAACATCTGAACCACTACACATATATACTAGCCTGCCTTTGGAATCCTGTTATCACTATAGTTGTTCACAACGTGTCCATCAACATTCTCCAGAATGTGAGTTGCATATCCCTTACATGACGCCGCGGTTTGTGATTCCTTGGCATGGTTACGTTCAGCAGTTTGTCATTGCTTTCTGTTCGATTGTCACTCAACCATTTTATGAAAACCAAGGTAAGGCGGTCTGCTGTAATTAAACCGCATCTGTGTTTCGAACGCGATATCCGAGATTACGAATTACGTTCATAACACCTTCGCTACATAACCTACGGTATTCTCCAGTATTCATTCATCATCTGCCATGCCAATAAGCGTGGGCGGTCATGATTCACCATTTCACTCGATCACCAGTGTCGTGGATCAGCTCAGTGTTCTTGTCTCGACCATACCACGTGACCAAGCCATCCAGGTACTTACTTCTCTGCCTTTCCCTTGTTCTCTTCCCCTCGATCTTGCCAGTTGTCACGAAGTTCTTTAATTTATTTCTTCTCACAACATTACCAAAAATTATTGACTGTCTACGTCTCATTTCTCTAATCAGTTTACGAATTTCATTTATTTCTTGTAGCACTTGGTCAGTGGTTTTTCTGTCTGTCAATGGTATTCTTTGCATTTTCTTCAGAAACCACATTTCCACAGCCATCAGATGATTTTCTCCAGAATACACAATACAGAATATGTGCGAGAAGCTCGAAGGATGCATAAACATACAGAGATACAGACAAACGTCTCCATCGAAATCTTTATCAGCGGAACAACAATCTAGACTGTGTCCAGTCGACGAAACTGAGAACTGCTGGACACCATACGTTTTTTTTTTTACGTATTTCAGGATCCTCGCCGATGCAACGGAGTTCCTGCATTGAGCTGAGTTTCTCCAGACTCAGGTTTGAGTTAGGAGGAAAACGGAGCACTTATGGATTAAACCGTGTGCCGTGATGTTGATCCAACGACTACGACTAAACTAAACTAAACCATACGTTTTTCTGCGTTAAAAGGTGAAAAGTCTTTTTGCCACAAGACTTCGTTATGATGGTACTTTCGTGCCGCTTCGAAGAAAACATGTCGCTCTTTTAGATGCAGATTCTACTAAGGACTGAGACAACATGAACGCTAATATATCGGTCTTAGAAGCTCATACTTAGTCTTGTATAAGATTCACTACCAACCAACAAACAAACAGCAGCCAAGGAACAAAGAAACGACACACATCACTGTTCTTCTGTCTGCGTGAAGACACGGCATGGAGCTGCCAAGAATACATCAGACGATGCCTGGAGTGTGTAATGTTTATGGAGCGTAGCGTGTAGCTAGGCAAGACACAACAGGTTGGAAATATTACAACACCATCTGCGCTATGTCTTTCCTGTAATACCTACCTGCCGATTTCTTTTATGTTTGCCACTTTTTCTGGCAGTTTCCCACTGTTCTTAACCTTGCGTTTTTTAAAGTAACATTTGGGTTTTAAGAAAACTTGAAAAATGAAAACATGCACATGTTCGTAATTCTTCATCGTGATGACATGGTTATTTCACTTCCCATGCTAATTGACTTGTAGTTTATTTTGTGTCTGTAGACTTTCTGGTTAAATGTGATATGTACTGTTAGTTATTATAAAGTCTATCCCGGTAATTAAATAGTAGAACCTTTTGCTAGTTACTCTCAAAAGCGGGACGCAGAGGTGTTTCCAAGGCACCAGGGCCGGGTTATATACTGGCCAAGACCTATTGACGCGTCCTCATCGAGCGTCCTGGGCAACAGGTCCCTTCGGGGTCCTGGCTAAAGTCAGTAGGATCGCCGATTCCTCCGAAGTCGGAAAGTGTCTGCCTGTACGGCGAGGAACCACCAGTCTGCACACCAATAAGCCAGACATGGGACAACGGATACTCACGCAAACCTCAGGTCCTGTATGACATCACAGTGATGTTGGACAACAGGATGCCTCCATCCGACATACAGGACTTCGCGTTGGAGCTCACAGCAAGCAAGCAAGCACTCTCAAAGCTTTAGGTTCAATCCTCGGCACTCGTGTGGCTGTTGTTTATTGTGGATGATTAACGTGAAAGTTTAGTTTAGTTTAGTTAGTTTAGTTTAGTTTAGTTTAGTTTAGTTTAGTTTAGTTTAGTCGACGGATCAACATCACTGCACACGGATATAACCCATAAGTGCTCCGTTTTACTCCTAACTCAAGCCTGAGTCCGGAGAATCTCACCTAAGTGCACGAACTCCGTAGCACCGGCGAGGATCCTGAAATACTTTGGGTAGATTTTTAACTCGAAATTTTGCATGGCAGCGCCGTTAGGCTGCTCTTTTTAGAGTTCCAACTGCCAAGGGATTGTTTACGCGCACAACAATACACACGGGCGTCCGATCTCACTACCCAGAGACCAGGGAATACGTGAATAACGTGAAAGAGCAAAGATACATGTTCACGTTAGTTGCATATCCTTCACATGACGTTGAAATCAACCGAAAGATTTTTTTGGCTCTTGTAGATTTAAATATTGAGCACAACCCACTACTGGCAACGATGATCGTACTCTGGTATGAACCTCAGGCCTATCCATGTCAACGTTTTGTAGATTTACTAGGGCAACAATTTCCAGGCTCAAATATCCCTGGCAGTCTTGAAGATATGGTTTTATAGAAGAATGCTGACAATTAATTAAAGCAATCTGGACATTTTGAGGGAAGATAAGTCGCAAAAACAACTTATCACAAACATCAGAACAAAGCTCAACTCCAGTATTAATTGCCTGTCTGTGATTCCTGGGCAAGTTTACGTTCAGTTATTTACCATTGTTTTCTGTACGACCAATATACATAACACTGTATAGAAATCAACGCAAGTGGTCTGCTTCCAAATCACCCTCAGCTTTGCTTCGAACGCGGTATGCGGGATTACGAATTGTTACTCGTAACCCCTTCGCCACAGATCCGGGGAAGAAGGATAATAATTATGAATGAATGACCATAAGACATACTCCCGTGGGAGACCCTATAAATTATATTATGGCGACTTTACTTTAGGAATATGCTAAATAATTGTTAGGTTTATTCAATATATAATCAATCAAACTATCAATCAGGTGACGTCTCCACAATGAAGGTTGTCGCCAATGTATCTCTAGCACTTTCTGTCTCTCGCCTTGATTATATATTCTGTCAGTTTGCTGTTCATCCATCTCTTGATGTTATCTTCCCTCTTGTATCGTTGTCTACCTCTTGCTCGCTTGATCTTCAGTATAATTTGTATAAGAGTGTTATATCTTTTAATTTTAACATGGGCGAAATATTTCACTTGCCTCTTTTTTATTTCTTTCATAAACTCTCTTTTCATTCCCAGATTTTCTATAATCTCTATATTCACTTGTTTTTGTTTCCATGAAATACGACATATTCTTCGGTATATTCACATCTCCAGGGTTTCTATTCAACTGTTCAAATAATTAGTACAAGTAAACATTTTGAGAAATTCATTTCGTCTATCGCAGCATGGTGATTCAAAGACAATTTCGCACAGACTAAAGAAAACAACAACAAGGAGTCTTTAAAAGTAAATGTTAGAGGGAAAAAAAAGACATGTTAACGTGTACTCTTAAAGGTAAATATTAGAAAAAACATCTTAAACAGGTTGTCGTTTGAAAGGAATTTTATGAGAAAAATCTCTAGAATAAAGTGGATCAAATATAAAAGAGCATACTGATGTTCTACCAGATCGGAACATCAATTAAATCTGGCTCTTGAACACTGCCAAATTGCGCAGACTGAAATTCTTTGGCCATTAAAAACGTTATAGAGGCATAGAAACAACAATAACAATAACAATAATAATAATAATAATAATAATAATAATAATAAAAATAATAATAATAATAATAATAATAAGGAAAGACATGATTCTATAGTGATGAGCCCGAGACCCAACACGTCCATGGTACATGTCTTTAGGATCTTGTAACGACAGAATAGGGAGATGGGCGGGATGGAGGTGGGTGTCTTGAGCCGCAGAAATTAAGACTGCTTGGCCACTGCAGTTGCCGCACACTGTGCAGGTTAGGGTTTTCTTTTTGCCCCGACAAAAAATCAAGTCCACTCCTTACCGAGGATCGAACCCCGGTCTCCCGAGGAGAACCCAGCATTCTAGCCACCCGGCCAGCCGCTACTCAAACGGGAGGCTACAGACGCTGTGCACGAGCACGCATAGGTTATGGGAGCTGGCTAGTGATTGAGAATCTATCCTGGCAGCTATGATGAGAGCAATGTCCCACACTTCCTATCTATCCGGACAGCTATGATGAGAGAAATTTCCCATACTTGCTATCTGTCCGGGCAGCTATGATGAGAGCAATGTCCCATACTTGCTATCTGTCCGGGCAGTTATGATGAGATCAATGTCCCATACTTGCTATCTGTCCGGGCAGTTATGATGAGATCAATGTCCCACACTTGCTGTCTGTCCCGGCAGTTATGATGAGAGCAATGTCCCACACTTGTTATCTGTTCGGGGAGCAATGATGAGAGCAGTGCCCCACACTTGCTATCTATCCGAGGAGCAATGATGAGAGCAATGTCCCACACTTGCTATCTGTCCGGGCAGCTATGATGAGAGCAATGCCCCACACTTGCTATCTATCCGGGCAGATATGATGAGAGCAATGTCCCACACTTGCTATCTGTCCGGGCAGCTATGATGAGAGCAATGTCCCACACTTGCTATCTGTCCAGGGAGATATGATGAAAGCAATTTCCCACACTTGTTATCTGTCCAGGGAGATATGATGAAAGCAATGTCCCACACTTGTTATCTGTCCAGGGAGATATGATGAAAGCAATGTCCCACACTTGCTATCTGTCCGGGCAGCTATGATGAGAGCAATGTCCCACACTTGCTGTCTGTCCGGGCAGCTATGATGAGAGCAATGTCCCATACTTGCTGTCTGTCCGGGAAGTTATGATGAGAGCAATGTCCCACACTTGCTGTCTGTCCCGGGCAGCTATGATGAGAGCAATGTCCCACACTTGCTGTCTGTCCGGGCAGCTATGATGAGAGCAATATCCCACACTTGCTGTCTGTCCGGGCAGCTATGATGAGAGCAATGTCCCACACTTTTTATCTGTCCGGACAGCTATGATGAGAGCTATGTCCCACACTTGTTATCTGTTCGGGGAGCAATGATGAGAGCAGTGCCCCACACTTGCTATCTATCCGAGGAGCAATGATGAGAGCAATGTCCCACACTTGTTATCTGTTCGGGGAGCAATGATGAGAGCAGTGCCCCACACTTGCTATCTATCCGAGGAGCAATGATGAGAGCAATGCCCCACACTTGCTATCTATCCGGGCAGCTATGATGAGAGCAATGTCCCACACTTGCTATCTATCCGGGGAGTAATGATGAGAGCAATGTCCCACACTTGCTATCTGTCCAGGGAGATATGATGAGAGCAATGTCCCACACTTGCTATCTATCCGGGGAGATATGATGAGAGCAATGTCCCACACTTGCTATCTGTTCGGGCAGCTATGATGAGAGCAATGTCCCACACTTGTTATCTGTCCAGGGAGATATGATGAAAGCAATTTCCCACACTTGTTATCTGTCCAGGGAGATATGATGAAAGCAATGTCCCACACTTGTTATCTGTCCAGGGAGATATGATGAGAGCAATGTTCCACACTTGCTATCTATCCGGGGAGTAATGATGAGAGCAATGTCCCATACTTGCTATCTATCCGGGGAGTAATGATGAGAGCAATGTGCCACACTTGCTATCTATCCGGGGAGTAATGATGAGAGCAATGTCCCACACTTGTTATCTGTCCAGGGAGATATGATGAAAGCAATGTCCCACACTTGCTATCTGTTCGGGGAGCAATGATGAGAGCTGTGCCTGCCGAATGCCTCGCACAAAGCATGAACTCCATAGCTTCAACAACAACACCCAAGAGTCTCCGAGGAAATTCCACTCGTGAACCGGAAATTTTAACCTGGAATCGAACCCATAACCTTCGAAACGCCAGAGTAAGTACTGCGCCCAGTTCACGCGTACGACGTGAGTAAATGTGAACAGTCAGCGAGGAAGCTGTGAGTAAAAATTTCTTCTTCTGCGTTCATCCGGATTCTTTTTTTCGGATGTGATTCTGTTGTGCCCGTTTAAAGCGGAGCTGCGATACTGCGCCTTTAGGCCGACACATCCAACTTCTGTGGGAGTAAAAATTTAGGTAGAGTATGTTGTGGAATTGAGGTGAGGAAAAGAGTTCTTAAGTGTTATATTGAGCCAATTCTGATGTACGGACGCGAATCATGGACAAATTATCTGACAAGTTATGAATTATGTGGAAACTACGGATGATGAGTACACCATGGGTGGATAGAAATAGCAATAAAGATATCATGAAAGAAGTTAACTCACAAAGAGAACTGGTTATTCACATCAAAAGAAGACAGTTCATATTCTTTGTGCATGTTATGAGAATGGGAAATAGATAGTCACAACGGCAAATTTGAGGAGTCAGTGGAAGAACAAAAGAGAAGATACTGAACAGTTTTACACAATGTTTTAAACAATGTCATTGATCAACATTAGTATGATTGGCTGTGGAAAGACATGATCACCAACGCCACACGTCATGGACTATAAGAAACATATGTAGAAAACATCCGGAGCTACATATATCCCGCCTTTGTTTATTGATTCAGCTTACAATACCTGGAGTCAAGAAACTGATGCCTTTGAGTCGCCATTGTTTATTTCTTACAGATTACCTTGTTGCATTCAAACCATGCGGATGCATTGGTTTGGCAGTATTTCTGTAATTTGAGTGAAATGATAAAGAGACGCGTTTAAACAAAATAAAACAGAGATGTCTAGAGACAAAGCGTCAGGATTTGTTTGTGTTATCGAAGATAGAATTTAAGAGAACGCTTTAGGCCTGTGTGGCATACTATGGGAAATGTGTCTGACATTTATGACATTCAGTCGATGATTGTGACATGTAATAGACATCCTTGCAGAAATTTAAGACTTTAGATAGACAGCCTGTCTTATGCGGATGACATGAAATAGACAGCGGTGCTAGTGTGTGAGAAACGAAATAGACATCTCTTGACACCCTACCTTTCGTGCTATTACATGTTTGATAGGAATTTACTTTCTCATTGTCGTGTGTACATTTTAATACTTACATCTATTTGCACTATTTACACTGGCTTGTTTTGTCTCTTTATTTACACCAATCTTTACTTCTTACTGTTCCATGCCGTTATTTCTTAAAGTCTTTCTCTTTAACTTAGTTGTTACTATAATTCCTTTGGCTCAAAATGTGATACTTTCAACTTTTCACAGATAGACAGTTGTTACTTTCACTCTTTCTTTCCAATGCCGTTATTTCTGTAACTCATTCTCTTCCAGGTAGCTGTTACTATAATTCTTTTGGCTTCACAGTTGCTACATTAAACTTCTCTCTCCAAGACAGTTGTTACTTTCTCTCTCTCTCTCTCTCTCCTCTCTTCTCTCTCTCTCTCTCTCTCTCTCTCTCTCTCCTCTCTCTCTCTCTCTCTCTCTCTCCATTACCGTTATTTCTATAACTCTTTCTCTTCCAGGCAGCTATAATTGTAATTCTTTTGGCTCCACAGTTGTTACTTTTAACTTCTCTGCCCCCCCCCCCACCCCCTCCAGACCGTTGTTACTTTGATACCGTTTCTGTCTCATATAATTTCTATACCCATTTCCGTCCGAGGTAGATGTTAAAATAGCTCTTTTTGTTCCACACATATGTTATTTTCATTGTTTTGTCTCCCATAGACAGTTACTACTGTCAATATTAATTCATTCTGTCCCAGACAATTATTACTTAAACTTTTTCTGTTCCGTTGTTATTACTTTACTCTTTTTTAAACCAGGCAATTTCTTACTTTAACTCTTTGTGTTTCACAAAGTTATTATTTAACCTACTTGTTCTATACATTTGTTACTTTACGAAGACAAGAGTGTTTATCAACTAACAAGAAAAACAAAACAGTTTAAAAAACGACATAATGCTTGTGTGTGTGTGTGTGTTGTTTGTTGCAGATTGAGTTACATACAAAACAGTGTAGTTGGGAAAGAGTTGTATTACTGCACTAGAAACTTAGCTTTTTCGTGTTTCTGTCGTTTCACCTCCTGTCTGCCGGCTGTCTATTTCAGTTTTGACCTATTTAACTCACCTGGATTGTCTTCCACGTCCTGCAACAACTTTCTTTTGACAACAACGATTTACTTTTATCGTTCGGTGTTTTCGTGTTTCTTAATCGATTATTCTTTCTTCTTTGGATATGTTTTTCTATCTCACCCTTTATCTGAATCATTTTTGTTTTATTTTCTACTGTTTGCAACATTACAGTAACGATTTACTTTTTCTCGTTTGGTGTTTTCGTGTTCCTGAACCGTTTTTTTTTTTTTTTTGGTTCTACTTTTGATGTGTTTATCTATCTTACTTTTCATATTTTTCTTTTGTTTTTCTTTTTTCTTTCGCTTGCTTTGAACCCATGCGTAGTCTATACACGCATTCTACTTCTAGTGCACTGGGATGACTTTTGAGTGTGGATTAGCTGTTCCTATTACGGTGTTCCTCGTCATCAGCAAATCCACTCTAGCTTCTGAGGTACTTGTAATTTACATTTCCAAGCCAGGAACGAGAAGTCAACATGTGTATGAATCATGTTCGTTTATTCTCTACTGTAATTTCCTGCTGTGATGTAGGATGTGGTATTATGTCTTTCATTTCGTGTTTCTAATTTTTATACTGTACGATTTGTCTATCATTCGTTACTCGTGTTTTCAGAAAGTATAATGTTTCATATCCGCACTTGTTCATGTTTTCAGAATTAACTATTAGTGGTTTCATATGTTTTTAATTTTTATTTATTGTATGATGTGTGTCTTTGTTAAATTATTCTCTTTTGCGTAATGTGATAGCACGAAGATGAGAGATGAGAGAGAGAGGGAGCAGAATAAAGGCCAGAGAGGGGAAGGAAGAGAGATGTAAAGAATAAAGAATTGATAGATAAAGATTGTCCGTCTTCCGGTTGTAGAGATAACCACTGATTTGTGATTACCCTTGGTTTTATCTACCAACCTCACAAGTATACAGGTACTGCAGGTCACGAATACAACACTATCCTAACCGACAAGCACAGTACAGGCACTAAGAAGAATAAGCTAACACTGAATCAAGTTTATTTGCTTCTCAAAAGAAATTACAAAGTATACAAAGTATCGTGTGAAAACAATCCCAATTAATATGGGAAAAATGCTGTCAAATAACTAACTAACTTGAGAATACCATTGACCGAACATAAAATCTAAGGAATGGCAACTAAGCCACCAACTAGTCACATATCAATCAGGAGAATATAATAAGGAAGTACGCAAATCTGACAAGAAAGTACATGAATCTAATAAGGATGCACACACACGGACTACCACCGTCAAATGACCACCCACTAGTTTACCCAGGTATTCAGATGATGACCTGAAAATTAAACAAGAAGAAACCCTTGACTATGTGAACATCATCATCGGGTATTATCGACCCCACCTTCACCCTCGTCTTCAGCTACGTATATTGACATCGGGTCAGTGATATTCCATCACTGCCTGGGTGGTCGTACACCATCAACCAGTGTTCCCCGATGCCAACATCAATCCATCATCCGCTAAACACTGCATCATGTGTAATAATCATGTGATATTAATACAATACCCACGCCGACACTGATAGTCTCTCCACAGTGGACAGACACATACAATTCGGCAGTGGGACAACCCTAAACAATAACGCCTGATCCGCTTGCCCACACCGGCCGGGTTTCCCCGCACCGAACACATAACACAACAGCTGATAACTGGACACCACATATTAACAACTACATCAGGTAACAACAACACTTCTGTCCCCGAGGCCGACAACACAATACACCAGTGACATGTACTAGCGCCATGTCTCATTATCATTGGCGCCATCGTCGTCCTCAACAGCATGTATTAATATTATACATACTTATATATATGCATTCTCAACAACATAAATTCCCCCTGTCCTTAATCACAAAACAATCAACACATAATAAACATAGCTATTGATCAATAATGACTTCAGCTCCCCTCATGCGTCGTCTATATGTAACCTAAGCCATGAACCCCTACGCCTCGTCACCACTGTGTATATCATAGCCATTATTAATAACAACATAAATCTACATCATCAACAATATCATTGCAGCTTGGTACCCCAACAATAATCATAAGACAACAAGGTGGGACACATATACTGCCCAAAAATCACATATATGAAGTGCCCTTTTACACTAAAACTCCTACAATCATTATAGTCTTTTGCAGTACATAAGTCCACTCATGATTAACCATCATTATGGGCCGTCAACCTCGACTACCTAAACCCACACAGTTATTAACACAAACCCATGTTGACACCATAGACTATTATCACACCTAACAACATCCTAACCATGAAAATTGATCAACGTGCATCTTCATCCATTCCCGCAGTATAGTCCATCGTCTTTACTAGCCAACCTTCTTCAATATTCAGTCCTTGAAGTATGGACGCACGTTTCCTTTTCTTTACCCAAGATATTCTCACAATCCGTCTGCAACGTTTATATCCAAAGGCATTCCTGTCCCCTTCAGCTCACTTAGTGCGCGTCCAGTCTCCAGTTGTATACAACCATTCCCCATCTATCCTTATTCTGTCTATTCCCCATCTCGCCTTATAGTATTAAAGCCATTTAAACCTTTTATTCCCGATTTTCCGTGAAGATCCGAACCCGCGACTTTAAATTCGCAGGGCGATACTGTCTTTCGCGCTAATCATAACAGAGCCTGACCCCGATTTCCCCTCTGCTACACAACACTGCATTCTTTTCCTCACAGGCCTGTTCCGGGTCCGTTTAATTGCAGTAGCCAGCTGGTCCCATTGTTTGGCTTGACCTAGTGGTCGCTTCTCAGTCGCCTGCTAGACCCGATCTCGGCGTGTTTATATTATTGCTGTAGCCTTTCATTCCATATTTACATGTTGCACTCGCCTAGTTCTCATTAATTGTGTACGTCTAATTGCTTGGTTACATATGCATACATGGTTTATCGACACTCAGCTAATCTAATCGATTAATATGACTCCCATCACTCTATTTCAGCCATTTAAATATAGGTCATTTACAGGACGTCGCATCCAGTCCCTGCTCTTTGCCGGGTCGTGGTTCCTTTTTAGCGGGTTAATGTTCAGTAGTTTGTCAATGCTCCCTGGTTTAGCCTGTTTATATAGCTAGGTAGTTAGATACGGGTCCGGGGTCCGTTACAGAATGTCGCAGTCAATCCTAGCTTTCACTGACCGCTCACGATTCCTCGGTAACTTTATCCACGGTAGCTTGCCATTGCTTTCTAAACCTAAGTACCATTACCGCGACCGACTATAGACTAACAGGTATACAAATTAACCTTAACCAACTTACGTAAGAGTCCTGTCCAGTGGATAATTGCTCGCCTGCCTACGGGTGCTTTTGTCTGATCACCGCCCGTCTCAGAGTGATTTCGCCACTTTCCAATAAAGTCAGGCTCCTTCCAACTTTGTTCGACGCAGTCCTCTGGATGATCCCATCAAACGTGTGTCCTCTTAGCCCACTCTAGTCTTGTGTGACTTTCCTTAATGATTGCAATTGACAGTAGCAATCAATAGTTTCTTTAGGGCGGTTCTTTTTCCAACACTTAAGTCCGTGCTTTCTTTGGTCCTCAGGTATATCTGCCCGACCAGAGTTTCCACAGCCTTCTTAACAGCCTCTGAGTATCTGCACTCGGCTGTCTAAATCCTGCTTATCTTCTTAACTGCTTCCTGCACAGCGTATATATATGCCGCTTAATTTGGCGGTTCTTTCTGGCATCACGTGACGTTGCTCCTCATTGCCGTGAAGGGCTACCCAATCAGTACCTCGCGTACTCTGATTATTTTGCACACTCACTCTGCATCCTATCATTATGCCCAAATCGACATTGTTAGCTGGAGTTCACGGCCAAGTTCAGTCCTGAGTTCATGTACTTTTTCCCGCTACCATAAATTCGGAGAGTGGCGTTCTCTTCTGACAGCCAAGGTGACTTCCAATGCCGCCTTGTACCCATAAATCCTGCCGCCTCCCAAAGTTCACCATTGTCCATCTGACTGCTTGAACCCAAAGTGTACATTATATCTGGCACTCCTCTCCCTGAGAAACTGCTAGTCAACAATAGCAGGTGACCTTGCGGCTATTCGGTCATGCACTCCCGCTCAACCTATGACTATTTTAAAAACAATCCTGGCCCTTGACCTTTGTTCCAAAAATATTCCAGTATCATGTTCTCCCAGTAAGCTCGGGTGATTTTCGAAAGTCGTCTTCCATACTATCTCATACCCACCTACCAAAAGTTGATGGGTCCCACCATCAATATAGCGTCATTCCTCCTTGAGATCGAAGCCCTGGCTCCGCATCTGACATCCCTCATAAACAATATTGGATGCCTAAGGGGAAAACTCTTTTTGGAACTTCCACCCCAAATAATAATAATAAAAAAATACTGATTGCATCCCCTGCTCTCCCTAGTGCATAAGGCAGTTAAAACTTCTGACGTGCATCCTAACAACATAGTAATCAAGTAATATTATCAATAAAACTAGTTCAATACCTGGCATGCCGGGGATTCCCCCAGACAACAAAATCATACATCAAAGGGTGCACATAAAGACACCAAAATGAAAACAATATCAACAATATCAACTACTTACAGCGCTACTTCCCACTGTAACGAAAAAAATCAAGGTGCAAATCAAGGTGCACAACGATGCTCACGTCTGAAAACCATAACTAGCTATCCCCTTATTCACGGGGAACACTCCGTTTTTTAGAGAGCCACAGAGACAATTCGAATCATACTCCACATGAAACAACCACGTCATACCTCGCTAACACTTAAAATATCTCCTACCCTCATGTCGAAGTTCTATCACTCCCTTTCACGACGTCTGATCCTCTCAGACCTCCGTCTACTCAGGTCCCCAGACTCGAACGCGTACCATTCTGGTTTGCCTGGAATGTCTTGGTAAATTTCGACAGCCGCTGGGACATCCGGTTGTGCTGGTAGTCCCAACGTCGTCCCTATGTCCTCCTCTCCTGCTCTGTCCTCGCAACGCCGCATTTCGTGGCCGGCTATCCTAATTAGCGATCCATCTCCTCCAACCTTTTTGATCACATATGGTCCTCCCGACATGGTGGGTGCCCTAGCAACTACGTACATGTCCTCGGACCACATGTCTTGTATTTTCGCCCTCTCCTTATAGTGGATTCTTTTTCTGACAAGTTCGCCAACTTGCAATGGAATAGAGTTTGCCATTTTGTCACTCCTATCTTTCCTAATGGCGGCATGCTTCTTCAGCTGTTCACTAGCCCGGACGTGCGCGTCACGCAAACGTGAAAGATGCCCTTCCAAATACTCACTTGCATTGGTGTCCCTGTCTTTGGTGCCTGTATTTAAAATGAAGTCCACTGGTAGCCGAGGCTCTTGTCCGAAAATTAGGTAGTGAGGTGAAAATCCTGTCGAGGCGTGAGGCGTCGAGTTATACACCTGCACCACTTCGGCTAAGTGATCAGACCATCTCCTCTTCTCCTTGGCCTCGAGGGGTCTGAGTAAATCGTGCATAGTTTTATTAAATCGCTCCTGTTGGCCATTTCAGCTAGGGTTGTACGGAGTGGTGCGACTCTTTTCTATGCCATATGTCTTGCATAACTCAGCAATCACCGAAGATTCGAAGTTCCTACCTTGGTCAGAGTGCAGTCTTCTCGGCACACCCATATACAAACACCACTTCTCTACTAAAACCTTCGCCACCGTTGCTGCTTTCTGGTCTCTGGTTGGGACAGCAATAGTAAATTTAGAGAAGACATCTGTGATGACCAACACATTCTCGAATCCTCTCGAGTCCCTCTCCAGTAACGTAAAGTCCATCGCTACAACTTCAAACGGCTTCGAAGCTAACAAACTACCTGCCGGTCCCTTAATCTTGACGTGCGGTGGCTTCGCTACATTGCACCTGTGACAACTTCTACAGTATTTATCTACATCTGCAGTAATCCCTACCCAGAAACATCTGCTCTTCAAAATATTTATCATCCTATCTCTCCCCTGATGCCCTACGCTATGAACTGACTCCAGTATCCTTAGCCGCAGTATTTCTGGTATCACTAATTGCAGCAATTCTGTCCTACCTGTCCCCTTGATTTTTCTATACAGCAACCCATCCTAAGTACACATAACTTCTTGCGTTGCCTCATCCACTTCTTCGTCTGATGGCGGCAACCTTTTCATAGATTCATTTGACAACACAAGTTTACGCGATACAACATCAAACACTGCATTAATATTTACATCATCTTGCTGCAATCTTACCATATCTTCCGTCGAGTACGACGGAAAGGTGTGTGTGGGAAAGGGATTAAAAACATCAGCTGTCCTAGCAGCAGCTTCCACCACACCAACCCCACCAATCATATTTACATCAAGGCATAATTTTGAACATTCATCAACATTATTTACATCAAGGCATTCTAAAAACACATCAGCATTTTCTACATTAAAATCTGCCGTCGGAACGCTACCAACAGTACCAGCTAGTCCTAGGGCTGGCGGAATGCATGTTGCTGCAACACTGCAAATGGCGATGTCGCCCTCTTCTTCGTCGTTTTCCCCCGGTTCCTCCAGCGGGAATCGAGACAAGTAATCAGCGTTACCGTTAGTCCGCCCAGGCCTGTGTTTTATTACATAATCAAACATAGACATTTGGGCGATCCACCTCTGCTCAATGGCACCCAGTTTCGCTTTATGCCACATCGTCAAATTCATATTGTCAGTGTAAATCTCAGTATGTCCACCTAATAGGAGGCCACGGAACTTTTCCGTTAACGCCCATTTTAAACACAACAGTTCTAACTTAGAACTACTTTTTGCATTCCTCTCCGATGGGCGGAGAGTACGACTAGCATACGCTAGCACTCTCTTTGTACCATTCTGGATTTGGGACAAAACAACACCCAGACCAGTGTATGAGGCGTCACACTCTAAAATATAAGGGAGGGTGAAGTCTGGGAAGCCTAGTAATGGTGTTGACGTTAGGGCTTCTTTAAGTTTGTTAAAGGCCTCGTCGCATTCTGTAGACCACAGCTGCCCGATAGGACTCTTCTTCTTCTTTCTCGGGTCTGTGTGCTGCTGGTTTAGCTGAGCTACTAATTCATGGAGTGGTCTAGCTATCGTGGCAAATTTGGATACGAACCGGCGATAGTAACTGGCCAGACCTAGAAATGAACGTAACTCAGTCTGCGTTCTAGGTATGGGAGCTTTTTGGATTGCCAGTACCTTATCTTCTAACGCTCCTATGCCTTCTGCAGACACAGTATGGCCTAAGAATTGCACCTTTTTCTTGCAGAAATTGCATTTAGCTGGGTTTAGTTTCAAGCCCAACACCTGTATCCTATCAAATATGGCCTCTAGTTTTACTAAATGTTCACTAAAATCTCTGGAGTACACAAGAATGTCATCTAAGTAAACTAAAAGCAACTTAAACATATAATCATGAAGCGACGACTGCATTAGACGTTGGAATGTACTCGCTGAATTTGCCAGTCCCATTGGAAGTCGTGAATATTCATATAACCCAAAGGGTGTAGTGAACGCTGTCTTTTCCTGGTCTGCTGGATTCATCGCCACCTGGTAATAACCGCTAGCTAAATCAAGAGAAGAAAAAAGTTTCGCGCCCCCTAACGCATCTAAATAGTCATCTACCCTTGGAAGTGGATATGCGTCCTTTTTAGTTTTTATGTTCAGGGCCCTGTAGTCGACGCACATTCTCAATTTGCCATCCTTTTTTCGGACCAGGACTATCGGAGAGGCCCAGGGACTACAGCTCTCTTTTATTATCTGCTTGTCTAACAATCCCTGTAAATGATCTTTCACTTCTTGATACAGGGCAGGAGGAATCCACCTGTACGGCTGTTTTATGGGGACTTCATCCGTCAAAAGTATGTTATGGGTTACCCTGTCAGTAAACCCAATGTCGGTGTCATCTTTCGCGAATAGGCAGTCGTATTTTGCTAACAGTCCCTCAAGTTCGCATCCTTTCCTCATCGCTTCCCTCAAATTCAGTCAAGTCAAAAAGGGGCTTGTCTGGTCTCTGCTCCCCACTGTCTGGTTTAGCAGACAACTCTATTTGTTGCGTTCCTACCACTCTAAAATGTCTAGTCAGGTCAATTGTGGCATCGGATATCTCCCCCACCTGAGTACCTCTCGCTAAAAACACATCTTCGTCACCCATGTTAACTATCTGTATTTGGCACACGCCCCCCTCTAACCTAGTAAAGCAGTAAGGCAGAATTAAACCCTTGTGGTCAAGGTCCCTGGCTGGTTCAAACAAGACCGTCCTGTCTGTTAACCCCGCGCGACCCCTAACTAGCAGGACAGCCAGCGAGCGGGCAGGTATGTGGGTTCTGACCTCCCCTGTTACCCACACCTTCTTCCGATCTAGGTCAACACTTGTATTGTTGTCTGCTGGCCTGTTGAACTGAAAAAACCTGCTAACATTTGGCAACTCTGCCAGCACATTCATCCCTAATATACAGGGCGTTCTGTTTTCGGTGCCCCTGACATCTTTTAAAACAAAAATTCCACATCTATCAACACTATCTGTCCCTATTTGTACACTGGTACTGATGTACCCTAAATATGGTATTGAAACGCCATTTGCTGATGTTAACCTAATGTACTTATCTACATCTAACCTATAATGTCTGAAAAGTCTATTGAAACACTCCTCTGAAATCGTGGAAACTTGTGAGCCAGTGTCCAGAACACATCTTACGTTTCTACCGTCAATGCTTATCATTGTCTCTGGGCGTTCGCCTAGCATTTTTATTGGTGAGTCCTTGAACCTTCCCGCCGCGGCCTGACTCGTAGCTGTACGGGATTCTAGTTTAAATGTGCCCTACAAAATCTGGCAATATGTCCTACCCGGCCACAAAGATCACAACGAATCTGTTTTTGCTGTCTCTGGGACCTTGGCTGGGGCTGTCCCCGGCCGTTCACAAGATGCGACAATTGCATTTTTAACTGCGCCATCTCCCGCTTAAGTTCATCTACCTCGCCCGACTGTTCATGTGGCCCCCTACTGTCATTTTCTGCTGGAATGCCCTTCTGTTCGTTGTTTCGGCCATGCCCAGTGCTCTGCTGCCTGTGGTCGTTGTTACGGTTCACAACCGTGGCTTCAACGTTGTACACCTCAGTCTGCGGAGTGTGTTTAGCGCTGGCCCATCGCACTGCACAATCACGAGCAGCTAGAAAAGACATGGAAGGCTCGTCAATGAGCCTTTCTTTTATCATCTGCCGAGGTAAATCGTCTCTCAACTGCGCGACAAACTGGTCTCTGAGCATTGACTCGTGAAAAGGTGAGACGTTCTGTCTCTCTTGTGCGCAGACCACCTCCTCGAATTCCCGGTGCAATTTATGGGAGAAGTCGACGATCGACTCCCGGCTACCTTGTCTGGTGGAGAAAAATGTCGCCGTTAGTTCTTGGAGGGTTCGTTTGTCGCCGTAGATGGTCGCTAAAACCTCCAACATCTTTTCGGGGTCCTTCTCAGAGGTGTGCAGCTTTAACTCTCTGTGCACGTGCGGTGAAATGGTGTCGATGATAAGGTCAACTTTGTCAGCTGTCCCCATCATGCCCGCTCTGAACGCTGAACGGATTTCCCGTAGATACTCATTAACAGTGGGGCCGTGTGGGCCCCCGAAAGTATTGATGTTCTTCCGAGTGGGTATCATTACATATCTCACTTGTTCACATGGCGATGCTGTGGGGTGAGAATCAACATTGCCCTGCACAGAGGCCGACGCCCCTTCGCTGTTTTCGACTAATGCTGCAGAGCGTGTACTTCTGGTAGTCATGTTTTTATATTTTCGTTGAAACTACTAGGAAAACTTACTGGACTCGCTCCCGGACAGGACTGACTCTGCTGCTTCGGCTTCTTCTGGGTTTTTTTTTTTCTTGCGGTCAAGTGGGTTTGCCGAGTGTGCTTAAACCAAGAGTCCCTAACCGAGTAGACTTACTAGAAACTCCTACTGACAGTTTTGACAGCCTACTGAACAACTGTAAGATTAGTAGACCTAATAGAACAAAGCACTTACAACTGCCAAACTAACAACAATAAACTATCAACTAAATACAACAACTTGTATGTGAGTCTGTCTCCAACCCTAACTTTGAGGCAGGCAGACAAAAGCTACTTTGGAAGAATCCTGTTCCGCAGCGCCAATTTTGTGATAGCACGAAGATGAGAGATGAGAGAGAGAAGGAGCAGAATAAAGGTCAGAGAGAGGAAGGAAGAGAGGTGTAAAGAATAAAGGATTGATAGATAAAGATTGTCCGTCTTCCGGTCGTAGAGATAACCACTGATTTGTGATTACCCTTGGTTTTATCTACCAACCTCACAAGTATACTAGGTACGCAGGTCACGAATACAACACTATCCTAACCGACAAGCACAGTACAGGCACTAAGAAGAATAAGCTAACACTGAATCAAGTTTATTTGCTTCTCAAAAGAAATTACAAAGTATACAAAGTATCGTGTGAAAACAATCCCAATTAATATGGGAAAAATGCTGTCAAATAACTAACTACTTGAGAATACCATTGACCGAACATAAAATCTAAGGAATGGCAACTAAGCCACCAACTAGTCACATATCAATCAGGAGAATATAATAAGGAAGTACGCAAATCTGACAAGAAAGTACATGAATCTAATAAGGATGCACACACACGGACTACCACCGTCAAATGACCACCCACTAGTTTACCCAGGTATTCAGATGATGACCTGAAAATTAAACAAGAAGAAACCCTTGACTATGTGAACATCATCATCGGGTATTATCGACCCCACCTTCACCCTCGTCTTCAGCTACGTATATTGACATCGGGTCAGTGATATTCCATCACTGCCTGGGTGGTCGTACACCATCAACCAGTGTTCCCCGATGCCAACATCAATCCATCATCCGCTAAACACTGCATCATGTATAATAATCATGTGATATTAATACAATACCCACGCCGACACTGATAGTCTCTCCACAGTGGACAGACACATACAATTCGGCAGTGGGACAACCCTAAACAATAACGCCTGATCCGCTTGCCCACACCGGCCGGGTTTCCCCGCACCGAACACATAACACAACAGCTGATAACTGGACACCACATATTAACAGCTATACTCAGGTAACAACAACACTTCTGTCCCCGAGGCCTGACAACACAATACACCAGTGACATGTACTAGCGCCATGTCTCATTATCATTGGCGCCATCAGTCGTCCTCAACAGCATGTATTAATATTATACATACTTATATATATGCATTCTCAACAACATAAATTCCCCCTGTCCTTAATCACAAAACAATCAACACATAATAAACATAGCTATTGATCAATAATGACTTCAGCTCCCCTCATGCGTCGTCTATATGTAACCTAAGCCATGAACCCCTACGCCTCAGTCACCACTGTGTATATCATAGCCATTATTAATAACAACATAAATCTACATCATCAACAATATCATTGCAGCTTGGTACCTCCAACAATAATCATAACTCAACAAGGTGGGACACATATACTGCCCAAAAATCACATATATGAAGTGCCCTTTTACACTAAAACTCCTACAATCATTATAGTCTTTTGCAGTACATAAGTCCACTCATGATTAACCATCATTATGGGCCGTCAACCTCGACTACCTAAACCCACACAGTTATTAACACAAACCCATGTTGACACCATAGTACTATTATCACACCTAACAACATCCTAACCATGAAAATTGATCAACGTGCATCTTCATCCATTCCCGCAGTATAGTCCATCGTCTTTACTAGCCAACCTTCTTCAATATTCAGTCCTTGAAGTATGGACTCAACTGTCCTTTTCCTTTACCCAAGATATTCTCACAATCCGTCTGCAACGTTTATATCCAAAGGCATTCCTGTTCCCTTCAGCTCACTTAGTGCGCGTCCACGCCTCCAGTTGTATACCACCATTCCCCATCTATCCTTATTCTATCTATTCCCCATCTCGCCTTATAGTATTAAAGCCATTTAAACCTTTTATTCCCGATTTTCCGTGAAGATCCGAACCCGCGACTTTAAATTCGCAGGGCGATACTGTCTTTCGCGCTAATCATAACAGAGCCTGACCCCGATTTCCCCTCTGCTACACAACACTGCATTCTTTTCCTCACAGGCCTGTTCCGGGTCCGTTTAATTGCAGTAGCCAGCTGGTCCCATTGTTTGGCTTGACCTAGTGGTCGCTTCTCAGTCGCCTGCTAGACCCGATCTCGGCGTGTTTATATTATTGCTGTAGCCTTTCATTCCATATTTACATGTTGCACTCGCCTAGTTCTCATTAATTGTGTACGTCTAATTGCTTGGTTACATATAGCATACATAGGTTTATCGACACTCAGCTAATCTAATCGATTAATATGACTCCCATCACTCTATTTCAGCCATTTAAATATAGGTCATTTACAGGACGTCGCATCCAGCCCTGCTCTTTGCCGGGTCGTGGTTCCTTTTTAGCGGGTTAATGTTCAGTAGTTTGTCAATGCTCCCTGGTTTAGCCTGTTATTATAGCTAGGTAGTTAGATACGGGTCCGGGGTCCGTTACAGAATGTCGCAGTCAATCCTAGCTTTCACTGACCGCTCACGATTCCTCGGTAACTTTATCCACGGTAGCTTGCCATTGCTTTCTAAACCTAAGTACCATTACCGCGACCGACTATAGACTAACAGGTATACAAATTAACCTTAACCAACTTACGTAAGAGTCCTGTCCAGTGGATAATTGCTCGCCTGCCTACGGGTGCTTTTGTCTGATCACCGCCCGTCTCAGAGTGATTTCGCCACTTTCCAATAAAGTCAGGCTCCTTCCAACTTTGTTCGACGCAGTCCTCTGGATGATCCCATCAAACGTGTGTCCTCTTAGCCCACTCTAGTCTTGTGTGACTTTCCTTAATGATTGCAATTGACAGTAGCAATCAATAGTTTCTTTAGGGCGGTTCTTTTTCCAACACTTAAGTCCGTGCTTTCTTTGGTCCTCGGGTTTATCTGCCCGACCAGAGTTGCCACAGTCTTATTGGTCTCAACAGCCTTTGAGTATCTGCACTCGGCCGTCCCACATCTGCTTATCTCTCCAACTGTTTGCTGTACCGCGTATAAATCCAACTCGATTTGGCGCCTTTCTTGAATCACGTGACCATGCCATCTCCCATTTCGCTAAGGTCATCCAATCAGTACCTCGCATACCCTGATTAATTTGCATACTCACTCTGCATTAACCCAAATCAACATTGCTAGCTGGAGTTCACGGCCAAGTCCAGTCCTGAGTTCATGTACTTTTTCCCGCTCCCATAAATTTTGGGAGTATGGCGTTATTCTGACAGCCAAGGTCGCTTCCAATGCCGCCTGTACTAATAAATTATGCCGCCTCTAAAGTTTGCCGTTGTCCATCTGACAGCTAAGGTCACTTCCAATGCCGCCTGTACTCATAAATTATGCTGCCTCTAAAGTTCACCACTGTGCCTCTGACAGCTTGAACCCAAAGGTACAATACATTTGGCACTCCTCTCCCTGAGAGACTGCTAGTCAACAATAGAGGATGGCCTTGCCACTATTCGGTCATGCACTCCCGCTCAACCTATGACTATTTTAAAAACAATCCTGGCCCTTGACCTTTTGATTTCAAAAATATTCCATTTTATATTCTCCCGGTAAGTTTGAGCGATGTTTGCGAAAAAGCGTTTTCCATACTGTCTCAGTAATATGAGATATGTATTTGTTATCTGTTTTCATACATGCCACCAAGTCGCCGTCAAATGTCCTATTCTGTTCGACATTGCTATTTAGCATCTCTGTTTATTTGGGATTGTCCTTACTAAAACAGCAACCGCACTTTTATTTTCTTGTCAATACTGTTGTTGTTTTTTCCCCTTCTTATATGTCTTGATATCTTTTCCATTGTCTCTCACTTGCTTTAGCCCGTTCTGTGGCTAAAAGGTTACATAGGCAATATGTAATCCCTCTTACCGCATTCGAAACACATCGATTTAGCAGCAGACCACCGGTTGTTCAGAAATTAATGGCAAACTACTGAACATAAACTTGCCAGGAAATAACATATAGCCAAAATACTATGGTTGGCTACGATGTCCTGTAAATAATATACAACTAACTTTTAACAAATTAAACAACGAGCACTTGTGTATTTTATTATCCGTACATTTGTTTTCCTCGAATTATATTTGTTATATGTTTCCCCGTTTTCTCACTTTGTTTACAGAACTATAAGGAACTATACATCATTAACACTCTCAATTTGATGCCACCGCCTTGACAGACGATAGTCTGTTACATATTGTTTTAAAACAGGCATAATGACTACAGCCCATGGCGGCAGCGAATGATACCGATGAGACTAATTCGCGCGGTAATGTGAATACATGGTCATTTCCAACTTCACGCACCATCTGACGTCTCAAACGCTCAGTGTGCGGCCTATCTGCAATCATTGTTTGCTTTGTCTTTATTCCTTTCATGATCTTTTCCGTCCAAGTAACTCGATCAGCGACGACTTGAACACCCTCAATAAACTACGAAATATGAACTGCCTCATTGTTTAAGTTCCACCTTGAATGTCTCGCAAAGAACATTAATTAAATGTACGAGAAAGACCCATCTTAACCGATTCAGTGCCAAACAATATGCAGGTTGGACTAAACATGGTACATAATGAAATGAACAAGTATTGTAATGTAAAATTTCCTTCACTGGACATTTAACTTGCGGAAGATACCACGAAACGAAATAAATAACGCGATTACCGTGGTATAGCAATTTATCGTCCTTTTGTCCAAATGGGATGTCATATGTAGTGATATATTATCCTTCGTCACTGAATCAGTTAAGTTCCCGCGATTTGAGTATTGGGATCTTAGAATCGACCTCATAACATCCCTGGCAGAACTGTAGATCTTCCTCAAGAAATTTTGTTCCTGCAACACACCGGTAGTAGCGACTTCGGGTTTGTCCTCTTATATATCCCTCTTTGCTGGATCGTATTTGGGTATACTGAGAAAATATAGGGCAACAATAGAGCAAATACTGAGTAAACATAGTCTGAGCAAACATAGTCTGAGCAAAGATAGAGAAGATGTAGAGGAAACATAGTCTGAGCAAGCATAGAAGCACACATAAAGCAATCATCATCCGGCTATCACAGTCTGAGTAAAACTAGACAAAATGTAGAGGAAACATGTCTGAGCAAACATAAAGCACACATAGAGCGATCATCATCCGGCTATCACAGTCTGAGTAAAACTAGACAAAATGTAGAGGAAACATAGTCTGAGCAAGCATAGAGCACACATGAAGCAATCATCATCCGGCTATCACAGTCTGAGTAGAAATAGAGCATTTATCCATTTATTCTGACAATCGGAAATTCGGAGGTCACAGCCGCCTATGTAGATGTGGATGACTATGGAAAACCATCACATTATTTTCCCTAGGAATAGATTTATGAGCATGTCACACATCTGGATTAAATTAGTATTATGTTCAGAAATGTTATGCCAGTCAGTTATTCTACATTATTAACACATGTATCGTGACGTTTGAACTCACAGTTTTAAAATTATTCTTTCACGAAGGACCAAAAGCAAGCAATATGTAAAATTAAATCTTCCAGTCGTAGTGTTAAATCCCAAAGTCTCTAGAAGACAATAGGATGTTGCCCTGATCTGAATTCATGTCATGAACTCATCTATGGTAGTAATTATTCCCAAGAGAAAGAAACTGTCTAGAGCAGTGTCCCACACTTGTTTCTCCACAGCCACACACCCGCGCTGTGTGAATCAAAATCTACTCGTAGCAATCACACTGACTGTATTGCCACGGAATTCCTTCATAAACAAAGATCAATTACACACAATTAATTTTGTGTTCATAATATTTATCACTCCTAGAATACTATAGATTAAGAAGAAGAATATACTAATGTTTAAGCAACGTTTGAAAATGGAAGACAACTGACTAAAAATCAACAGCATGTCTCGGAAACTGAAATATTTTGCTCATATTGCAAAACATCGCTACATCACACAGACATGGGGAAACAGAGCTACATCACACAGACATGGGAAAAAAACAGCTACATCACACAGACATGGGGAAAACAGCTGCATCACACAGATATGGGGTTTAACAGCTGTATCACACAGACATGAACAAAACAGCTGCACCACACAGACATGCGGGAAAACAGCTGTATCACACAGACATGAACAAAATAGCTGCATAATACAGACATGGAAAACAACAGCTAAACTACACAGACATGGGACAACAGCTGCTACACCATACAGACATGGAGGAAATACAGGTCGATCACACAAACATGCAATAATTAATTCCAGTACACAACTTTGTAATAAACAACTACATTACATAGCCATACACACACAAAAAACAAGTACAACATACAGCCATGCGAAAAACAACATCAACACACAGACATGCTTGAAGAAGAAGGAAGAAGCAGGAACATGAAGGAGAAGAAATAAGACAATTGTCTACCTCTTGCCTTCATCCTTACCCTTCAGTATGGAGTCTCCGTGGCGAACTGGTCAAGCCGTCTGACTCGGGCACTAAATGTTGTGGGTTCGATTCTTGACCGCATCCTTCGGTTCACGAGTGCATTTTTTCTGAGACACCCGAAGGTCGTCGCTGGAGCTACTGAGTTCGTGCTTTGTGCGACGCTTACCGCGCTGCGGAAAGAGACTGAGCCATATGGGATAAAAATCCGGTGGAATGAAGTCGACCTGTCGACTTTTAAGCGACTTCAGTCTTTTTTGTTTAAATGGTTTTTATGAGAGTGTAAGCCTTTGTAATTTGAAAATCCATGTAGCTATTATGTTGCTGCCATTCCATCAGTTGGATTGCAAACATCAATATCCCGCATCTCTATGTTATTGACCATATGGTAATTATACTCCATTATGCTGTCTGTGATCACTGATTGCTCACTTGTAAAGTTCATGGTGTAAATCATTGAAATTCAAAACTCGCTGTAAATCAAAATTCAGCTTAGAAAAAAGCAAACTTGAATCACAGATAATTCAAATATAAAGAGGCGTTACATTGCGTTATGTGTATAAAATATTAAGTTATTATTGAATATACAATTAATTACATTACTGAAAACATGGTGGAAGCTTCTGCGTAATTTATGTATTTGAGTATAAAGGAGTTAAATTAATTAAACGCAATTTCAAGAAATGACAGATATAAGTGCAAGAGAAAGTCCAACCAAAGGACTTAGTCTGAATAACGGAACAACACAAATATTAGGTTTTCACAAAGAAACACTGTATACCCAAGTGTAATATCACAGTGAATGGAACCATTCTGAAATAGGTCAATGTATTTATTTATTTATATGTGTATTGTAATGTCAGCAGATGAAATATGTATTTGGGGAGTTAAATTTAGAATAGCCCAAGTAAATGCAGTATTTCACAAGATGAAAAATATTCTCTGTAATTTATCTTAGTCAGTCAAAGTGAGGAAAAGAGTCTTAAGAGCTATACTTATTTGTATATCAATCCTTATGTATGTTCATTAACGATAATCCTCTGACCAGGGCCGTGCCGTGCTATGATACAGAGAGGAGGCCGCATCAGGAGGCACTGTAAGAAGCGGTATAAGGGGGCGACATTTTTAAAGTAAAAAACATTTAAGGGGCGGCAGTTTGAAGACTTGTATCATGCAGAGAAATTCTACCGCACAAACCTGCATCAGACTATTAAATATTTGCCTAAAGTCCATTAACTTTAGCCTCAGACTATCAAATACATGCCTAAAGTCCAATAACTTTAGCCTTAAGGCAATAATCAGCTAGCCTAATTTTCCTCAAAACTTGTCTAGGTGTTAAACACGATTGTTCCAAAACATTTCTGCAGAGTAAATGTAGATCATTTTCATACTTTTTATCTACAACTATGTTGAACATCTATCTAAAGTCGATCAGTTCAGCCCCAGATGATTGTCTACCAACCTAAAGTCGATTATCTAGTAATCTCAAATAATCGTCTGCTGGTGTAAAGTCGATTGCAAATTTGCCTCAGACTATCATCTATCAACCTGACGACGAATAACAGTCAGCTGTATGTTACGGTAAGATTATCTAGAATCTCAAACATGACTGTTCTAGAAAGTTTCCACAAACTGAGTTTAGATCATGTCCACGGGGTTGATGGCGAGGGACACTGGTAATAGGGACAGCTAATCTACATGCAAACATCAGTCATTGCTCTAGAAGTAGTAGTTCATGAATGGACTACGCTTGAGTTCAAAGCCACAGAACGAAAAATAAATCTACAAACTTTCTTGAACACCTGTCTAATGTCGACGATCAGTCCTCCCCAATAGTTTACCTACCTAAAGTCGATCATCTAACATTCTCATACAATCTTCTGCCAGCTAAAAGTCGATTGCCAATTAGTTTCAGACTATCATCTATCACACTGAAGACAACATTTATCTAGCCACTTTGCTAAACATCGCTCTAAACATTTCCCAAAAACTAAACTGCGACAGTTTTCAATAGATTGTTCTACTGAAGATTCAAGAAGTTTACCGAAGCGGTTTAAAACATGCGGGCTTAGATAGTTTTCACCACTTATGTCTACGGGAATTCATGGATAGATTTGGACAGAACCTAATCGCAGTTGGAAGTTTATTTAGCCAGACTTTTGATTGCTTAGTTTCTCCCCCTGAGTGTCAATGTCTCCATTAAAAATAAAAACTCCAAGCGCCATGGGAAGCAGGCGACTGGCTGATTTGAATGTGAGCTAAGTTTCAATTAAGATTTGTTTGCTTTGAGAGGAAGATAAAAAATGTAGATTACTTCACATGTCAAAGGTGCATTTTTCTATGCCAATCCGTGACGAGAAAGTAATTAAATTCTAGTTCAGAGGTTCTCAGACTGTTCATTTCCTGGATGTGAGTTCAAATTCTTCTTCTTCTTCTTCTTCTTCTTCTTCTTCTTCTTCTTCTTCTTCTTCTTCTTCTTCTTCTTCTCTTCTTCTTCTTCTTCTTCTTCTTCGTCTTCTACTTCTTTAGTGTGTTTATTATGTCTCATCTTTTCGCGGGAAGCTACATATTCCTAGCTGTTTGTATTTTCTTTTATCCTTCTTCTTCTGCTTTCTTCCTCATCCTCATTCATCTTTTCTTCTTCATCATCTGCAAATGGAGCTCTCCAACCATCCCACAGGACCTATCTCATTCTCCTGCCGCTCTCTCCATATTATCCCATATTATCCATCTCTATGATACACTTCTCTGGCGCGTTTTAATCTCCCTTTATTTTATTTTCCTGTAAGCTCCTGTGGAAGGACTTTCCTGCTATACTATTACGAGATTTACACAATATGTGATTTACCCCAGCGTCAGCGTCAAAACCCCACGTACTGAATCTCTACAATTGGTCTAGTTCTCATCCACAATCTCCACATCAATTATCCCTTTTTCATACAGCAGTACTGATTTATCATTGACTTCCACAAATTCGCTAGTCAAATACCACGTCCTCTTGCCCTTATGTTTCCAGCGTAACAAACAATCCTATCTGTTTCGCAATATTTGTCGACATTGCTTCCTAAATATGTGTACGAATTTGCCTCTTGTTGTGAGAAGATCTGGTTATCATTTGCTTGATTGTATTCTCATTATGTTTCTATGAATTGTTATACTTATTTGTTGAGACTATATTTTTCTTCATAAAGCACAGCACTAAACGTATATATATATATATATATATATATATATATATATATATATATATATATATATATATATATATCAGTTTGCTAATTTTCACTTTTGTTAGTCTTTTCTTGTATCATTTGAGATAAGAATGAATGCATAAACTTTTATTTTAAACATCTACCAATCAAAAGTCGATTATCTAGACTCAAATCTCAAATTATTTAACCTCAAACTCTGTAGGCCTAAAGTCGACTGCCATTTAATCAATGACTATCATCTATCAATCTGACGACAAGCACCAACCAGCAGTATGTTTCGGTACGAGTTTCTAGACTCTTACACACGAATGTTCTAGACTAGTTTCTGCTAATTGAGTTTAGATCATGTCCACGAGGTTGATGGCGAGGGACACTGGTAATAGGGAAAGCTAACCCACACGTAAAAATCAGCCCATTGCACTAGAAATAGTTCGGTGTGTGAACTACGCTTGAGTTCAACGCGAGCTAACGAAAAATAAATCCACATACTTGCCACACAGGCGCAACACGTAGGTAGAATCCCTGCTATAGTCAACACAAGTGTTTATGAACATAGACAAGGGGATCAGCTACATTGCCAGCGGTATTATCTCATATAGCTCGGTCTCTTTCCCAAGGTCGGCCTGCCGAAAGCGTCGCAAAGAGCGACTACCCACAGGAGACTCCGAAAAATTGCACTCGTGAACCGGATGACATAGTCCGAAATAAAACCCAGAACCTTCGGAGCCCGGGGTAAGCGGTGTAACCAATTGCCCGCGGAGACTGGCAGTTACATGAACATTGAACACACACAAGTAGAGGAACGTGTTACAGACCAGACGGAGCATCGGGCATTCGGTGCTAGACCCATACTTGTATAGACCAACTGACACTCGCTGGCTGATGGGGTCAGTATGAAATCAGCCTCCTTTACTTCCCAAAACATTCATGGCACCTATTTTAGCCTGGGCCAACCCGTGAGCCCGAAGCAATTTCTAAAATGCATTGTTGAAGACGTTGTTGTAAGACGTAAAACTCATTGCGCATAGTACATATAGGGAAAGGAAGTGATTTTTACCTCGCAGTATCTTTATTTTCTAGACGTCGCACAACGGAGACTTAGACACTGCCATGGTTTGCCGAACAAACCCCGGTGAGTTTGCGTGGGAAAAACATTCTGAGGAATTTATTGGCATTCATAAAAGATAAGGAAGACGCAGTAATCAGAAGATACACTAGATAGTATAAATGTAAAGGAAGACGCAGTGATCAGACGATACACAAAATAGTATACATATAAAGCTACTTCTAGGCAAGTGAATCAATACCTGTGAACTTGTTTCTCATATCTCCAAGGTCCCAACGGTTACCCAACGATTGGTAGTCCAGCAGCTGGAATCCGGAACCCGAACATTCACGCACCCTGGCGGAAGTTTACGGAGCTGGCAAATCTACGCATGTGTACAGTAACACAAATACACATCTGGATATTCGCATACGAGATATGTAATCATTGAAATGAACTATACAAATGCAAATGTAACAAATTTTGTAATAACCAACTTATCATACGTTGAACATTAATTATCATTCAACTCATATTTCTATCTATTGTCCTATAAGATTATTCCAAAAATTTGTATTTCTATATCATGCTATACTCTATTGTCAGTCCGAAAACTGGTATTTATATCTACATACATTGGCACCTTGCCGTCTTGACAGACGATAGTTTGTGCTTTAAAAAGGCATAATAACTTTTAACTATGGCGGTAGCGAGTGTGACTGATAAGGCCAATTTGCGCTGTAAATGTCCGTTCACAGTGGGTGCATGTGAACACGTGGTCATTTCCACCATCATGCACCATCTTACGTCTCAAACGCTTGGTGTGTGACTTTTCTGCAATAATTTTCTCCTTTGACTTTATTCCATTTCTGATATTTGCCCTCCATGCAACACGTTCAGCGGCGACTTGCTCCCAATGTGCATTATCAATGCCTGTATCAATCATGTCCCGCTTACACACATCTTTATATCGTAGTAGAGGCCGACCCTGAGATCTCTTACCCATCTGTAATTCACTAAAAAAGATATCCTTTGGTATTCTACCATCATCCATCCTCCTAAGATGTCCTATCCATCTAAGTCTACGAAGACTGAGCATGGAATAAACTGTCACACAACCTGATCTTTCCAACACTTCAGTATTTGTGATTTTGTCTTGCCACTTAATACCAAGAATTCTTCGCAGACACCGCATATGAAAGCTGTTTAAATTGTTCTCTTGGTGTGAGTAAGTTGTCCAGGTTTCACTGCCATAGAGAAGAGTACTAAGGACACAGGCTTGATAGACAAGGACTTTTGTTTTGGCAGTAAGCTTCCTGTTCTCCCAGACTCTTTTTCTTAACCTGTTCATTGTTGTTGCTGCCTTACCAATCCGGATGTTGATTTCCTGATCTAGGGATAATTTGCTATTTACCACTGATCCTAGATATGTAAAATGGTCTACTATCTCTAGTTCTGCGTCGTCAATAAAAATTGATGGTACCCATGTGCACCTTGTGACATAATCTGTGTCTTCTTTTTGCTAATTGTTAAACCAAATTCAGAACAAGCATTGGAGAATGCAGATAGTAGACATTGCAATTCTTCCTCAGAGTGGGTCGTAACTGCAGCATCATCTGCAAACAGCAACTCTCTGATCAGTACCCTCATTTATATCTATTGTCATGTTAAACTATTCAGTCCATTAGCGGTATTTCTATCTGTTTGGATAACGAAAATACGAACAACAAACTGCACAATTTATTGCCTGGTGTATTTCGCTGCATGTTGTCAGATGCATACTATAACATACACACAACATAAACTATAATAACGAGATAAGTTCTTAAGTTGAAATATATAACACACATATTCCCACAGTAAATAAATTAAATTGTCTACCACGCTAATTTTAAACTAACTATTCATGTAGTTTTGTTTGCACAAAGTGGGCTTTTTCAAATGAATAGCAATAACTTCTGCAAACTTCAACATTGTCTCTATCTATATATTTCTATGTATTGTCGTGTCAGGAACTGTTATTTCTACGTATAGTCCCGTTCAATTTCTAAATATCATTGAGCACAGTCAGTACATGTTGGGAAACGGTGTTTGGTTGTTACCTCGCAGTCTGTTTGTTTTCTAGCAATCTTGTATGACAATAGATAGCCATATAAAATTGTGTAGTTCAGAATCTGGTATTTATATCTATAGTCATGTAAGATTGCTTATAGTCCAGACAGTGGTACTTCTATATATTGTCATGTAAGATTGTTCAATCCAGAAACTGGTATCTCTATATATTGTCATGTAAGACTGTTCAGCCCGGAAACTGGTATTTCTGTCTATTGTCATCTAAGACTGTTCAGCCCGGAAACTGGTATTTCTATATATTGTCATGTAAGATTGTTCAATCCAGAAACTGGTATCTCTATCTATTGTCATGTAAGACTGTTCAGCCCGGAAACTGGTATTTCTGTCTATTGTCATCTAAGACTGTTCAGCCCGGAAACTGGTATTTCTATATATTGTCATGTAAGATTGTTCAATCCAGAAACTGATATCTCTATCTATTGTCATGTAAGACTGTTCAGCCCGGAAACTGGTATTTCTGTCTATTGTCATCTAAGACTGTTCAGCCCGGAAACAGGTATTTCTATATATTGTCATGTAAGATTGTTCAATCCAGAAACTGGTATCTCTATCTATTGTCATCTAAGACTGTTCAGCCCGGAAACTGGTATTTCTGTCTATTGTCATCTAAGACTGTCCAGCCCGGAAACTGGTATTTCTATATATTTTCATTGTCAAAGGTGTTCCTGTAGCTGAAATAGAATGTGAAGTTATTGAAAAATAGACTGGTGGTGGAGATGATGAAGCCGCCGTACCAGCAGAAGATGGTTTGACAAAACTCCGGTGTGATGATGATTTACTCGTCAAACACACACAGCAGCAGGTGATAATTTCTTTACAAATGATCACACTCTGGGGGTCCTTGCACTTTCTTACAAGTCCACGAGGTAATGAAAAGGGGGAGGGGTGGAGTCCGTGCGCTTTCTTGCATATTCTCCATATAATGTGGGGTCCTTGCACTTACTTTCATGTCCTCATGTAATGTGGGGGTCCTTGCACTTACTTGCATGTCCTCCAGGTAATTTAGGGTCCTTGCACTTACTTGCATGTCTTCCGGGTAATGTAGGGTCCTTGCACATACTTGCATGTCCTCCAGGTAATTTAGGGTTCTTGCACTTACTTGCATGTCCTCCAGGTAATGTGGGGTCCTTGCACTTACTTGTATGTCCTCCAAGTAATGTGGTGCCCTTGCACTTTCTACCATGTCCCCCAGGTAATGGTCAATAAGTAAGCAATGGTTCATTTTGCACGCCTAAGACACGCTGGACAATTGGAGCTAGCCCCATAATTGTAAACCACAAAAAGACCAGATGATTGGCTGATTACATATTATTCTAGGATTTCAAACAGCCTCTTTGAAGCAAGGTTCACATACAGCCCGCATGGAGTGCCTTACCCTTTGTGTGCATAGAGCCGTGCAGCCATATATTGACATTCTATAAAATAGTAGCTCTACCATGCTGATACTTTCAGTCCCTCAATGGCTCTTGCTATAGCGCTTGCCTGCCTAGACAGTGGTCCGAGTTCTATGCCAATCATGAGGAAAGATTATGTTGTTAACACTAGTACAGCTTCAGTGTCGATCCAACCTCAGAAACCTGAAATGTCCACCAGACAATGTTCAGAATGTTTTGGGAAATTTGTAACGACAGGCGACGAGGAATAGAACTGATCACCCTATCTCATACTTCGTGGTCTAGAATATGTGAAGAGTCTGTCGGTGGGTAGGACATATATTGGGAAAACCCTAGAATAGTATTTAGCTAAAAAAAAAGGCGTTAGTCTTGAATCCACAAGGCAAAAGAAATAGAGGAAAACCCAAAAACACATAGAGAAATGGAGGAAGACCCAAAAACACGTCGGACGAAAATTACATAAGAAATGAATAATATGGGGAAGACATAGAAAATCGCGCCATATCTACGTTATCATTCTTTACACTAAAGTCATAGCTCTTTGCTTCCGTGTTATCACTCCGAAAGGCAGCGCCACTAACATACTGATCTTTTAAATTAATAATGATGGTTATTATATCCAGCCTTGTATGTCTGTACTGAAGTATGATTATACCCACTGAAAATTGTGCTTTTTTTTCTTATTGCTGTTTATTGCTTGCTTTCGCGGAGTATTTAATTAACTCTCTGTTTATTACTACCCTTTGATGTTGACTGCTTTGATGTGTCACGGACTGGCTTTCTTGGCGTCCGCTTCATCATCCAGCCGTCTGGGATTATCTTTTGTACTGATTTATTCCTTCGTTTACATGCATTTCATTGCTGTATATTATTTATAGGATGTCACCACTGTATATTATTTTTAGCGTTTCATCCCATTATATTATTTATACCAGGTAAGTGTATTTTTATCAGTGGTCTCAAAGTGTGGTATGTATTACTACAAATGTTAATGAAGAAAGGGGGCGGTCGTCACTAGAGGTTTCTGAAAGGAACGCTCATACTTCACTGTCCCGCCTGGCATTTGATCAGCGACTAGAATAGGGTATTTTTCCGCGTCGTATTTAATACTTAATTCTGAAGGTCTAACCTTCCAGTTTGCTGATGGCTAGGTAGCTGGTTCAACCCCTACACCGGTCAGTTGGATTAAAATGTTGACTTCTCGTCTTTGCATCGGGAATGTAAATTTCAAGTATCTCAGAAGTCAGAGTGTTAATGAATGACACTGATAATAGGGAAAGCTAACCCACGCGCAAAAATATGTCAATCATGGATTATGCTCGAGTCCATAGCGATCAAACAAAAATATACTTTATTCTTAGTATTTGTGTAGCACTTCAGGTGGTACTCTTACCGTACTTACCGTACTCCACCTAGAGAAGCTCCAATTATTGATGGAGAGAGAGAGAGAGAGAGAGAGAGAGAGAGAGAGAGAGAGAGAGAGAGAGAGAGAGAGAGAGAGGCGGGATGAGGGGAGGGGAGAAGTATGTATAAGTAAATGTTTGTTAATGTGTTTGTGATTGTGAGTGTGTATATGTGTATGCAAGAGAGTGTGTATTTGTGTGTTATTGAGTTGGCGTATACCTGAGAGTTTATGTGGATGATGTATATATGTTTGAATGTGTTTATGTATGTTTTGTGTATGTGTGAGTGTGTGAGTATGTGTGTGTCTACCCGCCTTGTATGTCTGCCTGTCTCATAACATGGTAATATGCATTATTTATGTTCTCAGCATTTATTTGACCATGTTTTTCTATGTGAATGTAACATACACAATTGATAAATTATGTACGAAAGATGCATGATTGGAAGTGTCTAATGTAAGACAGGCCTGTGTATCCAATTTGTGACCCTTTGAAAATACAGTTCGTTCGTTCATTAGTTCGTTCGAGTGCAATGGTGTAACTACGTTATAATGATATTTAAGGAGAGTCCTAATCTCCTACGTTATAATGATATTTAAGGAGAGTCCTAATCTCCTACGTTATAATGATATTTAAGGAGAGTCCTATCTTTGCACTCTCTGTTACTACAATGTCCAACAATTGTTGTAGATCATTAGAAGTATCCGCCACCAGTACTGTGTCATCTGCATAGCGTAGATTGTTTATATTATAACTTCCAATTAGATTCCTAGCTTCTCTTTGATCTCGCTCATTATTACTTCACAGTAGATTAAGAAAAGATCCGGTGGCAAAACACAACCTTGTCCTACTTCTAGCTTTATGTGTTACTCATAATTGCCCTCTTTATTTCATATTTTAATAGCTGCTACTTGGTTTCAGTAAATATTCTTTTTTATTCTGAGATCGTTCTCATGAGTGTTTATTTCTTCCAAAATGTTAATCAGTTCATCATGTTTTACTTTATTGTATGATTTGATATAATCTATTAAGCACAAATATGTATCTTCCTGTGTCCCTATTGATCTTTACTGTCTTTTTACGATTTAATTTTGTAAATTTAAAGTCTTCTTCTTCTTCAGCTTTCCGAGCCATTGAGGTTCTTTGCTGCAAATACAATCCGTCTCCATTCGTCTCTCTGGTGGACCTCTCCACCGTCTTCTTGGTCTACCTCGGGGTCTAAGGTCATTTATTTCCTGAGTGTAAGCGAGTTTTGTTTCCCTATTATCTTCCATTCTTTCTATATGCCCCAGCCATTGTAGTCTATTAGCCTTCATGATACCAGTGATTAGCGGGGACTTAAACAGATCATAAATGTCTTTGTTACTTCTTCTTTCCCACTCTCCACTTTGTGTATCCCTAATGGGTCCAAAGATGCGTCTTAAAATTTTGTTCTCAAAGGTTTGTAACAAGGCTTCGTCTCCTTTCGTTGTACTCCAGGTTTCAGAACCATACAGCACAACTGGTCTGATCAGCGTTTTGTATATTGTGATTTTGGTGTTACGAGATAGCGTCTTTGATTTTAGTAGATGTTGTAGTGCATAGTATATCTTATTTCCAGAGTTGATTCTAGTTTGTATTTCTTCCCTTATGATGTTGGAGCAGTTGAAGATTGTACCTAGGTATTTGTATGTTTCCGTTCTTTTAATGGTCATATTATCTATTTGTATGTGGCCAGAGTTTTTAGCCATTCCGTCTCTTGAAATTACCATATATTCTGTCTTATCTTGGTTGATAACCAGCCCCATCTGTTGGGCTTTTTCCTTTAAGTGAGTCAATATTTCCAATGTCTTTTGTTCACTTTGCCCTATAATATCTATATCATCTGCATAACCAAGCAGCTTGGATGTTCCTCCAATATCACATTCCTCCTTTATCTTCCTTACAACTTTCTCTAGAGCCAGATTGAAGAGTAGCGGCGATAGTGCATCACCCTGTTTCAAGCCAGATGTTATTTGGAAGGGGTCTGATTTCCTGCCTTTATATGTTACTATATTATAAGTATCTTCCATGCATAGTCTGGTCATGTTGATTAACTTCCTTGGTATTCCAAATTCCTGCATAGCATTCCATAGACTATTCCTATGGACACTATCATAAGCCTTTTTAAAATCCACAAAAATGTTATGGAGATCTCTTTTATATTCCCAATGTTTCTCGGCTATTTGTCGTAAGATAAATATCTGATCTATTGTTGATCTGTTTTGTCTAAAACCGGCCTGGTAGTCACCTAATATGTCTTCTGAATATGGTTTTAGTCTATTTAGTAATACTGCGGATAGTATCTTATAGCTTGTGAACAGTAGTGATATTCCTCTATAATTTCCACATTGGAACTTGTCTCCTTTCTTAAAGATAGGTATCAATAATGACTCTTTCCAGTCATGGGGTAATTCTTCTGTCCTCCAGATTTTTATTATTAGTTCGTATATCTTTAGATGTAATGCATGGCCACCTGCCTTTATAAATTCAGCAGCAATTCCATCAGTCCCAGTTGCCTTATTGTTTTTAAGTCGTGTGATTACATATAGGATTTCTTCAAATGTAGGTTCTTCAATTTGTGGTTCGCCTGTTAGAACCTCTTCCTGTGGGAAAATGTTACTTGGAGCTTCACAATTTAGTAATTCAATAAAATATTCTTTCCATGTGTTGCACATTTCCTCATTGGTATTTATCATATTCCCATTTTTGTCTTTTAAACCATATGTGTTTTGTTGGTGCCCTCGTTTCATTGACTTCAGTTCTTTAAAAAATTGTCTGGATTCATTTTTCTGGTGATTAGTTTCCATATCTTTGATTATATTACTCATATATTCTCGCTTCTGCTGTCTGACTATTTTTGTAGCCTCTTTACATTCATTTCTATAATGCTCTTCCTTTTGGATGTATATTGATGTCATTTAACCATACATGTCTGGCATTCTTCTTCCTAATGACTGCTTCTTCACATTTTTGATTGAACCATCTGTTCTTTCTATGCGTGGTTAACACACCGAGACATTCTTCTGCGGTAGATTGAATTGTATTCTTGATGTTCAACCAAGTTTGGTCAACGCTTTCCTCCGAAGGGTTTTGCAGAGTTTCAAGTTTAAATTTTATTTCATCTGTAAATTTCTCTTTGACTGTAATGTCTTGTAGTTTTTCTCTGTTATATGTTGGGTGTAATCTTTGTAATTTAGTATAGAAAGCTCTCTTAAGTTTTATTTTAAATTTTGCTCCAACGAGGAAGTGGTCACTGTGGCACTCAGCTCCTCTATAACTTCTGACTTGCTGTATGTTTGATGCATTTCTGTTGTTAATTAAAATGTGATCTATTTGATTATAGGTTCTCTTGTCACATGATTTCCAAGTTTGTTTGTGTATATCCGTTCTTTGTAGTCTGGTACTGCTAATCTGCAGTCCTTTGGCTTCTGCCAGGTTGATGACTCTCCATCCATTATCATTTGAAGTTGTATGTAGGCTTTCCATACCGGCCACTTTTTTATTAGTTTGCTCTCTACCTATTTTTGCATTGAAGTCTCCCAGCACAATCAGGATGTCCTGTTTGGGGGTTTCTTCTATGACATCTTCCAGATCATTATAAAAGTCTTCTTTAATATCAACTTCTTTCTCTTCAGTAGGTGCATGTACATTAATCATCGTTATATTTTTCCATTTACCTTTTATTCGTAATTTACTAATCCTGTCATAAAATGTTTTAAAGTTTAAAACGTTCCCCCATAACTCTTTTTTGATGACAAATCATGTTCCTAATTCATGTTTATTTTATGGTGTTTCCTGCATATATTATAATCATTCCATTTTGCTCTAAAGTACCCTCTCCTGGCCACCTTATTTCTTGAATTGGTAAATTTAAAGTAAATATTCTAATTTATTTTTTTTTCCTTTAGATCTCTTTGTTTTTTTTTTCTGATGAAGATGACTAATCACGACCAGGGGATTCTGATCGTCAGAAGCGTTGTCCCTCTTCCCAGAATGTTTACCTTCTTGACACTTCTCTCACGGCGGGCCCGCCCGGGTCATGACTCCGGGTGTCTTTCTCCTGTTGCAAATTCGAACGATGTTTCCAGACGTTCGTTCTTGCGTTGTCCTAGCGTTGTAATGTTTTGTTTCCGTGTTTGTAGCATACCTGCCAAACATGCCTGCTCCCAATCCAGCTCTGTCTCTGGGAGGAGAGGAAAGATTCGTGCACCCGGTACTTCGTGCTCTCACACAAATCCTAGCACCCGTGGCAGTGGGAAGCCGTGGGCTCCTGTTCCATTCCAATATTGCTACAAGTCATTTCTAATAACTGCGACAAAGTCAGATATTTGGTGGTAGGTTCGGCTACAGGTGACAGCGATCAAAAACAGAATAGCAAAGGCTGTAGGCGTCTGTCTGTCTGTCCGTCTGTCTATCTGTCTCTCTGTCTTGTATTACTGTCTGTCTGTCTGTCTGTCTGTCTGTCTGTCTTGTATAACTGTCTGTCTGTCTGTCTTGTATAACTGTCTGTCTGTATGTCTGTCTTGTATAACTGTCTGTCTGTCATGTCTGTCTGTTTGTCATGTTTGTCATGTCTGCCTGCCTGCCTGCCTGCCTGTCTGTCTGTCTGTCTGTCTGTCTGTCTGTCTGTCTGTCTGTCTGTCTGTCTGTCTGTCTGTCTGTCTGTCTGTCTGTACTGTCTGTCTGTCTGTCTGTATAACTGTCTGTCTGTCTGTCATGTCTGTCTGTCTGTCTGTCTGTCTGTTTGTCATGTCTGTCTGTCTGTCTGTCTGTCTGTCTGTCTGTCTGTCTGTCTGTCTGTCTGTCTGTCTGTCTGTCATGTCTGTCTGTCATGTTTGTCATGTCTGTCTGTCTGTCTCTATGTCTGTCTGCCTCTATGTCTGTCTGTCTGTCTGTCTTGTTTAACTGTCTGTCTGTCTGTCTGTCATGCCTTTCCTGTCTGTCATGTGTGTCTGCCTGTCATGACTGCCATGTCTGTCTGTCTGTCTGTCTGTCATGACTGCCATATCTGTCTGTCTGTCATGTCTGTCTGCCTGTCATGACTGTCATATATATCTGTCTGTCTGTCTGTCTGTCATGTCTGTCTTGTGTATCTGCCTGTCATGTCTGCCTGTCTGTCATATCTGTCTGTCTGTCTGTTTGTCTTTTCTGTCTTGTCTAACGTCTGTCTGTCTGTCTGTCTTTCTGTCTGTCATGTCTGTCTTGTGTATCTGCCTGTCATGTTTGTCTGTCTGTCTGTCTGTCATGTCTGTCTGTCTGTCTGTCTTTTCTGTCTTGTCTAACTGTCTGTCTGTCTGTCATGCCTGTCTGTCTGTCTGTCTATCTGTCCTGTCTATATATATATATATATGTCCCGTCTGTCTGTTTGTCTATCTGTCTGTCTGTCTCAGTCTTTTTCACAAGTCATCCAGCCGAAATTGTCGCACAAAGCACAAACTCCGTAGCTCCAGTAACGACCCCCCAGGAGTCTCCGAGAAAATCGCACTCGTAAACCGAACGACGCAGCACGGAATCGAACCCACAACCTTCTGGCGGTGTAACCACTGATCCACGGAAACCTCTGTAATATGTCGTTGCGGGCAAGGTTCGCACCCACGTGGCAATATCCCGATGGATTTCAAGTCCAACACCTAACCACTCGGCCACGACAAATTTGTCTACAGCATGATATTGCTGATGTGTATCTCTCTATATATTATCATATATTTCGTTTTCTCTATCTTGCACTCTCTCTCATTCTCTCTCGCTCTCTCTCTCTCTCTCTCCGCTTTCTCTCTCTCCCCCTCTCTCTCTCATATTCTATCTCGCTTTCTCTCTCTCTCTCTCACTTTCTCTGTGGCTCTCTCTCTCTCTCTCTAGCTTTCTCTTTCGCTCTTTCTCTCTCTCGCTCTTTCTCTTTCTCGCTCTCTGACTCAACATCCCATTTTCTCTCTCCTCTCACTTTCTCACCCTCTCTAGCTCTCTCACTTTCTCTCTCACTCTCTCTTTCGCTTTCTCTCTCACCCTCTCTCACGTTCTAACTCCCCCTCTCTCTCTCTCGCTTTCTCTCTCACTCTCTCTCTCCCTCTCTTTTGCTTTCTCTCTGGCTCTTTCTCGCTTTCTCACTCTATCTCTCGCTTTCTCGCTATCTCTCGCTATCTAACCAGTCTCTCAATTTCTCTCTCGCTTTCTCTCTTTCTCGCTATCTCTCTCACTCTCTCTCTCTCTCGCTCTTTCACACAGTCTCTCACACTTTCTCTCTCTCACTCTCACTCCCCCCTCTCTCTCTCTCTGTCTGTCTCTCTTTTCTCTATCTCTCTCTCTCTCTCTCTCTCTCTCTCGCTCTATCTCTCACTCTTTCTCTCGCTCTCTCACACAGTCTCTCACACTTTCTCTCTCTCTCTCT